>CM061225.1:81539630-82139630 GCA_030844895.1 Ambrosia x helenae
GAAACTCAAGAGTTCGAAGTGGCTTCCGAAGAAGAGGAGGATGAGTTGATGAATAAATCACAAAAAGGTATAAGTGTGTTACTTTATAAGACGTTACTATTTTATTTATTTGTTTTTTGTTAATATATTACTTTGTTATTCCTATAAGATTTTAGAGTGTTTTATTTATTTAGTTTGTTATTTTTATTACTTTGATACTTAATTAGGGTGCACAAGTAAAGCTTGGCCACGAAAGTGGACTAAACGTGAGGAAAAAGTGGGGAATCAACAATGTTTATATTCATTTTGGAAGAAGGTTTTGGCTCATTTTAATGGTTTGGTTGGAGCGAGCAAGCTATCGAACTGTTTATCAACTCCGGTAATAATGTAAAACGATGAACCAAAACGTTATAAGGTTTTGTTGGATTTACATTAGGAGTTATCTTGGCCGAAAAAAGTGGGGAATGAGAAGAATCTCTTTTGATTGAATCGTTAAGATAGTTTCAAGGTCCCAAAGGAAAAAAGAGGGGGGGGGGGAATAGTCATTTGCACACCGTGTAGCTTGGGGAGTTTTAAAAAATGAACAAAAATGGCATCGGATTGAAACGGTGGGTGATGAGTTTGAAGAAATGGCAAAAAGAAATAAAACCTCAAAGGCAAAAACTTACACGATGAACCAAACCGTTACAAGGTTTTGTTGGATTTACATTAGGAGTGATCTTGGCCGAAAAAATGGGGAATGAGAAGAATCTCTTTTGATTGAATCTTTAAGATAGTTTCAAGGTCCCAAAGGAAAAAAGAGGGAAACAAAAAAAATAGTCATTTGCACACCGTGCAGCTTGGAGAGTTCAAAAAAATGAACAAAAATGGCATCGGATTGAACCGGTTGGTGATGAGTTTGAAGAAATGGCAAAAACAAATAAAACCTCAAAGGCAAAAACTTACACGAGGTTATCTGTAAGCAATTTTAAGCATTTAGTGGTGATGGGTCACAAGATGATCCAGTAGAAGGTGCATTGAAACCAAAACGAAAGGGAGGAAAGCAATACCTACACCGGTATCAAGTGACACACAAGAACTTGAGAGAATGGTTACAAGGAAACCAATGAAGATGGAGAGAATGTTAAGATGCTTCGTGAGGAAAAGTTGCGCACTAAGGAATAGTTTCAACAAGCAAAACTTCAAGTCCTACAAAAGCAAGTTGCAACAAGAAAAGAAGGAGAATTTGCAGTTTTTCCTTGAATCACATGATCATTTGACCATTACTTGATTAGGGTTGATGCTCGACCAAAAAAAAAAACAGCGGAGGGTTTTCGGATGACATTGCGACTTAGATTTAACATTGTAGTTTTTAAATTTATCGTTGTAGTTTGCTTATTTTATTAATAATTGTTATGTTTAACTGTGAGTTTTTTTATTTATATATAGTTAATTATAAATTATTAACTTATTATTTAAATTTAAAAACTGTTTGTGGAGTAGGAAGCGTACACAACGTGTAAGATTTCAATGATTTGGCTAATAGTGACATGTTGTGGCAAGCAAAAAAAACATTTAAAAAAATTGATTTGGCGCTAATATGTAGGAGAGAGAAGTTATGGTGAGTTTGGCAAAATTGGTAGCACTCCCTCCACCAAAATAGCAATCTTTGGATAGAATTACAATCAATATGATAACAAACACTTAATAATCAAATATGGTCTGAGTGACATGGACTCTACTCTCTTCGTCTTCCACAACTTCACACTCTTAACAAGATTTGCTTTCTCTGCTAGTATGCTAGTACGTGATGTGCTTAAAATTACACAGATTTATCACACAAATTTACCCTATTTGATGCATGTTCATTGGAAATTTCAAGAGATTAAACACTAATTAAGTATTATTTGTGAATTCTTAGGTTTAGTGGCGATTCATGAGGATTTGAGAGAAACCGAGATAAAATGAAACTAGATGAAGGTTGTTATATGATGTTAAAGTGCACAATCATTCCACACCCAAGCAAAACCATGCTTGTTAATAAGCACGATCATGCTTCGTTGTTGTAACCTTTTGCAAACATGATCATGCCCATAATTAAGCATGACCATGCTCATGTATCTCGAAATCAAAGCCTACTACAGTCTGAGAAATAGTGTTTCTTGGTCGGTCAACACATGAGCACAACCATGCTCACCCACAAGCACAATTGTGCTCCTCTTTTCCCTCCTTTTTGTATAAAAACATTAGTATGTTCCCATTTGGGGTGTGGAGTCAGGGGAGTAAAAACCCACCATTACACTCCCAAATTTTGGTGACTTCCACCCATTTGCAAACAACATTGAAGGGTTCTAATATAAAGAGAAGCATCTTTCATCATTTACATCATCTAGCTTGGATTCTTGGTTTGATTATTTTTAATTTTACCATGAACTTTGTAACTTTCTTAAGCTTGTATGTTGTTTTTGAACTCACGATGAGCTAAATTCTTATTATCACTTTGATTTAGATGAAGTTTGGTTAACATTTGGTAATACTATGGATTATTGGCAATGATTATGTTGATGTTATAGGAATTTCATGATTATTCTTTAATGATAATAATGTGTATTTGAAGGTTTTGCTGTCATATTCAAGACTTGTAGATGTTTAATTATGGTATGTTGGAAAACACATGATTTAGGCATCTATTCATGGATTAGTGTATGTTTATGCTAGTTTATGGCTTTTGAACTAGGAATGGTGAATGAATTCTTGATTATTCATGGTAAACCTTTGAATGTGCATCCTTATGCTTATGTTTGGAAAGAGAAAGTATTTGTTATGATTTGTCCTGTTAAGTGTTACGTTTATCTAGGGTTTGTTGACACGAACTCCTAATCTATGTAATCTTGATATGAATGTCGTAAGTTAAGATGTGCATTATTGTTACTTAGTTTAATCAACTTTAGGTGTATTATGTGTTTTTTATGTTATCTTTCCAAAGAGATGTTGGATTGGTCACCCTTGACAGAAAGCTAGTCCATATTCATAAACATTGACATTATTGTATCACTAGTTTTATTTGCATGATTTTAGGTGGTTAGGTAGTGCCATTCAACCTAACTTTCCAAAGAGTCATATGATTAGATATCCTTAGCGGGAGTCTAGTTACTTATATGCTTTGTGATCTTGCCATGTATCCAAGAATGGCGCCATTTGTTAGCTAAACAGATTCAAGATTAAAGTGATATTCTTCTTTGATTGATTGCATTGTGTTCATTAGCTTAGTTTTATATTTTGTATGCCATTTTAGTTAATTACCAACCATCATTTTAATTGACCGGCTAAATATTGACAAAGATTTAGTATCAGAAGCTACCATGTCTATGGATCGATAATTGGTTCTTACTGATACTAAACTATGTATACGATAAGTACACTTGTCTATTTGTGTGGTTTAGTTTTGAGGTGAAAATCCTTTCAATAAATTTAAAACCCAATCGTGTGAAAAATCATTACTAAAAATACTTCACGCGCATCGGTACGCGTGCATCTTCCATCGTTTGGCATAGAAGGCTAAGTCATCCATATCAATTGTGTGAAAAATCATTACTAAAAAAATATATACTTCACGCGCATCGGTAAACGTGCATCTTCCATGGCATAAAAGGCTAAGTCATCCATATCAATGTCTTTTTAAGTTTACGCTTTCTAGTTGTAAAATTCCTGTTTCAAACAAATCAGAGTTAGACTATGCTCCATGTACTACCTGTCCTGTAGGCAAGTCTACTAAACAACACATATGTAATTATGATTCTCACAATTCAAATCCCTTTATCTGTAGATTGTGATGTTTGGGCCCTGCACCTATGTTATCATCTAATATTCCGATGGCATAGTTATTTCGTGCTTTTTGTTAATCATTGTTCTCATTACATGTGGATGTTTCCAATAACACAGAAATCCGATGTTTACACTAAAAGTGGTCTATGGTATATTATTATTGATGAATCATAACAAGAGATTACATCCCTTTATATAGGGAGATGAATTACAATTGGGCTATGAGATTAAGGAGCCCATCAAAACCCTAGACAAAACATTCCTAAAATAGGATAATAATAATAATAATACTATATGCTAAGATCCCCCCACAGTTTGATCGGGCGCTGAGCAGACGGTTAAACTGGACCTGAAAGACTGAAATAGCTCCCGAGATAATCCCTTAGTAAAAATATCAGCGTATTGCGAGGAAGAGGGAACATGTAAAACCCCGAATATGCCCCACGCGAACCTTTTCTCGCACAAAATGAATATCCATTTCAACGTGTTTTGTACGATGATGTTGAACAGGATTATTCGATAAATACACTGTGGAGACATTATCACAATAGACCACAGAGGCACGCTGCAATGGAACAAAAAGCTCTAGCAGAAGATTACGTAACCAGGTTGCTTCGGCAACCGCATTCGCCACTCCTCGGTACTCGGCTTCAGCACTTGAACGTGAGACAACTGGCTGACGTTTAGATGACCAGGATATAAGATTGTCCCCTAAAAACACACAATAACCACTTGTGGAACGACGAGAGTCGGGGCACCCGCCCAGTCAGCATCAGAATAAGCGACGAGAGAGTGCACGTTAGATTTAACTATCTGAATCCCATAAGAGATGGTGCCCTGCAAATACCGTATAATACGTTTCATAAACTCATAATGTGGGACCCGGGGTTTATGCATAAACAAACACACTTGCTGAACCGCGTAGGAGATGTCTGGTCTTGTGAAAGTCAAGTATTGTAAAGCCCCAGCCAAACTTCTGTATAACGTGGGATCATGAAACAACGGCCCATCAGAAGCGCTGAGTTTCCTAGAGAGATCAACCAGAGTGGTGTAGGGTTTACACGAGGACATTTTGGCCCTGTCTATAATGTCCTTCGTGTACTGGGACTGAGAGAGAAATAAACCCTGAGACTGATGCGTCACCTTTATCCCCAAAAAATGATGTAACCGACCGAGATCGGTCATAGCAAACTCCCGTGAGAGTGAGCGAATGATATCCTGTAAAAACGCATCCGTGGATGCATTGAGAATAATATCATCTACATACAAGAGTAAATACGCCGTATGAGGACCCTTGTTGTAGATAAACAAAGAAGTATCACACACACTGCTGCGAAAACCCTATGAAAGAAGATAAGTAGCAAACCGATTGTACCAGGCTCTAGGGGCTTGCTTTAATCTGTATAAGGATTTCTTCAGGTGGCACACAAAATTTGGACATCTTTTGTCCACAAAACTTGGTGGCTGATACATGAAAACTGTTTCTTGTAAATGCCCGTGTAAAAAAGCGTTCTTGACATCCAACTGATGGATGGGCCAAGATCGTGAAACAGCTAAAGATAAAACGGTACGTATCGTAGCTGGTTTAACTACTGTACTGAAGGTTTCCTCACAATCAATACCCACAGTCTGAGACTTACCGTTAACAACCAAACGTCCCTTGTATCGTTCTAGTGTCCCGTCCGACTTAAATTTATGGCGAAAAAGCCACATGCAACGAATAACTGGACTGTCAGTCGGACGGGGAACCAAATCCCACGTTTCATTTTCCTGTAATGCATCAAACTCAGCCTGCATGGCATGTGTCCAATTCGGGTCCAAGAAGGCTTTGGCATAGGTGGTAGGGATGGGTGAGATAGTGTCCGTGTGAAGGTTTAAAGGTGGTTTAAGAGAGTCTGTTTTGGACCGGGTGGACATCGGGTGAGTGTTAGTTGGGGCAGGCTGCTGGGTGTTAGAAGGGTGTGAGACGTGGGCCGGCTGAGGTGGAACAATGGGCGGATGTGTGGGCTGGACAGGAAACCCAGGTGGGCTGGTGATAGACGCGGGCCGAGTGGGTGCAGCAGCCTGTGAGTGGGCTGCCGGTGTGCGGGCCTGCGAAGTGGGACGAGCCCAACGAAAGTAGGTGATGGGTGTTTTGAGCAGATTTATGTTGGGCCGAGGTGGGCTAGGAGGTGGTGAGGGTTGGGATGGCAGGCCAGGTTGCGGGTTTGGGGAAAACATGAATGGAGTGGGTGTGTCATCTTCTAGAAACTTATATGAGGTAGGCGGGGTTGGAATGGTATATGGGAAAGTAGATTCGTCAAATATGACATGACGAGAGATATGGACTTTACCCATGGTGGGATCGAAGCACCGGTACCCACGAAAGTCCGATGGGTAACCTAGGAAAATGCAACGAATAGCCCGTGTGTGAAGTTTATGTGGTTGCGTGGCCGAAGTATTGGGGTAGCACGCACACCCGAACACTCGTAAGTGATCGTATGTGAGGTGGCGGAGGTAAAGGGCAAAGGTAGGTGTAAAAAAGTTTAGGCGTTTTGTAGGCAGGATGTTATGGAGGTAAGTAGCGGTATGGAGGACTTCCACCCAAAAGGAAGGGGAAGATGGGCATGGATGAGGAGAGCACGTATGATGTCATTAAGCCGACGAATCATGCGCTCTGCACGTCCGTTTTGGGAGGACGTTTGAGGGCAGGCGAAGCGGAAAAGAAGGTCGTTTTGGTGGGCAAAGGTTTTAAAGGCGTTGTTATCAAATTCCCCCCCCCCCCCAAATCACACTGAAAAGTTGTAATAAGACGGTTAAATTGGGTATGTATAAGGCGATGAAATTTGTCAAAGGTAGAGAAGGTTTCAATTTATATTTTAACGGGTAAACCCAAACAAAGTGGGAAAAATTGTCAATAAGGACCATGCAATACTTATACCCGATTTGCTAGGGACCAGGGAGGTCCACAAGTCACAATGAATTATATCAAACGTTGCAAACGTATAAGTATTAGAAGCATGAAATGGCAAATGTTTACTATTAGAAAGTTGACAAGAGTTGCAAAAATTAGACCTATGGTCTTTATTACAAGAAATATTAAAATGACGATGTAAAATATCTAAAACTTGGATGCCAGGATGGCCGAGACGGTCATGCCATGGTTCAGAAGTGGTGGTGAGGAAGCAGGCTTGTGGTGGCAGTTCTGATGCGGTGAATGGATATAAGTCCCCAGTGCTATTGTGGCGAGAAATAATTCTTCCATTACGCAGGTCTTTCAAAGAAAAACCAAATGGATCAAATTCTATGGAAACCCAATTATCACGTGAAAAACGTTTAACGGAAATAAGGTTTTTAATAATTTGGGGACTATACAGGATATTGGGTAAAACATAGGTTCGGTTTGGTAAGGTATAAAAGCCGGTCCCGGATTTTAGAATTGGAACACATGCGCCGTTACCGACTAAAAGTTTATTGTAAGCAGTATATGAAGATGGGATTTGGATCATACCTTGGTCCTGAGTAACATGTGCCTCGGCTCCGGTGTCCATGAAGGATGTTGGGTCTTGAGCTTGCATGTGCATGGCAGAGAAGGCGGCGCTCAAGTCAGATGGACAAAGAGCGTTGTAACCGTAACCGGAGGGCGGGGTCGAGGGCTGCGGGTCGTAGCCGGTTTTCTGGGCTGAAGGGGCCGAAGGAGCTGATGGGCCATAACCTGCAAAAGAAAACGGGCCCGAAGGCTGTTTGGGCTGCTGTGGGCTCACGGTTTTGCCATCTAGTGTGCGGACTTTGCTCTGTATATTTGTGACAGAGTAAGCCGGGTGAAGAGGCAAAGGTTTAACGGTCGAACCAGACGAGTCCGGCTGATCATCTTTTTTGGCCATGCTGTACGAAAAAAAGAAATCGAAAAGAGGGGTAAAGGATCGGACGGCGATTAGGTTTAAAAAAGAGTCGTAGCTCTGATACCATAAAAGTGGTCTATGGTATATTATTATTGATGAATCATAACAAGAGATTACATCCCTTTATATAGGGAGATGAATTACAATTGGACTATGAGATTAAGGAGCCCATCAAAACCCTAGACAAAACATTCTTAAAATAGGATAATAATAATAATACTGTATGCTAAGATACACTACTTTTACAAATCTCGATCGCATGATTGAAGGACAGTTCAATACTAAAATCAAAATGTGCAAACTGAGTTTTTTTTTTTTTTTTTTTTTTTTTTTGAAAATTATGTGCAAACTGATTGGGGTGGTGAATTTCTCCCCTCATCTAGTTTCTTCACATCACTTGGCATTCTTTATCGTTTGTCATGTCCATATACAAGTGAACAAAACGGCTTTGTAAAACGCCATCATCGTCATGTTGTTGAAACTGGCCTCACTCTTTTCGCTCAATCATCCGTTCCAAAGCACTCTTCCCCCTTGACCCATTTACTTAATTAAGTCACACGAATTCTTCATCTTCTTATTTGGGCCAACAGTAAACGAGCCCAACGAGATTAATCCAACAAAAAAGATGCAACAAGTTTCGGTTTTTAAAACCTTAAAACATACAAACTTATTTGTCATAGACACATCAGACATAACCTATACGTACTAATTTTTTTTCCTTTTACATAAACACAACAATTAAACTCGACTACACTAGATACTAGACGATACCCTCAATCTGGGCTACGTTTATTAAGCTCGGGCCATATGCAACAACTACCAAACGAAATCTCACAAACGAACCTAGCTCGTGTCAACAACTACTAAATTCGACTACAGTAGACACTAGACAGTAGACGTCTCAATCTGGACCACGTTCATTCAGCTCCGGCCCATTAGCAACAACTACGAAACGACATCTAAGACACATATTGAGCTCGTTTCATCCCAACTACGACACCATCCACCACGTCAACCACTCGAGAATAACAACCAAAACCATCGCTATAATTGTAATTCTGTTGATTTTCTGCTGAACCCGACAACACAGAACTACCCTGCACCACCATCAAACCAGTACAATTCTGTTTATGACTCAAAACCATCGACTCTTTACCAGCAGAAAACCGCTCGCTTCGTTCTTGCACCACTGTTGTTGTCATCACAGATGTATCTTTCCCTGATCCAGGCTTCGTTTCAACCGCGACCTTCAGAGGGTACTTAATTTTCACTTCTAAACTTTCAATCACCTGACCAATTTCATTTAAGACCTTGATTCTAGTTTTCCTTTTGTAATTCTGGTCAAGTTCTTTCTTAGTACCTTGATCTTTAAACCTAAGTTTGTTCTTAAACTTGATCTTTTCAGTAACTTGTGTTTGCAGATTGCCCGCGCTTGAATACACCCAACCAGTAACTTCACTCTCGCGTTCTCCTTCTATCTCAAACTCACCATCAAGAAGCTCAAACTCAGTTTTACGTTGAATCTCCATCGACGGCACCTTCGTTTTCACAGTCTGCGCTTTAACCACACTCGACTCATCAAACCAAAGATGCAGATTCGCATCCACAAGCCAAAACGAAATACCATCCGCAACCTTAATCCCAATCGAATGCTCCTTACCATCCAAAAGCATCCCTAAAAACGGAGTCAAATCCACATCATAAGACGGTAGATCAAAAGCTCCAATTGACACAACCGGCTCCCAAAACAACGGATTAATCCCTCCAGTAAATATCACCGGGAAAGGAACCACACCGCCAACCAATTCCCCGTCAATCGTCACCAAAACCTCACGGTACGCTCCATGAGCTCGCCCCGTAGACAAATGATTACTTTCAACATACTCATCAGAAGGATTCATATACCAAAACTCATCATTTCCATGAAAAGATACATACAATTCAAGCACTGCTTTATAAGTTTTATTAGAGATCATAACCTTTTTAGTCTGCACATCAAATTCATCCTCAATTCTAAACCAAAACCCCTCATTAACACCATCAGAAGCCGATATCGGTACGACTAAATCCGCAGGCTTATTATACGGATATAACAATTGTAATGCTAGATCACGATCTAGCTCATGATTATTATTATTAACAGAAACTAGTTTCCTACTTAACGAATTAGCTTCAGATTCAGATTGTTCTGAAAAACTAGATAACGGAACCCTAACGGAAGTATGAGAGTAAAACAGTAACGAGATAGTAACGTTATAAACGCCGGTAAACTCATCGTTAACTATATTTTCAAGCATGACAGTGAGTGAAGCATTAGACTGAGAAATAACAGAATAATATTTACTCACATCCTTCCGAACCTTCCAGAAGATTCCAGACTCAGTCGGTTGAGCTGTACTTGTTCGCAAAAGTTCTACGCCGTCGATCCAGACGCCGGCTATACGGTCGTATTGGTCGCCGTTAGATTGGGCACGGAATTCGAGGACGGCTGTGGACCAGGTGCAGGTAGGGGTGTGTAGGGGAGGGTTATAGGGGGAGTGTTGTAGGTGTTGGCGAAGGTGTGGTTTAAGAGGGTGACGGAGCATGACGGAGGGGTGACGTCGGTGGGGAGGGGGTGGGTGAGTTCGAAGTATTGTTGGGGTGTGGTGGTGGTGGTGTTTGGGGATGATGATATTGTTGTGATTGATTTGAGGAAATGTGGTGGTGATGGTGATGAATGTACGGAGATTATGGTGGATAGAGGGAGGATGACGATGATGATGATGAGATATACGATCTTCATCGTATTCGATTATTATCCGAAAAGCTTTGGAATTTAATTTATAGCAGGGTTTGGTACTGAGAGGGAAGCTTCCTGGTTGTTGAGACTGAGGTTCCACAGGACTATAAATTACAAAAGCTAGTTTATTAAATAAGATCCCAATTACAAATTACTTGAAGTTTTTAAAAAATAAGGAAAATATTTGTCTATCCACAAAGAGGTGATCCGTAAGAACTAAGAACAGTGGCGGGTGAATTGGGCGTGAAATGCCTCAAAAAACGCCCCTTCAAGTTTAAATACGGTCTTCAAAGGCGTGAATGCTCTTAAAAATCAAGTGGGCGTTTTTTTCACGCCGTGAATGATCTTATTCACTCTACTTTTGTGCAGCCAATTAAATAACCTCATGTGGAATGGGGGCGTTATCTTTCATGAACACCACATGTGGTTTAAAGCCCATGTGACAGTGAGGCGTTGCTATTCATGAAAAACTGATGACAATGGGACGGGTAGGAATGGACGGCTCCAACGTAGATGAATGAGTCGAGTTGAGTTTCAGTATAAAAAAAGTTTTAATGAATTAATCCCGAGCTTGATGCATGAAATTGATAATTGGTCAAATTCAATCTCTTTTAAATCAATTGAGTTGGATCACAAGATTTAGACATAGACTCAAAATGAGTTAAGCTCGATTTCTCTTAAATCAAACAAGTTGAGCTCGATTTCTCTTAAATCAAACAAGTTGAGCTCGATTTAAAAGAAGCTCAAGCTTTACTTTAATATTAAAACTCGTTTCACCATTGTCATGAAGCAAACTCTCAACGATCTACACCACTAGACTAATATATCTTTATACTTTATTTCTTAATTTATTGTTCAAAAATAAAACTACTATTGTTATTTTTCATTAAATGATAAGATATTATTAGGATATACAACTTGTTATTTTAGATTCTTATAAATAGTGTTAGTGTTGGTAGAAAGGTGTATTTTATTTTAGAGACTGTTGATATAATCTTAAAAATTAATTTAATTTTGATCTTATTTTTTTAGCATACTAATTGACTGAATGTGTTTATTTTAAGTAAAAATTTAATTAATTAAGAATTAGCGACCAGCAACAAGCTTGTTGATTTTCTCGGCTCGTTAGGTTAAAAATGTAGGCCTTGTGCACTTGAAATTCCGGAGTTATAAAAAAATACAATAAAACCAAAAATCCAAATTTAAAATCAAGTTATATATTTAAAAATTAAAGTATTTAATATGTTATATGCTAGACATTATCATAATTAGAAGCTGTAGGTAAGACATTATTAAGGTACTTGCTAATAGCCTAATACCATGATATTCTTTGCTTTTAATCTTATGATACTCTCTTCAAACTTTACTATTCGGCATCTATGGTCCTATATTACTCGTGACCTTTGGTACGTGTTGACTTAGATGTATAAACAAGGCGAGTCACTCCTGAGTTGCGAAAGATCGATTCGCTAAAAGCTTAAAATGAACTGAACTTAAACATGCTCAAACCTAAATAAAAGTTCAATAAGTAAAAAAGTTTGGGCTCGAGCTTCACACACCAAACTTGACTACGCTAACAAGTCTTACTTTTGTCACTAGCATATGCTCCTAAATGATTACAACCTGAGCAATATTAACGAAATCCACCCGGTCTAAAAAGTAACATTGTATAGTAAAACAATGTGTAATTGTTAGATCATGATTCATTCAATTTTGCCTTAATAAGTAACATTGTTTATTGAAACAATGCGTAGATGATCATGTAACAACCTACTTACATAAATAGATATTAAAATAATATGTTAATTTATAATATGTGTCAATTTTAATGTTTGAATAATTGTTTTTATTTTTTTCATGGTTTTGGACATGGATATGCTTGCTTGGAGACTGGATGGAGTGCTTGTAGCTAGGCTTAGGATACTGGAGCTGAGCTGCTGCAGGTGGAATGACTAGCCCATATTGGTCGTCGTCCCATGGTCCATCTGAGTTTATACCATAGCTATAAATAGAGGGTTAAGATATTTTTCGTGAATTATTCAGTCTTTTATCTTTCGTAATTCTCTATTATTTCTCTTTCCTCTCTCGTTACTTCCAGTGTTTAGATTGGATGATTCATTTCAATCAATCAGGTTTGTCTATTGATCTGTTAGTGTTTGATTGTCAAACAGATTATTGTGTTGATAATCTATGGAGTGTGAGAGTTTGTAGTGAGGTTTTCTTGTATTTGGGACATTTTACAGTGAAAGTACACCTAGAAAAGTTGAGACATTTTATGATGGACAAAGCTCATACTTAGACTTAGAGTACATTAAAGGTTGTCTAATTACTTAATATGGGAAATAACTTTTTTCATCTCCTATTCCCAGTCTAGATATACTGTTAGTTAATGCATATGTGCATTAATACATGCATTGCTAGTTTTTTTTTTTATCGGCGAACAACTGTGTGGCAACCACTCTTGCGGGGCGCCGTGCCCAAGAATCGACTACTCGACCTCCAACAGCCCCCGCCTTCTCCCGATGCGCGGAAACCCGAGCCCCACCCTTGCTAGTTATCCATGATTATAAACTTATTATCATGATTTAACATACGTCAAGCAATGAGGCATTGAAACGAGTCAAAACAATTATATTTGATACATGAAATGTATGTAAGGCTGTCTACGTCTTACCCTCTTCAGACCCTACCTAGCTTTGCTATAGGTGGGATTAACTGAGTATGATGATAATGATGATGATGATGAAATGTATGTAAGGCATTAAATTATATTCTACTAACCCAAGAAAACAAGTTTGGTTGGTCTTATAAATGGAAGGAATGAATACAACATAGTTGTGGATATTATGGTATTTGCTCACGAGAGGAGGAACTAGAAGTCTCATATGAAGATCATACAATAATACTCAACGTAAAGGATTTCACGTCAAGGGATCAAGTAACGAATCATTAACTACAAAAGTTTTGTGCAACTTCTACCAAGATTCACACCAATAATTTAGGGAATAGATGTTCAGATGTGGGGGGGGGGGGGGGGGTTTTATACAAGTTGCACTCTTTTGCCCTACACTAAATTTCATCATAATGGGTTTTCTTAGTAAGGTTTTTAGTGAGGCAACATATCTGATCCAAAAGTATCAGATTAAGAAAATACACGCTGCAGTATTTTCCCCTTAGCTGAGGTTTTGTCCCACTGGGTTTTCCTGACAAGGTTTTAAACAAGGACCGATCTTAGTGATGGGTAGACCGGGCCTCAGCCCGGTCTGTTTTTTTCGTTTCGTAATGTAAATTTTACCAAAAATTCTGAAAATTTGTATATGTATTAAGCCCGGCCCGGCCCGCCCAGATTGAGCCCGAACTTACCAGGTGTGTGGTTCAAGATCCGTCATTGGTTTTTAAACGAGGCAGCATTACCATGCGTATTAGATATAATTATTTAGTCAAGGGGGTGTTATAAATAAATTATATTATGGTGACTATCCATATTCCAAGTTATTTTCAACTCTCACATCTTCATTTCTATTGTATTATAATATAAAAGCCTTATATATAGTGGTTTCTTGTATTTCATGTATATATCAATTTTTAAGAATTCTACATTCTCTTTTCTCTCTATAATCCACAATATTTCTTGGTTACACTTTGTTGGTTGCTATTAGCCATTGTTATATAACAAGTTGATTAGTTGAATAATATTATGTTTGATATAAACAACACGGTTAATATTTTATGTACAACTTATCAGTGAAGTTGTTGGATCAGTGTTGGCTTATGTATTTAAAATCAAATGATACAACGTACTATTACCAACTCATGTTGTACTCCATTGACTCATCATCATGATTCATGAACCATCTAAAGCACATGGCAAATAGGGTACAAGTCCAACAAACTAAATTTCTTTCATAAAATTATTGTTGTTATCAAAGACGACTTGAGAATCAGTTTGTTCTATATCTTTTCATTTGTGTATACCCTTGTTCATATCGTGGTTCTTTAAGAGATTTGTAGTTGAAAAATATGACACTAAACCTGGTATGCTGGTCAATTTAAACCACAATACCTGACTTGGGTCAGGATTGTGTCAAGTATACCCCCGTCCTTTACCTATGTGTGAAACTATGTGGAATGCATGTTACATGGTCACTCACTGACTTGGTTGTTGCTATAAATACGGTTATGCCATTTTGGGGCTTGCTACTCTTTGACAATGACGTACACCAACACTTAGTATATATACAAGTGACAATACGGAATTTAGGTTATTCCCTCCCTCACACTCACAATCACAACTCCCTCCCACCCTCGAGCGTAATTTTGACATACGTGAAAACTTCAGATATAATTATTTAGACCAAAATTGGCACGCGTGGTTGGTTTTGTAAATTGGTTGGCCAAATTGCCCGACAATGGTTTTACATGGCTCAAAGTACTTCGGCAAGTGGTATCAAACTTATAAGGCGGCAAGGAATCAAATTCTTTTTATGGTTTTTTGTAACATGTAGGGAAGGTTGAGATTATGTGAATCAAATTCACAAGCGACACCTAAAAAGTTTTGACACCGACCTTATGGCATTTTATTATGACCAACGTTACTCAAAGAAAATAATCTAAATCTCTCTTAAATAGACATCTCAACACCAAAAACTTGCGAAAACTCATGGAAAAATTCTTTATGTTGGCCAGCGAACAACACTAATATTAATTGTGACTAGTTGAGAATGATGGCCTTCACTAGCTAAAGATCTCTCTCATGAAGCTAGATTAGACAATTTCTCCTCTCACCAAATTGTGAATTTCCTCTTCAACAATTGAATTCGAAGTGTGACAATTTTGAGAAGTTTCTTTGGCCAAAGTTTAGTTCAGATTGTTGGTCCTTCACCGAATTGAGGAATTATCAAATTTCATATATTCCTAATCTTGAAATGATCATAATATATAGTTTGAATTACATTTATGTATGTGAATACACTGAATAACACTCCATATAGACTATTGGATATGTTGATCATTTAATATGGGGTACAAGTTTGGGTTGTATAAGTAAATATGGTTGGGTAGGGCTCTCCTACACTAACACCGTGGGCTTATTAATTATTGCTTATACACTGCATGTCCTACATGATGAAAGATGTATGAACTATACGATGAAATATTATGATTTAGAGACATTGTAAGCCCCCACCTGTTGTAAACTATCAACAATAATACAATAATAGAATCAAAGAAAGAAACCCAAACAAAATGATTATTATTACCCAAGAAACTTCAAGTGAAAGATTACAAAGAAAAGTATGAAAGGAATTGAATGAAACGGAATGAATGAAACATTAGGCTCTAAACACGGCTTATAACGACTAATCAATTGGTAACTGAAAATTAGCATCTTCAACCCTTTATCTTTCCTTGTTGACAAACTTAGCCCTCAAACTTTATACTTCCAGTCCCTGAGCTTTTGGACTTTATTAATTGTGACAAATAACTATTGTTGACTTCTGTTGACTGCATCTTGACAACATATTATAACAATCTCCACCTTCAAGTGCAGTCTATTATTAACCAACCCATATCATCCTCAAGCATTGCTCAAACTTCACACTTGACAACACTTTAGTCAACATATCAGCATAATTGTCATCTGTATGCACCTTCTTGATTAAGACCTCCTTTGACTTTACAATTTCTCTGATGAAATGAAGTTTCACCCTGATGTGCTTAGTTCTTTCATGATAAACACTGTCTTTTGACAACTGAATTGCCCCTTGATTATCACAATTTACCTCAGCACCTTTGACTTTGATTCCCAGCTCTTCTACAAATCTGAACAGCCACAAAGCCTCTTTCACAACCTCTGTTAATGCTATATACTCTGCCTCAGTAGTGGACAGAGCAACAACACGTTGTAGTGAAGCTTTCCAACTTACAACTCCTGCCCATACCTTAAACACATAACCAGTTATGGACCTACCCTTATCAGGATCCTTTGCATAGTCAGCATCAACAAAACCAATAACTGACTTATCACATTCAGCACACTCACCAAATGTGATCCATATCCCCTTTGTACCATTCAAATACCTGAGTATCCACTTGACTGCATTCCAATGAGCCTTTCCCGGATTAGCTATATACCTACTCACAATACTTACAGCATAACCCAGATCTGGTCTTGTACAAACCAGAAGAAACATCAAACTGCCTACAGCATTTGCATAAGGCACTCTTCTCATGAATGCAGCTTCTTCTTCAGTCTTAGGAGAATCTTGAGCAGATAACTTGAAATGTTGAGCTATAGGAGTAGAAACAGGCTTACACTTATCCATTCCAAAATTCATCAAAATCTTCTGAATATAGGAGCACTGTGTTAACTTTAGTGTCTTTTCAGATCTATTTCTACTAATCTCCATACCAATGATCTTCTTAGCATTACCAAGTTCCTTCATTTCAAACTGCTCCATCAACACTTGTTTTGTTTCATTAATAATATGCTTATCTTTACAAGAAATAAGCATATCATCTACATACAATAACAAGTAGACAAACTCTCATGTTGCATACTCTTTAAAATACACACTGTAAGATAATAGAATACTGAATAATATTATTGAAATGTTAGGTTACAATATATAGAGATCACAAGGAACCCTAGAAACCTAACTGAGCCCGTGAGCTTATCCTAATTACCATAATATAATAATAATAATAATAATAATAATAATAATAATAATAATAATAATAATAATAATAATAATAATAGGGTCCAATACTCCCCCGCAGTTAAAGCGGTAGAAAATCGGACGCTTAGACTGAAAAAAAAAACATAAATAAAAACAAAAAAATAAATAAATAAAAAACTAGTCTTGATCTCGGTTCTTGACTTGACTTGTAAGTCCAAAATTTTGCCATAAATCCACAACCTTCAGGTCAGTCCCGTATTCCTGCAATCTTCTTTGCCAAAAACAACAGACTCGTATTATTCAATAATGACTTTACTTCGGTCCACAAGTTCCCTATGTTTGGTTTCGTTTCTCATTTCCCATATTGACAAACAAGATCCACTAGATCCCAATAAAGTCGCAAAGCCATCTTTGTTGGCCATGACAATACAAAAGATAAAATAAAGGATAAAAGAGAGGTTGTGGGAAAGAAAGAAAAAAAAAGATAAAAGGAAGAACAAATAGACACCCTACGATTCTTGTCGTGGGGCGGGCTATCAAAGAGATTAAAGAGATAGTGAAAGCCCGGTGACCGTCAGGCGACGGTTTTGAGAAGAAGTGAGATGCTTAGATCAAAGAAAGATGTCCGACTAAACCGTCATTTAATCTGCTGAGATCGGTAGTAGCGAACCATGATCCGACTAGAGAATAACGATAAGAAAAGAAATAGAATGGAATAGAGATAAAGCAAAAGAAAGAAACTAAAGATCAGATGGATGGAACTCAAATAAGAGAAAGGAAAGAAAATAAAAAAAATAAAAAGAAACAGAGAATGTTTGTGGTGAGTGAATGAATTGGTGTTTGGTTTTTGGAAAAAATAAAAGAAACAAAGGGATGTTGGTGGTGGGAAGAAAAGACAAACATAGGCGGCGACAAAGGGATTTGTGGTAGGGAGAGGTAGATGGATCAAAGGAGATAAATAGTGGGCGAATACAGGAATAATGGTTGGGATCTATAACCGAAACCGAGGCTTTATTTAGAACGAAATATAGAAAAGAACAGGAAACAAACAATGGCCGGACAGGGCGGCGACGGCAATGGGGGCACGCCGCCCTGTCTAGGGTTTTATTTTCAAAGTGGTGACGGCTAGGGTTTGATTATTTGTGTATGGTGTGGTGGAGACGGTAGAGAGCCTTGGCTAGCTCTGATACCATGTAAGATAATAGAATACTGAATAATATTATTGAAATGTTAGGTTACAATATATAGAGATCACAAGGAACCTAGAAACCTAACTGAGCCCGTGAGCTTATCCTAATTACCATAATAATAATAATATGGTCCAATACACACAATGATCATAACTACTCCTGTTGAAACCTTTAGTAGTAATATGTTCATCAAAACGTTTATACCATTGTCTAGGGGATTGTTTTAAACCATATAGGGACTTTTGCAGTAAACATACCTTTGATTCCTGTCCCTCCACCTCAAAACCTTGTGGTTGTCTCATATAAATATTTTCTTCAAGATTGCCATGAAGAAAAGCAGTTTTCACATCCAACTGCTCTAGTTCATAGTCTTTAGCAGCAGTTATAGACAAGATTGTTCTTATGGAAGAATGTTTCACCACAGGTGAAAATATATCATTATAATCAATACCTTCTTTCTGTGCGAATCCCTTAGCTACAAGCCTAGCCTTGTATCTAGGGACTTCAACACCTGGAATACCTTCTTTTAACTTGTAAATCCACTTGCACCCTACCAACTTGTGATCTTTGGGAGCATCAACAAGTTTCCAGGTTTGATTCTTTTCAAGGGATCTCATTTCTTCTTCCATTGTCATTATCCACTTTTCTTTATCAATACATGATACTGCATCATCAAAAGTTAATGGCTCTTGTGTACTTTCTTCTTCTGCCATAAACAACACAGACATCAAGTTACTTGATTCTCTGAATCTAACAGGTTTCCCAACGTTTTCTCTTCTTGGCCTGTCTTTGGCTATACTATATGGTTCTGAAGCACTTAAACTTCCATCAGTGTGATCAGAATTAATACTTGTGGCCTGTGTAGGGGCATTTTGGTCATTTATCTCTTCAGCAGGCTCAACCTCAAACTGAACCCCAGTTTCACCTTGCTTACTGTTATCTTTTCCTACCAAATCCCTATACATAACATCCTCTTTCCAAGCCACAACATCCCTGCTAAATATCACCTTTGGACTAATGTGACATTTGCACCATTCACTTTCATCGTATGCACACTTTTAGTCCTTAACCTATATTGTAGTTTCACTTTCAATCCTTGTATGTTTGACTTTTGTATTTTATAAATTAATCACTAAATAATAATTGAGATAATTTTGATAATAATAAAATAATTATTCTTCAATAAGAAGTTAGTTAGCTATTGACTTAATGTGAAATGTGAGTTATAAAACTCAAATGTCAATTGAATTTACTAGTCATAGAATTTATTGTCTCTAAGATATAAAGTTCAAAAGAAACATATGATTCAATTCTAACTAAGTGAAACAATTTAGAATTCATTAGGGACTTTAATTCGGTTTTATTAGTGAAACGGCCGGAAACTTAAATTGTCTTAAAACTCCTCTTTTACTAGTCCAATATATAAATCTTTCACACCATTCATTTTCTACACTAATTTACATTCTAAAACCACTAAAAAACATGTCAAATGGTGACTTCAAGACCTCCAAGTCGTGACTTTTAGTTCGGATTCTTTGCTTTCATTTTCGATCATTTTTCGATCTTGTAAGTCCAAATTTATATTGCCATTTTGTTTCTTATTTGTCCCTTTATGAAAGCCCTATATAATCATGTGTTATTCGAGTCAATTGGGTTTTGGTTAGGGTTAGGGTTCTTGGGTAGAAATTTGGGGAAGAAGATGAGTTTGAAACTAATATTTTTATAGTTATTTCTCTAAATAAAATCACAAATCGGGTTGTGGTCTAGTGGTTTGTGAGTGCCGTGTCAAGGAAACCCACATGGGTTTGATTTCAGCATCCCCCACTTTTCTTTTCTTTTTTTTTCTTTTCACATTTTAATTCTTAGTATTCATTATAATTATATAAAATACATGCAAAATTTAGAATATTTATAATAAATTCATTTTTGATCCAAAAAGTTATAAAAATTTAAGTATAGTTCTTTGATACCTCATAGAAAATTATCATATTTTTATTTTTTGGAAAATATTTTATTTCTTAATTTTTATTAATTTAATTTGTTTAATCATATTTAAGTGATTAAAAATTCATTTTTAATGATTTTAATCTCAAACATTTTGGGAGATTATTTCTAATCATCATGAACTTAAATAAAAATTATTGGTTCAGAAAACATTTATTTTTACTGATTTTCATATTTTTAATCATTTAAACATGATCTAATCTCATTAAATCAGTTTTAAATATAAATAAGTTTATAAAAATTATGGAAAAATCACTTTTATTAATTTACATCAGAAAGTATCCATTTTCTAGAAAAATAGCATTTTTGGATCATGTCTTGAATTATTAGTCTTATTTAAGTTTAATTAGACATAATTAACTATTTATTTATTTATACTATTAAATATCTATTTTATAGATACTTTTACTATAAAATAGAAATAATTCTATATTTGAAAATCTTAATTACCATTGGTTGGATCATGGTGTAACTCATAATTATTTATTTAAACATTTATGACTAGTGTATTTATTTACAATAACTTAGTGAAATAAATTAGTTAAATTACTTTGTCTTAATTATTCAAACATAAGTTTTATCTAAATATTCAATTGGTAATAATTATATTACCTAAACCGTATTTACAAACTTTGGTATGTCATTATACAACTTTTACATTAACGCGATTTATCATAAAAACTCTAATTCCCAAATCGACTTAGCAAACCCTAATGCCTTAGACCCTAGATACCGTAGACTTTGTAGACATTCCCTTATTAGTATTCTTATACATTATAGGTTAAATTCTTCGGAATTCCCATTACTTAGCTCACGACCGCTTAAGTTGGATTTTGATCGCTTTCGCAAACTGTGAGTATATCTTTCCCCTTTTTCATGATTTACACTTTTGGGGCTATTCATGTACACTATTATCAAATGTTACTTTCGGTAAATGCAATTCTCATGTGTGTTTGCGTTATGTTAATTTGTGTATCTATGACTTGTCAAAATCATTAACCTTTGAGGGTCTGACATTTCAATGAATAGTACTATGGTATATACCCTTGTGACTCTTTTGAGAGTCCTTGTCATTGCTATGTATTTCATTACTACTAGCGCATACTATATATATTTCCTTTCATTTCATAGGGTTGATTTGAACGGATAATGCTTATAACATAATTGCAAACAGTATACAACACGTGAATTGCGAAACTCTTTTACTACTATATCTATTCAAACAGGGTATGCTCACCAATACATTTTTGTATTGGCCAAAATTATTTTCGTACATGTTTTAGGTTCTTATGAGATCATTTCTAAGCTTTTGGAAATTAGACTTAGATTTGAGATTTATTGGATTTCAGTTTTAGTTGTCGCGTTAGAATTTTGTATCTTGTAATTCCTTTCAATGTAATAAATTATTCAATTCATTGTATTCAAATTTACATTTCTAGTCCATGAGCTATTGAACAATCGTCACTATGTGACACCTCGATGTTTCTGCCATCGGTTGGGGTGTTACAACTAACATCATCAAGCCTCCACAACCTATGCCCTTTTACACCATCAGGATAGCCTATCATTATACATTTCTCGGCTCTTGGTTCAAGTTTACCCTGGCTTATATGAGCAAAAGCCAGTGAACCAAATACTCTTAGATTATCATATTCCACCTTCTTTCCTGACCACTTCTCAATTGGAGTCAACATTCCAATGGCTGTTGATGGACTCCAGTTGACCAAATAAGCAGCAGTTGATATTGCTTCTGCCCAGAACCTTTTGGCAAGTCCTGAACTGATCAACATGCATCTCACCTTATCAAGGAGAGTTCTATTCATCCTTTCCACCAAGCCATTTTGTTGTGGTGTACCAGGGACGTTGAGATGTCTAGCTATGCCTCTTTCTTTACAAAACTGATTAAATTCCCTACTACAAAACTCTAAACTATTATCTGTCCTTAACTTCTTTAGTTTTCTATTTGTTTGCCTTTCAACCAAAGCTAGCGAGTCTTTGAAATTACCAAAAGCTTCATACTTATGCTTTTGAACAAATACCCAAACTCTCCTAGAATAATCATCTATTATGGACAGAAAATACCTTGCACCTCCCAAGGATTGAGTTTTAGCAGGACCCTAAAGATCTGCATGAGCATAATCCAGTATACCTTTGGTCACAGCTGTTCTTCTTCCAAACTTGACCCTGTGAGCCTTCCCTAGTATACAATTTTCACAGTGACCCACACCACAAACACTAGTTTCACCAAACACCTTCTGTTTATTCAGTTCAACTAAACCTTGATCACTAATGTGGCCAAGTCTCTGATGCCACAACTTACTCTGTGCACCAAGATCTTCACTTACAAGATTTGCAGCCCCTTCAACAGCACTACCATCTACTTCATAGATGTTATTGTCTTTTCTTGATCCAGACAAAATCACCATTGATCCTTTTATCACCCTTGCTTTTCCATTTTTCAAACTAATATGATATCCTAATCTCTCAAAAGTTCCAAGAGAGATCAGATTCCTGGTTAAACTTGGTATATACATTACATTCTTTAGGTCTATACAAGTTCCATTGTTCAATTTGAAGGTAATAGTACCATGCCCTTTTATTTGGCATGGTCTATCATCACCTAATTGAACCACCCCCAAATCTTCCATTATCAGATCTTTAAACAATTCTTTAAAAGGACACATATGAAAGGAACCATCTGAGTCCATGACCCATTTGCCTTTGTATACTCCACTAGTTACAACTAGGACATCAGAACTCTCATATCCATCAACTGAACCATCAGGAGAAGATGAATTACCTTGAAATTTTGAACTGCTTTCAAACTTCTTCTTCTTTCTTTCTGGACAGTCTTTCTTTAAATGCTTCTCAGAGTTATAGATGTAACACTTTCTTTTGAATCTTGACTTAGATCTTGCACCATTCTTGTTACTATTGTTGTTCTTGAAAGATCTTTATTCTGTTCTTCCCCTAACAAACAAGCCTTCACCACTTTCATCCTTCAAATCTGTCCTCTTCTTCAATTCTTTAGAATTTAAGGCAGCCAGCACTTCTTCCATCAACAAAGTATCCATCCCATACATGAGAGTGTCAATGAAATGCTCAAAAGATGAAGGTAATGAAGTCAAGAATATTATTGCTTGATCTTCATCATCCAGTGTCACCTCTATATTCTCAAGATCTAGGATAAGTTTATTAAACTCATCTGTATGATCTTCAAGAGTCTTCCCTGATGTCATATTAAACGTATACAATCTCTTCTTCAGATACAATCTATTCGCCAGTGATTTTGTCATGTACAAACTCTCTAATTTTGCCCAAATTCCAGCAGCTAAAGTTTCTTTAGACACCTCTCTCAACACCCTATCACCGAAACTCAAGATGATAGCACTGTGTGCCTTCTCAAGAACGTCTTTCTTCTCCTTATCAGTCATTGTATTAGGCAATTGGTTTTCACCCAATAAGGCATCAACAACACCCTGATGACCCAATAACGCCCTCATCTTCAACCTCCAGAGCCCAAAGTCGTTCTTGCCATCAAATTTCTCTAATTCAAACTTGGTCGACACCATCTCTTCTCTGATTAATCACGGATCACAAAGAAATCGCTGATTCGAGCCCTAATTAACCTAGCTCTGATACCAATTGTTGTAAACTATCAACGTTAATACAATAATAGAATCAAAGAAAGAAACCCAAACCAAATGATTATTATTACCCAAGAAACTTTAAGTGAAAGATTAGAAAGAAAAGTATGAAAGGAATTGAATGAAACAGAATGAATGAAACATTAGGCTCTAAACACAGCTTATAACGACTAATCAATTGCTAACTAAAAATTAGCATCTTCAGCCCTTTATCTTTCCTTGTTGACAAACTTAGCCCTCAAACTTTATACTTCCAGTCCCTGAGCTTTTGGACTTTATTAATTGTGACAAATAACTATTGTTGACTTCTGTTGACTGCATCTTGACAACATATTATAACACCACCCTTGTGGTGGAGTAGCATGGGAAATGATGGGTAGAGCTTAGCCTTCTTAAGGTGCTAGATTCGATCCTTGATCCTAATGGGTTTTACTGATTTTCCACTGTTGTATCTTCGGGCGGGGGGGGGGTCAGGTTTTCCCCAGAACTTGTGGCTTGGTGGGTTCTGGTTACCCAGCGCTACATGTGGGCGGGCACCTAAGACGTGTCTTCACCCAGGGCGTATGGGGTGCTTTTGTAATCAATTGGTGGGTACCCCAGGTAGTCGGGACGTCGTTTGTTGGCCGTTAAAAAAAACAGAGAGACATTGTAACCTTACAATGCTACCTATCACATTTACCATATTGATTTTAAACACTTTTTGATTTTTTCAGCTGATTAGGAGTATAAAGCATATACGTATGTGTTTAGTGATGATGTATACTTTCAATTAAATCACTCAATTAGAAAGTTTAAAAGGAATGAGAAAGAGGCCCGGATTAAATTAGTTTATGTAGCTCGTTTATTGTTGTATCTTATTATGCATTTAGTTTATTGGGAAGAGATAACGTACAAAGCTTCTTAACGTACAAAGCGTAAGAAGCGTTCTCAGCCATTAGATTTAGGCGGTGGCAAGATGGTAATTAACAACCCTAATCATATTTGGGTTAATCTAACTAGGGGTAAATTAGGAAGAAAAAAACGTTTAAATTTTTGAGAGATCGTAACAACAGACGTTCAAAACATTCGATTAAACGTATAATCAAACAAAATGTTTCAACGATTGAACCTGATTTTTCATCGTTTCAAATCGATTACACGTTCAGAATCATTACACAATCAAAAAACATTCGATTAAATCAAATAAAAAACGTATTCCAGATGAAGAAGAAAAAACAGAGTATTATAATTCAATCGATAAAATCAGTCGAATCATGTTCAATATCATAAACCAACGCATGTATTCTTAACAGAAACTAACGATTTTGATAATAGAAGAAGAATTATGTCACACCCTCAAAATCCACTTGCGGAGTTTTACCGCGAGGCGCATGACAAACCAGGATCCAAACCAACGATCACAATAAACAAGTCTAAATGAATTAAAATGCAATTTCAAAACATAGTTCAAAATCCCGTTTACAGCGGAAGCTTATTCAAAACATTATCCAAAATAATAAACCAATGTTCAATGTTGTAAGACCATGCAACCCTAACATAGACGCCGTGCAGACGCGTGCGCCCTAGTCCAGTCGTGCTACCTTAGCGACCTGAGAAAACATGTAAAAATTTACGTCAGCACAAAAATGCTGGTGAGTTTACAGGTTTTGTATCCAAGTACCAAGTCCACCTGTCCATACTATAACAAATAGAAAACCAGTATACGCTAGCTAGGCGTACGTTTTGTTACTACCACGATTGGAAAACCATTACTAACTCGAATACCAAAAGTATGCCCGATGTATGTTCTTGTTGTTCCTGTTGTTCCTGTTTGAGACAATATGCACCCGCCGACCCTCCAAGTCGACGAGCGGGGTTGGTCACTCCCAATAGCGCTATTCACATTTCCCCGTTGTGCAAACCCGCACATTCATGGTTCCCCCCGGGACTTCCAAAGATCGTGTAGTACACAGTGTAAACCCATAGTATGACAGTAATTACCAAATAATCGTTTTAACACATGTTTTCTCCCCTGAAAGTATAAAACCAGTTTAAAAGAGGGGCCGTAAACTCACCTTAAGTTCCGTTACTCCTTAACCCGAGTAAACTCAGCTGCTATGCTAGCCCCGTAAAGCGGCGACCTAACATACGACAGTTACAAGTACTTAGACTAATAACCCGCAGGTTAATTAGTCCCTAGATGTCCAGACCATAACCAAGTTCGTTTGAAAACACCGTGACTGTTTAACCGACCCAAAGTACAAGACTCGACATCCCATTGGTGACCCGAAACTCCCCGTGTTATGTTTACGCTCCAAAACATACAATAACGCAAGTACACTTAACCTACGTTAACGCACAACAAGTTATAGCACATAGTTCACGTATCACCGAAATACATCCAAATATATGTTACCAAGTTATTAGACATGTTACGGGGTTCCTAGCATGTTACTACATGTTAAATCGGGTCTCGGAATGCTAATTTACACTTACAGCAGCAGTACACGCGATTAGGGAGGCTAATCGCATGAAATGTCACGCGATCAGGGCTAATCGCCCCTTAAGTCACGCGAGTAGGGCTACTCGCCCTTGATGCCACGCGAGTAGGCTACTCGCCCCTGTAATCAGGCGAGTGGGGCTACTCACCCCTAATACATGCGAGTGGGGCCTAATCGCCCTTAATGTCATGCGAGTGGGGCCTAATCGCCCCTAACACAGGCGATTAGCAAGGCTACTCGCCTGTAACCTTGCTGTTCCGGTTTTTCGCGCGTTAACGCTCCAAATCAGATCCAGAACGTGTGTAACTACCCAATATCATCCCAATAACTATTCCAAACATGTTTAACCCAAAATCCTTTGTTTAACCTTGTATAATCAGTCCTGCATGAAATCAAGCAATCCAAACATATACACATAGCATGCAATCATCATAATAACATGCATAACAATAACCCTAATAATCAATTACTGAGAGTCCTATCATCATAATATCAATATCAACACTGATCTATCATAATATCATATCAAGTCATCATCATGAATCATAAAAACCCTAATTTTCTAATCATACACACTCATAATGCATGCACATTAGTTATAATCCGATTAACAACCCTTATTGACGATTTTCAGAAAGCTTTTTCATTTAACAACAGGTCTGGACCATTAGGGATTGATTAAAAACGTTTACAAAGTGTTATGGATGAGAATCAAACCTTGGAATTGTAAAAGAATGATGGTTAGACCTTGAAACCTTGTGTTTTTGATCAAAATCGCCTTCCAGAGGTTGTTTAAGTGTTTGGGGCGGTTATGGGACGACTAGGGTTGATATTAGGGAGTTTAGGAGGTTAAGTATTGTATTTATAGGCGTTTCTAGTCGTTCCAGCACGTTACATGCGATTGTGCAGCAGTTCATGCGATTAGGGCTGCTAATCGCATGAATGAGCATGCGATTGGGCCTACTCGCCCCTAACATCACACGAGTAGGGGCCTAATCGCCCCTATGTCCCTCTACTCGCCTCCCCTACAGGTGATTAGGCTTCCTAATCGCCTGTAGGGGTTGGTTTGGTGCGTTTTGCGCGTTAAACCCCGTTTTAACATATGTTAACGCATATTAATGTACCGACAAGTCACATAATGATTGTAAACACATAACACAAGTAAATACACATATTTACACTCGTTCACCAATTCCCGGGACTCGAGACTCGTATGTTCCGTATGCCCTGACGATCCCACCGATCGTCACCGTTTGTACACTTGGTTAAGGACCGACATCTAATGAACCTCTAGACCAACATCCAATGATCTTCTAGACTAACCAATAGTTCCCGAACCATAACCCGACTTAACTAACCCAGTTAAGTACAATATACGCGTGACTCGCTAAGGTAGACTTTCATCTAGACAACGTTGTTAACCCGAATTTGCCAGGTGTCACATCATCCCCACGTTAAAAGAATTTTCGTCCCGAAAATTTGTACAAGTACAGAAAGAACAAAAGAAATAAAGAAGGAAACAAGCAAAAGGTAGAAACCAAAAGAGAGAGATTTACCCGAGTTGTCACATCATCCCCACGTTAAAAGGAATCTCGACCCGAGATTCATTCAGCTGCCGAAGAGACATGTCTCGACTCGAACGCTTCCTTAGGAAAGAGATGAGGATACTTAGACTTCATCTGATCCTCCCGTTCCCACGTATATTCCGGTCCCCGGTTCGAGTTCCACCGAACCTTAACGATACGAATCTTGCTGTGACGTAGGCTACGAATCTTGTAATCAAGGATCTCCACAGGTTCTTCCACAATCCGAAGACGATCATCAACCTTGATCTCTTCTAGTGGAACGATGAGAGACTCGTCAGCCAGACACTTCTTCAAGTTTGACACGTGAAAGACGTTATGTACGTTACCGAGCTCCGTCGGTAGATCAAGTCGATATGCCACCGGCCCAATCCGTTCCAGGATCGTAAATGGGCCGACATATCGCGGATTGAGTTTGCCACGCTTCCCAAAGCGTATGACGCCCTTCCACGGTGAGACTTTTAGAAGTACCTTGTCATTGACTTGGAATTCCAGTGGTTTGCGACGCTGATCAGCATAACTCTTTTGCCGGTCCCGTGCCGCCGCCAACCGATTTCGAATCTGTACGATCTTTTCCGAAGTTTCGTACACTAGTTCAGGCCCAGTGAGTTGACTCTCACCCACTTCAGCCCAGCAAAGAGGAGAACGGCATTTCCGTCCGTACAGTGCTTCGAACGGAGCAGCCTTGATGCTCGTGTGATAACTGTTATTGTACGAGAATTCTACCAACGGCAGATGAGCTTCCCAACCCTTGCCAAAATCGATCACACACGCCCGCAGCATGTCTTCTAAAGTTTGAATCGTACGCTCACTCTGACCGTCAGTCTGTGGATGGTAAGCCGTACTCATGTCTAGTTGGGTACCCAAAGCCTTGTGTAAAGACTTCCAAAAGTGAGAAGTAAAATGGGAGTCACGATCCGAGATAATAGAAACTGGTACCCCGTGCTTAGAAACAACTTCTTTCAAGTAAAGACGAGCCAAACGATCCATGGTGTCGGTCTCCTTAATAGCAAGAAAATGAGCTGATTTCGTCAACCGATCGACAATCACCCATATCTTGTCGTTCCCGCTTGGTGATTTAGGAAGTTGTGTGACAAAATCCATAGTAATCCGTTCCCATTTCCATTCCGGAATTTCAGGTTGTTGCAGGAGACCCGACGGTTTCTGGTATTCCACCTTGACCTTAGCACAGGTCAAGCATTTGCTCACGTATGAGGCTATGTCCGACCTCATGTTTGGCCACCAGTAAAGCACCTTCAGATCTTGGTACATCTTATCCGAACCAGGATGAATAGAATACCGGGACTTATGAGCCTCATCAAGGACAAGCTCCCGTAGTCCCCGAATAAAGGAACCCATATGCGTTCTGCGAAGTAGTGCAGGCCATCAGGCCTTCGCTCTAGGTGCTTGTCGGCACCGTGCATAGTTTCAGCTTTAAGGTTTTCCTCCTTCAAAGCTTCCAATTGGGCAGAACGGAGTTGATCAGGTAACGACGAATGAATGGTGAGCTGCAACGCCCGAACACGACGAGGTTTAGTAGATTCCTTCCTGCTCAAGGCGTCTGCTACAACATTCGCCTTGCCAGGATGGTACTTAATAGCACAATCATAGTCGTTCAAAAGTTCGATCCAACGGCGCTGCCGTATGTTCAAGTGTTGTTGGTCGAAAATGTGTTGGAGACTCTTGTGATCGGTGTAGATGGTGCATTTGGTACCGTACAAGTAATGTCTCCAAATTTTCAACGCGAATACCACGGCACCCAACTCCAAGTCATGAGTTGTGTAGTTCTTCTCGTGCACTTTGAGTTGACGAGAAGCATACGCAATCACTTTCTCGCGTTGCATCAACACGCAACCGAGTCCATGAATGGAAGCGTCACAGTAAACAACAAAATCATCAGGACCCTCAGGTAAAGACAAAATAGGAGCAGAACACAGTTTAGACTTCAGTTCTTCAAACGCTGACTCTTGTGATTCACCCCAGTCGAACTTCCTATCCTTCTGAGTGAGAATGGTGAGGGGTTGAGCAATCTTCGAGAACCCCTGAATGAAACGACGATAGTAGCCCGCAAGGCCTAGGAATTGCCGCACCTCAGTTGGCGTCTTTGGTGCTCCCCAGTCCTTGATTGCTTCGATCTTAGCTGGATCGACATGAATTCCTAGTTCATTAACCGCATGTCCTAGGAATTGAACTTCGCGTAACCAAAAGTCACACTTTGAGAACTTGGCGTAAAGTTGCTCCCGTCGCAAGAGTTCCAAAACTAACCGCAGATGTTCCCCGTGTTCGGTCTCGTTCTTGGAGTAGATCAGAATGTCATCAATAAACACAATGACAAACTTGTCCAGATACGGTTTACAGACGCGGTTCATCAAGTCCATGAAAACCGCCGGTGCGTTCGTGAGACCGAAAGGCATGACCAAGAATTCGAAATGGCCATAACGTGTTCGAAAAGCAGTCTTTGCAACGTCAGCCTCCCTGACGCGCAGCTGGTGATAACCGGACCTCAAATCGATCTTGGAATAATAACTAGAACCCTGAAGCTGGTCGAACAGATCATCAATACGTGGAAGAGGATAACGGTTCTTGATGGTCAACTTGTTCAGTTCTCTGTAGTCTACGCATAATCGGAAACTCCCATCCTTCTTCTTAACAAATAAAATCGGGGTTCCCCAAGGGGAAGAACTTGGCCGGATGAAACCCTTGTCCAAGAGTTCCTGTAACTGGCTAGACAATTCCTGCATCTCGGGAGGTGCAAGACGATAGGGGGCCCGAGCAATAGGAGCAGCCCCCGGTACAAGATCAATACCGAACTCGACTTGACGATGAGGAGGAAGACCAGATAAATCATCGGGAAAAACATCAGAAAACTCGCGTACCACCGGAATGTCGTCAATCTTCTTCTCATCACTAGTGGAAACAGATAAAAGCGCCAAAACGGCTGGATAACCCTTTCGAAGACACTTAAGGGCTTTCATGCTAGAGATGATGTTTAGCGGAACACCACCCTTGATACCGTACACAGAAAGGAATTCTCCATCGGGGAGAGGAATCCGAATAACCTTATCGTAACAGACAATTTCCGCGCGATACAAAGATAACCAATCCATTCCTACCACAACGTCAAAACTACCCAAAGGTACCGGCATAAGGTCGATGGGGAACGATAAACCCGACAACTCTAACTGACATTCCCGAAGAACACTAGTAGCTTCAATCGTTTTACCGTCAGCCAACTCAATAATATACTTGGTCTCTAATGGTACAGGTACTACATCTAGCAGTCGACTAACATCCATGGATACAAAACTCTTGTCGGCACCAGAATCAAATAACACGCTAACAGAATGATTATTGAGAAGAAACGTACCGGTGACTGTATCAGGGTCCTGCCTAGCCTCAGCAGCTCCAATGACGAAGGCACGTGCATTTCTGCCGCCGCCCCCGTTGTTACCATTCCCGTTGTTCCCACCCTGTTTCAGTTTTGGGCAATCCTTCCTGTAATGCCCAGTGTCACCACAGTTGTAGCATCCCTGTTTCCCTGTAGTCCCCTGAGTAGTCGGAGCTGAACTGTTGGTCGGAGCCTGAGTCGATGGAAGTGTAGCCCGACAATCTTTAGCATAGTGACCTGTTCGCTGGCAGCGGTGACAACGGTTACTGTCGCAGTTCCCTTGGTGATGGCGTCCACACTTGTTGCACTTGGGCAGTTTTCCCGCATAACCACCCTGCTTGTTACCCGAAGACGATGAACCTCCATTATCAAACCTTTTACCCTGCTGTGTAGACCCAGATCCTTTCCCGTCGTTCTCCCACTTGCGCTTATTGTTCTCTGGAGCCTTAGCAGTCGAACCTTTCGCAGGCAAAATCCCCTCATTCACCTTTAAATTGGTCATCCTATGGGCCGATCGAACTACCTCCGCATAAGTAGGATGATTTCCAGCAGCCACTAACCCTGCAATTTCCGGTACTAACCCTGATACATAGTGTTCAATCTTACGATACTCTGGCACGTGCAGATCGGGACACAGCACTGCCAACTCATTCCTCCTCACAGTATACTTCTCGATTTCCGATCCAGTCATCTTGAGGTTCCATACCTCATGTTCCAGCTTCTGTACCTCTTCTCTCGGGCAATACTCCCGCTTCAGCAACTGCACAAAATTCTCCCATGGCATAGCATATGCCTCCCCAATACCCATGTTCTGGGTGATACCATTCCACCAAGTCAATGCCACGTCCTGAAACAACGCAGCAGAATATTTCACCCGATCTTCTGGGAGACAGTTACACATCAGAAATACCGACTCCACTTTCTCCAACCACCTAAGCAAACTGACCGCACCCTCGGTGCCAGAGAATTCCTGGGGCTTGCAGTCCCGGAACATCTTGTAGGTGCACATGGGTGGGGGTGGGTCAACAGGACCACCTGAAATGAAACGTATGAGAAACCACGAAATACGTAAACAAGGCTCACCAATGAGGCAAAGAAAATGGATAAAACAACTTACCACCACCGTTGTGCCCTAACTGGAAGGCAGCTTGGAGCAAGTTATTCAGATCAGCCTGTGATAGGTTAATACCTCCACCACGACCACCAGCACCACCACGACCACCACCACGTCCACCATTGCGACCACCTCCACGTCCTCCACGCACTCCAGACATGATTCTGGCAGAAAGGACGAGAAAATTTAGTTTCGCAGTTAAAGATAACCACTAATGTTCACAAGATCAAAGCTAGATCCAATCCAGGACTATCCCCTCAAACCCAGAGCTCACTAGGGCTTCCATGCATTTCGTTTTATGATTTTGTGTGCACCCAAAATGATAAAACGCTCTACATGGTCCTCCAAGTGTTCTCCTAGTTCAAAGATCAAATCACCGAACATAGATTCTTAGCTACACACCGTAATACTACGGTAGTTTATGACAAGTGTTTCTATTGGAGTGCGAAAGGGAGATGTCCGAGCCTTGGACAAATCTCAAGAGCACACGAGTTACTCCAATAGACTACACTGCCTAGATAACAAGTAACCCAACCTAAGATAGAACGGATGATGTAACGTAGAAAGACCAACGATTTAGAGACACCCCGACAAGACCATACGTAAACCACTATAACGTTTAGTACCATGTGATCGTCTAGTGTGTGCGACTCGGCTATAGACTAGACTCTACATGCAGTCCTAGTTCACTATAACCATTGGCTCTGATACCAATCTGTCACACCCTCAAAATCCACTTGCGGAGTTTTACCGCGAGGCGCATGACAAACCAGGATCCAAACCAACGATCACAATAAACAAGTCTAAATGAATTAAAATGCAATTTCAAAACATAGTTCAAAATCCCGTTTACAGCGGAAGCTTATTCAAAACATTATCCAAAATAATAAACCAATGTTCAATGTTGTAAGACCATGCAACCCTAACATAGACGCCGTGCAGACGCGTGCGCCCTAGTCCAGTCGTGCTACCTTAGCGACCTGAGAAAACATGTAAAAATTTACGTCAGCACAAAAATGCTGGTGAGTTTACAGGTTTTGTATCCAAGTACCAAGTCCACCTGTCCATACTATAACAAATAGAAAACCAGTATACGCTAGCTAGGCGTACGTTTTGTTACTACCATGATTGGAAAACCATTACTAACTCGAATACCAAAAGTATGCCCGATGTATGTTCTTGTTGTTCCTGTTGTTCCTGTTTGAGACAATATGCACCCGCCGACCCTCCAAGTCGACGAGCGGGGTTGGTCACTCCCAATAGCGCTATTCACATTTCCCCGTTGTGCAAACCCGCACATTCATGGTTCCCCCCGGGACTTCCAAAGATCGTGTAGTACACAGTGTAAACCCATAGTATGACAGTAATTACCAAATAATCGTTTTAACACATGTTTTCTCCCCTGAAAGTATAAAACCAGTTTAAAAGAGGGGCCGTAAACTCACCTTAAGTTCCGTTACTCCTTAACCCGAGTAAACTCAGCTGCTATGCTAGCCCCGTAAAGCGGCGACCTAACATACGACAGTTACAAGTACTTAGACTAATAACCCGCAGGTTAATTAGTCCCTAGATGTCCAGACCATAACCAAGTTCGTTTGAAAACACCGTGACTGTTTAACCGACCCAAAGTACAAGACTCGACATCCCATTGGTGACCCGAAACTCCCCGTGTTATGTTTACGCTCCAAAACATACAATAACGCAAGTACACTTAACCTACGTTAACGCACAACAAGTTATAGCACATAGTTCACGTATCACCGAAATACATCCAAATATATGTTACCAAGTTATTAGACATGTTACGGGGTTCCTAGCATGTTACTACATGTTAAATCGGGTCTCGGAATGCTAATTTACACTTACAGCAGCAGTACACGCGATTAGGGAGGCTAATCGCATGAAATGTCACGCGATCAGGGCTAATCGCCCCTTAAGTCACGCGAGTAGGGCTACTCGCCCTTGATGCCACGCGAGTAGGCTACTCGCCCCTGTAATCAGGCGAGTGGGGCTACTCGCCCCTAATACATGCGAGTGGGGCCTAATCGCCCTTAATGTCATGCGAGTGGGGCCTAATCGCCCCTAACACAGGCGATTAGCAAGGCTACTCGCCTGTAACCTTGCTGTTCCGGTTTTTCGCGCGTTAACGCTCCAAATCAGATCCAGAACGTGTGTAACTACCCAATATCATCCCAATAACTATTCCAAACATGTTTAACCCAAAATCCTTTGTTTAACCTCGTATAATCAGTCCTGCATGAAATCAAGCAATCCAAACATATACACATAGCATGCAATCATCATAATAACATGCATAACAATAACCCTAATAATCAATTACTGAGAGTCCTATCATCATAATATCAATATCAACACTGATCTATCATAATATCATATCAAGTCATCATCATGAATCATAAAAACCCTAATTTTCTAATCATACACACTCATAATGCATGCACATTAGTTATAATCCGATTAACAACCCTTATTGACGATTTTCAGAAAGCTTTTTCATTTAACAACAGGTCTGGACCATTAGGGATTGATTAAAAACGTTTACAAAGTGTTATGGATGAGAATCAAACCTTGGAATTGTAAAAGAATGATGGTTAGACCTTGAAACCTTGTGTTTTTGATCAAAATCGCCTTCCAGAGGTTGTTTAAGTGTTTGGGGCGGTTATGGGACGACTAGGGTTGATATTAGGGAGTTTAGGAGGTTAAGTATTGTATTTATAGGCGTTTCTAGTCGTTCCAGCACGTTACATGCGATTGTGCAGCAGTTCATGCGATTAGGGCTGCTAATCGCATGAATGAGCATGCGATTGGGCCTACTCGCCCCTAACATCACACGAGTAGGGGCCTAATCGCCCCTATGTCCCTCTACTCGCCTCCCCTACAGGTGATTAGGCTTCCTAATCGCCTGTAGGGGTTGGTTTGGTGCGTTTTGCGCGTTTAAACCCCGTTTTAACATATGTTAACGCATATTAATGTACCGACAAGTCACATAATGATTGTAAACACATAACACAAGTAAATACACATATTTACACTCGTTCACCAATTCCCGGGACTCGAGACTCGTATGTTCCGTATGCCCTGACGATCCCACCGATCGTCACCGTTTGTACACTTGGTTAAGGACCGACATCTAATGAACCTCTAGACCAACATCCAATGATCTTCTAGACTAACCAATAGTTCCCGAACCATAACCCGACTTAACTAACCCAGTTAAGTACAATATACGCGTGACTCGCTAAGGTAGACTTTCATCTAGACAACGTTGTTAACCCGAATTTGCCAGGTGTCACAAATTAAAGATAAAAAAATGGGTTATAACAAAGTTGCAGGCGAAGAAGAAGATGACTATGATAACAGGGATCTTTAAACGCACTCATTATCTCATTATATAATAATTAATATTTGGACGCACTCATTAAATATTTGGACGCACTCATTAAATATTTTAACAAATAGCCCCAAGAAGATCATCGGATAAGGTCATCTTAGATTCCATTAATATTTCTATTGGCATCTGCTTCACCTATTACACTATATAAATACACCAACGTTATGAACAGTGATTTGATTATTACGCCTGTTTTATTGTATAAATATGATTAGGTATCAAAGCTGATAAGATGTTACTGCTCTGGCTTGGTGGTTAAGTGGGTTTTATGATAATGAGATGGTGCAAGTTCGAGTCCGGTCCGTATGGATCTTTTAAAAATAAAAATTTATGCAGCTCTGTTTCCCTGCCACGTGCCAGGCAATGAAGGTGTGCATCTGTTTCCCACTAAGTTGCTTATAATGTTAAATTATATTTACAAATATATACGGTAATTGCATGCTCAGTCATATAATTTGCATTCCTATTCATCCGGCGATCATAAGCTACCGGCGATCATAAGGTAGCTAGATTTCTTCCTCTTTGTCCGGTGATCATAGATGATGTGTGTTTCTCATGTTTTTTAAGCCTCTCTGATTTTCGTTGTGTTATGTGCTTAATTTTAAGTTTTTTTTTCCCCATATTGTGTGTTTACTTAAATGGGTCCTTTGCGTGAGTTTGCATGTTGGTTTCTGGTCAGGTTTGTTGGTTGTAGCTGTCTGGTTATTTAGTCGTTTAAAAACGTTTTTGGTTCGAAATACGTTTTTAAATGTTGTTTGTGATGTTATGTGGCGTTGGTGATTTAGTGTCTTCAAAAAACAGTTTTAGTTCATTTTTTCATACCTTTTATGTGTTTTGCAGATTTGGCTATTCGTTTCTGGTTCGGTGCTGTTTATACGGGTATGTTCGCTGTTTTCGTCTATGTGTTGTGATTACATTATATGTGTGTGGTTTAGAAGTGGTTAGCGTTTATTTTTTGTGATATAATATTTTTAAATTCTGAATGATCACAGGTTGCCTTACGTCTGTGTGTAGGTTATTGAAAATAACGATAAGTTTTAGAGTATACTTTTGTTGTATGATTTAGTGAGAGGGTTAGGCGAAAAGGGTCTGGTTGAGAAGGGAATGTTGGCTGATACATGTTATAGTTGAGTCTAGATAGGTGATGCAATAATGTTTATCTTAGGTTTGTGTCTCAAACTTAGGTTTAGATGTTGTTTTGCATTTGTGTGTGGTTATAGGTTTGGATTTAAAATGCGACCTAATTATATGGGCTCTTTAAAGTTGACATGTTAGGAATTATGGTGTGTCTGAGGTAGCCTGTTTATGTGGTCATAATGAAATAGGTAGCTTATCATTATTAGATTAAAAAAACAGGATTTCGTATGAAAGTATTGCTGCGTAAGGGGTTGAAAAGTCAGGGGCTGTCGAAATATTGTGTATGATGCTTGAGGTTAGTTGTTGTTTTGTGTCTTCACATGGTTATAAGTAAATGAAATCTGATATATAACGTGTTAGTAATTATGGTCTGTGTTTCGTTCGTCTTTCCTGCCAGTTTTTCAATCGGCCATTGTTTTTGTACGTGCATTAGTTGTATTTTTTTTAACCAAATTTTACATTCAAAATCATTTTATGAGAGGTATGTACAAAATTGGACAAAACGGCTGCAGCAGCACGCATGTTGTGACAGCAACAATGAACAGCAGCGTACACGCTACGATAGCAGCGGCGCAGGCTGCGAGCAGCAGCGCGCAGGCTGTGACCAGGACCAGCGCGCACGCTGCGACAGCAGCAGCGCAGGCTGCGGGCAGCAGCAGCGCGCACGCCAGGCTGCGACCAGCAGCAGCGCGCGCACGCTGCGCAGCAGCAGCGTAGTGCCGGCTGTTTTGGCGACTGAGTTGTTGAGGCGAGTGGTTGCTTATATGGCAGTTTGAACTGTTCGATGTATTGTTCATAGTAAAATGATATGGCAGCCGGTCGACTGTTTCATTCAAATTCTCATACGTCCGAGTCAGTCGCTTGATTATGTCGATACTTAGATATTGCAGCCGAGGCGTTTTATCTGAACGTGCAGACCGTACATTGACAGGCTTGTAGTCTGCTGACCTGGGTCAGATTACCTTTGATTTTGTTGTCTTTGTATCAGAAACGCATTAATATCTAAGACCCTATTTTCTATATTAAAATGTATTATTACCAGTAGCAGTTAGTGTGTGTCTAGAAAGCAAATAACTAGCACCAGTCTACAACTTTTAACAACAGTTAGTTTAGAAAATTTAGCTAAGGTAAGAAGAAAGAACATACCTGTATAAATGCACATAGATATAAACAATTTAAAAAAAAATTAACGTCCAAGACTAAAAAGTTTATAGCCCATTTTTTTTTGGGTTTGATCCGTTACTGTGAACAAATGTATACTAATATAAATTGGCCTTCAGTCCTCAAGATCAAAGCGCGCCCGTTCTGATGAGGCGTCTACGTCTAACACAAACGTTCCAGATGCAGTCCCTGTCCAACAACATCATACTCACGTTGATGATGTGGCTATATCAACTTCGGTATTACCATCATCACGTCCCACGCGACGGCAGACGGCGTGTAGAAACGCCATCTTAAGGCGTAATAGGGTTGTTAATTCTGAGGCAGCTGGTCTGGATACACAAATAGATGCGGCTGCAAATGCACCATTAACATCACCTTTTTATATTGATTTTCGTGATTGCGATCAAGTTTGTGAGTTTTGTGGCGCGTTATTTTGGTTTGAAGAACGTCTAACAAGTTATCCACTTAGTAGCAGACCACGTTACAATCGTTGTTGTCGTGGTGGTAAGGTTGAATTACCATATCCATCTGAACCACCTCAGTTGTTGATAAATTTGTTTTCAGATCCTGATTTTATGTCTAATATCCGAGCATATAATGCGATGTTTTCGATGACCTCTTTTGGTGCGAAAGTAGACGATGAGATAAACCAAGGTGGTGCGCCTTATGTGTTTAAGGTTGCAGGACAAGTGTCTCATTGGCTTGGTTCTGTGTGCCCATCACCAGGCGACGCACCACGTTTTTTACAAATGTATGTATTTGATGGTGATAATGAGGCTAATAATAGACTTCGATTTTTCCAAGGTTTAGAATCTCGCAATCCTGTTTATGATGTTGTTGTGTCTTTGACACAAATGTTAGATGAGGTGAATGAATATGTCAAGCTTTTTAGAATGGCTAAAGAATGGTGTATGCATTCAGAGATTCCGAATTTTAATATTCACCTCTACAGCCGTGCATCTGATAATCGTTATAATGTGCCTACTGCAAACTGTTTGGGTGCTATTATTTGTGATGCTGATCAATTGTCATCACAATTTGATGTTATTATCAGAAGCAAAGATGGCACGCCACATAGAGTTAGTAAGTTACACCCGTCTTACATGCCATTGCAATATCCATTACTTTTTCCGCGTTCTGAGCAAGGGTGGTCTCCTGAGTTAGTTCTTAAAGCTCCAGTAGTTGATGCAGACGATGTTGATGATAGTGTTCCGATTGATACGAATGTGGTTGAAACAACCACGTCTGCGACTACTTCGTCTGATGATTCTAGATTGACTCCGATCATGTTCTACAGTTATCAAATACATGATCGTCATAATTTGTACACTCATTTGCTTAAAGCATCTAGACTGTTACAACAGTATTTAGTAGATGCTTACGTTTGTGTTGAACATTCTCGATTGGAGTACTATAGACGTAATCAAGATGAGTTTCGGTGTGAATTTTTACAAGGAGTGCATGATGTGATTTCTAGAGGTGATACTGAGGCTAATAGTATTGGGAAAAAAGTTATTTTGCCTGCTTCTTTCATTGGTGGACCGCGGTATATGTATAAACATTACCAAGATGCATTGGCAATATGTCGAGTCCATGGGAATCCACAATATTTCATCACCTTTACTTGTAATGTACGTTGGCCTGAAATAAAAAGGCAATTGACTCGATTTGGTGTCTCTAATCCACAAGATTGGTCTGACATTATTGCAAGAGTCTTTCAATTAAAAGTGCGTGCTTTTATCAAACATTTGCGTAACGCAAAGCCTTTTGGGGATGTAACAGCAGGTATGTGCATATACTTTTGGTTACGTCTGCTTTACGCTATCTGTACATGTTTTTGTGTACGTTATATTCATGATCTTTATACATACAGATTTGTATACTATTGAGTTCCAAAAACGAGGTCTTCCGCACTGCCATACTTTGTTGTGGGTGTCTAGCACTTATGCTGTACATGATGCCAGTCAAGTTGATCAGTATATAAGTGCTACCATTCCTGATGTGTCGACTGATCCAGTTCTGCACCGAATCGTAACAGACTTTATGCTGCATGGTCCGTGTGGTTTAGCCCGCTTGACTTCACCATGTATGAAGGATAGGGTTTGTACCAAAAAGTTTCCAAAACCTTATGATAACGAAACACGATTTGATAGTGCTGGATATGTTCACTACAAAAGACCTTCAAATGGTGTTTCTATCCTAAAAAATGGTGTGTGCCTCTCGATAATGGCTTTGTAGTTCCTTACAATGCAAATTTATTATTACATTTTGATGCGCATATCAATGTAGAGTATTGTGGATGGACAATGTTGATAAAATACTTATTTAAATACATTTCAAAAGGCACAGATAGAGTTAGGTATGCACTATCACAAAACACAACGCAACCAGACAATGAAGCAAGAAATGATGTCCAAATTATTGACGAGATTGCGAATTATGTTGATGGCCGGTTTATTTGTCCGCATGAGGCAATGTGGAGGATATTTGGTTTTTATATACATCATAGAAATCCTCCAGTATAGGTTTTAGTTGTTCATCATGAAGGGAAACAAAATCTTACGTTTAGGCAATCACAACAACTCACAAACATTGCAGCTAATCCTAACGTTGGCAAAACAACATTAACTGAATGCTTTCTAAATAACGCTAAAGAAAGAGCAAATACTGAGACATCAACACGAATTGGCGTTGGTTTAAGATACATTGATTACCTAACAAAATATCGTTGGGTTGTCTCATCAAAAAAGTGGGAAGTTAGGAAAACAAAAAGAGAACCTGCAATAGGCAGATTAGCTTATGTACATCCAACATGTGGAGAACTTTTTTACCTACGATTGTTATTGACTTATCAAAAAGGATGTTGTTCTTATCTAGATTTGCGAATTGTATCTGGTGTTGTCAAAGCAACGTTTAGAGAGGCTTGTGAGACATTAGGCCTGATAGGGAATGATAGAGAGTGGGAGACAGCATTAACTGAGGCTGCAATGTGGGCTACTCCTGTTGAGTTAAGATCTTTGTTTATGTACATGTTACTTTATTGTGACGTCTCAAATCCTTGTAAGTTATGGAATTGTAACTGGAAATGCATGTCTGATGATATTAGTAGGAATATTAGTCGAGCTATTAGCAGTAACTCAGGATTCGCTAATGATTCAGATTTAGAACAATATGTGTTGTATGAGCTTCAAATTCTTTTAAATTCTAATTCGAATCCACGTACATTAGAGGAATTTGGCTTGCCAGTTCCAGATCCATCTATTTTTTCAGCATTAGCAAATACTTTGCTCTTAGAAGAAAAAAGTTATGATAGGAATGCACTTCGAATTGAACACGTATCTTTGCATGCAAACCTACATGATGAACAATTAGTAGTGTATAATGCTGTTATGCAAGCTGTCACAGATTCTAGACAATTATTAGCTTTTGTTTATGGACATGGTGGTACTGGAAAAACTTATCTTTGGAAAACAATTATTTCAAGTTTAAGATCTAATGGTATGATTGTTCTTGCGGTTGCTGCCTCAGGAATTGCATCTTTATTACTACCATCAGGCCGAACTGCTCATTCAAGGTTTAAAATACCATTAGAACTAACAGAAGAATCTTTATGTCACATTAAAAAAAACAAATCTTTGTCAATTACTTTTAGAAACTGCCTTAATTATTTGGGATGAAGCCCCCATGAGTGATCGTAGATGCTTTGAATCATTAGACAAGACTCTTAAGGATCTTACTTGTGACACCCGGCAAATTCTGGTTAACAACGTTGTCTAGATGAAAGTCTACCTTAGCGAGTCACGCGTATATTGTACTTAACTGGGTTAGTTAAGTCGGGTTATGGGAACTATTGGTTAGCCTAGAAGATCATTGGATGTTGGTCTAGAGGTTCATTAGATGTCGGTCCTTAACCAAGTGTACAAACGGTGACGATCGGTAGGATCGTCAGGGCATACGGAACGTACGAGTCTCGAGTCCCGGGAATTGGTGAACGAGTGTAAATATGTGTATTTACTGGTGTTATGTGTTTACAATCATTATGTGACTTGTCGGTACATTAATATGTGTTAACATATGTTAAAACGGGGTTTAACGCGCAAAACACACAAAAGGAACCCCTACAGGCGATTAGGAAGCCTAATCGCCCATAGGGGAGGCGAGTAGGGGACATTAGACACGAGTAGGAGGCTACTCGTGTATACATAGGGGCGATTAGGCCCAATCTCATGCGATTAGCAGCCCTAATCGCATGTAACTGCTGCATACTCGCCTATAACGTGCTGGACGACTAGAAACGCCTATAAATACAATACTTAACCTCCTAAACTCCCTAATATCAACCCTAGTCGTCCCATAACCGCCCCAAACACTTAAACAACCTCTGGAAGGCGATTTTGATCAAAAACACAAGGTTTCAAGGTCTAACCATCATCCTTTTACAATTCCAAGGTTTGATTCTCATCCATAACACTTTGTAAACGTTTTTAATCAATCCCTAATGGTCCAGACCTGTTCATAAACGAAAAAGCTTTCTGAAAATCGTCAATAAGAGTTATTAATCGGATTATAACTAATAAACATGCGTTATGGGTATGTATGATTAGAAAGATAGGATTTTTATGAATCTTGATGATGTTTTGATGTGTTATCATGCTAGGTCAGAATTAATATTGTTAGTATGATGATAGAAATCTCAGTAATTGGATAATAGGGTTATGATTACATGCGTTAATTGAATGTTGCATGCTATGTGTATGTGTTTGGATTGCTTTGGTTGCATGCAGGACTGATTTTACGAGGATGAACGAAGGGTTTTGGGTTAAACATGTTTAGGATAGTGTTTGGGATGATATTGGGTAGTTACACACGCTCTGGATCCGATTTGGAGCGTTAAACGCGCGAAAAACCGGAACAGCAAGGTTACAGGCGAGTAGCCTTGCTAATCGCCTGTGCTAGGGGCGAGTAGGCCCTACTCGCATGACATTAGGGGCGAGTAGGCCCCACTCGCATAACCTTAAGGGCGAGTAGCCCACTCGCATGACAGTAAGGGCGATTAGCCCAATCGCCTGACAACAGGGGCGAGTAGCCCCTAATCGCGTGACTTAAGGGGCGATTAGCCCTAATCGTGTGACTGTTCATGCGATTAGCCTCCCTAATCGCGTGTACTGCTGCTGTAAGTGTATATTAGCATTCCGAGACCCGATTTGACATATAGTAACATGCTAGGAACCTCGTAACATGACTAATAACTTGGTAACATATATTTGGATGTATTTCGGTGATACGTGAACTATGTGCTATAATTTGTTGTACGTTAACCTGTGTTAAGTGTAATCGCGTTATTGTATGGTTTGGAGCGTAAACATAACACGGGGGTCTCGGGTCACCAATGGGATGTCGAGTCTTGTACTTTGGGTCAGTTAAACAGTCACGGTGTTTTCAAACGAACTTGGTTATGGTCTGGACATCTAGGGACTAATTAACCTGCGGGTTATTAGTCTAAGTACTTGTAACTGTCGTATGTTAGGTCGCCACTTTACGGGACTAGCATAGCAGCTGAGTTTACTCGGGTTAAGGAGTAAAGGAACTTAAGGTGAGTTTACGGCCCCTCTTTTAAACTGGTTTTATACTTTCGGGGGAGAAAACATGTGTTAAAACTATATTTGGTAACTACTGTCATACTATGGGTTTCTCTTGTGTACTACACGATCTTTGGAAGTCCCGGGGGGAACCATGAATGTGCGGGTTTGCACAACGGGGAAATGTGAATAGCGCTATTGGGAGTGACCAACCCCGCTCGTCGACTTGGAGGGTCGGCGGGTGCATATTGTCTCAAAACAGGAATAACAGGAACAACAGGAACATACATCGGGCATACTTTTGGTATTCGAGTTAGTAATGGTTTTCCAATCGTGGTAGTAACAAAACGTACGCCTAGCTAGCGTATACTGGTTTTCTATTTGTTATAGTATGGACAGGTGGACTTGGTACTTGAACTGCAAACCTGTAAACTCACCAGCATTTTTGTGCTGACGTAAACTTTTACATGTTTTCTCAGGTCGCTAAGGTAGCACAATGGAACTAGGGCGCACGCGTCTGCACGGCGTCTAGATAGAGTTGCATGATTTCACAAACATTGAACTTGATTTATTTATGTTGGATTTTATTTGAATAAGCTTCCGCTGTAAACGGGAATATTAAACTGTGTTTTGAAATTACATTTTAATTCATTTAGACTTGTTTATTGTGATCGTTGGTTTGGATCCTGGTTTGTCATGCGCCTCGCGGTAAAACTCCGCAAGTGGATTTTGAGGGTGTGACAGATTGGTATCAGAGCCAATGGTTATAGTGAACTAGGACTGCATGTAGAGTCTAGTCTATAGCCGAGTCGCACACACTAGACGATCACATGGTACTAAACGTTATAGTGGTTTACGTATGGTCTTGTCGGGGTGTCTCTAAATCGTTGGTCTTTCTACGTTACATCATCCGTTCTATCTTAGGTTGGGTTACTTGTTATCTAGGCAGTGTAGTCTATTGGAGTAACTCGTGTGCTCTTGAGAATTGTCCAAGGCTCGGACATCTCCCTTTCGCACTCCAATAGAAACACTTGTCATGAACTACCGTAGTATTACGGTGTGTAGCTAAGAGTCTATGTTCGGTGATTTGAACTTTGAACTAGGAGAACACTTGGAGAACCATGTAGAGCGTTTTATCATTTTGGGTGCACACAAAATCATAAAACGAAATGCATGGAAGCCCTAGTGAGCTCTGGGTTTGAAGGGATAGTCCTGGATTGGATCTAGCTTTGATCTTGTGAACATTAGTGGTTATCTTTAACTGCGAAACTAAATTTTCTCGTTCTTTCTGCCAGAATCATGTCTGGAGTGCGTGGAGGACGAGGAGGTGGTCGCAATGGTGGACGCGGTGGTGGTCGCGGTGGTGCTGGTGGTCGTGGTGGAGGTATTAACCTATCACAGGCTGATCTGAATAACTTGCTCCAGGCTGCCTTTCAGTTAGGGCACAACGGTGGTGGTAAGTTGTTTTATCTGTTTTCTTTGCCTCATTGGTGAACCTTGTGTACGTTATTCGTGGTTTCTCATACGTTTTATTTCAGGTGGTCCTGTTGACCCACCCCCACCCATGTGCACCTACAAGATGTTCCGGGACTGCAAACCCCAGGAATTCTCTGGCACCGAGGGTGCGGTCAGTTTGCTTAGGTGGTTGGAGAAAGTGGAGTCGGTATTTCTAATGTGTAATTGTCTCCCAGAAGATCGGGTGAAGTATTCGGCTGCGTTATTTCAGGACGTGGCATTGACTTGGTGGAATGGTATCACCCAGAACATGGGTATTGGGGAGGCATATGCTATGCCATGGGAGAACTTTGTGCAGATGCTGAAGCGGGAGTATTGCCCGAGAGAAGAGGTACAGAAGCTGGAGCATGAGGTATGGAACCTCAAGATGACTGGATCGGAAATCGAGAAGTATACTGTGAGGAGAAATGAGTTGGCGGTGCTGTGTCCCGATTTGCACGTGCCAGAGTATCGTAAGATTGAACATTATGTCTCAGGGTTAGTGCCGGAAATTGCAGGGTTGGTAGCTGCCGGAAATCATCCTACTTATGCGGAGGTAGTTCGATCGGCACATAGGATGACTAACTTAAAGGTGAATGAGGGGATTTTGCCGGCGAAAGGTTCGACTGCTAAGGCTCCAGAGAACAATAAGCGCAAGTGGGAAAATGACGGGAAAGGGTCTGGGTCTGCACAGCAGGGTAAAAGGTTTGATAATGGGGGTTCATCGTCTTCGGGTAACAAGCAGGGTGGTTATGCGGGAAAACTGCCCAAATGCAACAAGTGTGGACGCCATCACCAAGGGAACTGCGACAGTAACCGTTGTCACCGCTGCCAGCGAACAGGGCATTATGCTAAAGATTGTCGGGCTACACTTCCATCGACTCAGGCTCCGACTAACAGCTCAGCTCCGACTACTCAGGGGACTACAGGGAAACAAGGATGCTACAACTGTGGTGACACTGGGCATTACAAGAAGGATTGCCCAAAACTGAAACAGGGTGGGAACAACGGGAATGGTAACAACGGGGGCGGCGGCAGAAATGCACGTGCCTTCGTCATTGGAGCTGCTGAGGCTAGGCAGGACCCTGATACAGTCACCGGTACGTTTCTTCTCAATAATCATTCTGTTAGCGTGTTATTTGATTCTGGTGCCGACAAGAGTTTTGTATCCAAGGATGTTAGTCGACTGCTAGATGTAGCACCCGTACCATTAGGAACCAAGTATATTATTGAATTGGCTGACGGTAAAACAATTGAAGCTACTAGTGTTCTTCGGGAGTGTCAATTAGAATTGTCGGGTATAACGTTTCCCATCGACCTTATGCCGGTACCATTGGGTAGTTTTGACGTTGTGGTAGGAATGGATTGGTTATCTTTGTATCGCGCGGAGATTGTCTGTTACGATAAGGTTATTCGGATTCCTCTCCCTGATGGAGAATTTCTTTCTGTGTACGGTATCAAGGGTGGTGTTTCGCTAAACATCATCTCTAGCATGAAAGCCCTTAAGTGTCTTCGAAAGGGTTATCCAGCCGTATTGGCGCTTTTATCCGTTTCCTCTAGTGATGAGAAGAAGATTGACGACATTCCGGTGGTACGCGAGTTTCTTCATGTTTTTCCCGATGATTTATCTGGTCTTCCTCCTCATCGTCAAGTCGAGTTCGGTATTGATCTCGTACCAGGGGCTGCTCCTATTGCTCGGGGCCCCTACCGTCTTGCACCTCCCGAGATGCAGGAATTGTCTAGCCAGTTACAGGAACTCTTGGACAAGGGTTTCATCCGACCAAGTTCTTCCCTTGGGGAGCCCCGATTTTATTTGTCAAGAAGAAGGATGGGAGTTTCCGATTGTGTGTAGACTACAGAGAGCTGAACAAATTGACCGTCAAGAACCGTTATCCTCTTCCACGTATCGATGATCTATTCGACCAGCTTCAGGGTTCTAGTTATTATTCCAAGATCGATTTGAGGTCCGGTTATCACCAGCTGCGCGTCAGGGAGGCTGACGTTGCAAAGACTGCTTTTCGAACACGTTATGGCCATTTCGAATTCTTGGTCATGCCTTTCGGTCTCACGAACGCACCGGCGGTTTTCATGGACTTGATGAACCGCGTCTGTAAACCGTATCTGGACAAGTTTGTCATTGTGTTTATTGATGACATTCTGATCTACTCCAAGAACGAGACCGAACACGGGGAACATCTGCGGTTAGTTTTGGAGCTCTTGCGACGAGAACAACTTTACGCCAAGTTCTCAAAGTGTGACTTTTGGTTACGCGAAGTTCAATTCCTAGGACATGTGGTTAATGAACTAGGAATTCATGTCGATCCAGCAAAAATCGAAGCGATCAAGGACTGGGGAGCACCAAAGACGCCAACTGAGGTGCGGCAATTCCTAGGCCTTGCGGGCTACTATCGTCGTTTCATTCAGGGGTTCTCGAAGATTGCTCAACCCCTCACCACTCTCACTCAGAAGGATAGGAAGTTCGACTGGGGTGAATCACAAGAGTCCGCGTTTGAAGAACTGAAGTCTAAACTGTGTTCTGCTCCTATTCTGTCTTTACCTGAGGGTCCTGATGATTTTGTCGTTTACTGTGATGCTTCCATTCATGGACTCGGTTGCGTGTTGATGCAACGCGAGAAAGTGATTGCGTATGCTTCTCGTCAACTCAAAGTGCACGAGAAGAACTACACAACTCATGACTTGGAGTTGGGTGCCGTGGTATTCGCGTTGAAAATTTGGAGACATTACTTGTACGGTACCAAATGCACCATCTACACCGATCACAAGAGTCTCCAACACATTTTCGACCAACAACACTTGAACATACGGCAGCGCCGTTGGATCGAACTTTTGAACGACTATGATTGTGCTATTAAGTACCATCCTGCAAGGCGAATGTTGTAGCAGACGCCTTGAGCAGGAAGGAATCTTCTAAACCTCGTCGCGTTCGGGCGTTGCAGCTCACTATCCATTCGTCGTTACCTGATCAACTCCGTTCTGCCCAATTGGAAGCTTTGAAGGAGGAAAACCTTAAAGCTGAAACCATGCACGGTGCCGACAAGCACCTAGAGCGAAGGCCTGATGGCCTGCACTATTTCGCAGAACGTATATGGGTTCCTTTGTTCGGGGGACTACGGGGGCTTGTCCTTGATGAGGCTCATAAGTCTCGGTATTCTATTCACCCTGGTTCGGATAAAATGTACCAAGATCTGAAGGTGCTTTATTGGTGGCCAAACATGAGGTCGGACATAGCCTCATACGTGAGCAAATGCTTGACCTGTGCTAAGGTCAAGGTGGAATACCAGAAACCGTCGGGTCTCCTGCAACAACCTGAAATTCCGGAATGGAAATGGGAACGGATTACTATGGATTTTGTCACACAACTTCCTAAGTCACCAAGCGGGAACGACAAGATATGGGTGATTGTCGATCGGGTTGACGAAATCAGCCCATTTTCTTGCTATTAAGGAGACCGACACCATGGATCGTTTGGCTCGTCTTTACTTGAAAGAAGTTGTTTCTAAGCACGGTGGTACCAGTTTCTATTATCTCGGATCGTGACTCCCATTTTACTTCTCACTTCTGGAAGTCTTTGCACAAAGCTCTGGGTACACAACTAGACATGAGTACGGCTTACCATCCACAGACTGACGGTCAGAGTGAGCGTACGATTCAAACTTTAGAAGACATGATGCGGGCATGTGTGATCGATTTTGGCAAGGGTTGGGAAGCTCATCTGCCGTTGGTAGAATTCTCGTACAACAACAGTTATCACACGAGCATCAAGGCTGCTCCGTTCGAAGCACTGTACGGACGGAAATGCCGTTCTCCTCTTTGTTGGGCTGAAGTGGGTGAGAGTCAACTCACTGGGCCTGAACTAGTGTACGAAACTTCGGAAAAGATCGTACAGATTCGAAATCGGTGGCGGCGGCACGGGACCGGCAAAAGAGTTATGCTGATCAACGTCGCAAACCACTGGAATTCCAAGTCAATGACAAGGTACTTCTAAAAGTCTCACCGTGGAAGGGCGTCATACGCTTTGGGAAGCGTGGCAAACTCAATCCGCGATATGTCGGCCCATTTACGATCCTGGAACGGATTGGGCCGGTGGCATATCGACTTGATCTACCGACGGAGCTCGGTAACGTACATAACGTCTTTCACGTGTCAAACTTGAAGAAGTGTCTGGCTGACGAGTCTCTCATCGTTCCACTAGAAGAGATCAAGGTTGATGATCGTCTTCGGATTGTGGAAGAACCTGTGGAGATCCTTGATTACAAGATTCGTAGCCTACGTCACAGCAAGATTCGTATCGTTAAGGTTCGGTGGAACTCGAACCGGGGACCGGAATATACGTGGGAACGGGAGGATCAGATGAAGTCTAAGTATCCTCATCTCTTTCCTAAGGAAGCGTTCGAGTCGAGACATGTTTCTTCGGCAGCTGAATGAATCTCGGGTCGAGATTCCTTTTAACGTGGGGATGATGTGACAACCCGGGTAAATCTCTCTCTTTTGGTTTCTATCTTTTGCTTGTTTCCTTCGTTATTTCTCTTGTCCTTTCTGTACTTGTACAAATTTTCGGGACGAAAATTCTTTTAACGTGGGGATGATGTGACACCCGGCAAATTCTGGTTAACAACGTTGTCTAGATGAAAGTCTACCTTAGCGAGTCACGCGTATATTGTACTTAACTGGGTTAGTTAAGTCGGGTTATGGGAACTATTGGTTAGCCTAGAAGATCATTGGATGTTGGTCTAGAGGTTCATTAGATGTCGGTCCTTAACCAAGTGTACAAACGGTGACGATCGGTAGGATCGTCAGGGCATACGGAACGTACGAGTCTCGAGTCCCGGGAATTGGTGAACGAGTGTAAATATGTGTATTTACTGGTGTTATGTGTTTACAATCATTATGTGACTTGTCGGTACATTAATATGTGTTAACATATGTTAAAACGGGGTTTAACGCGCAAAACACACAAAAGGAACCCCTACAGGCGATTAGGAAGCCTAATCGCCCATAGGGGAGGCGAGTAGGGGACATTAGACACGAGTAGGAGGCTACTCGTGTATACATAGGGGCGATTAGGCCCAATCTCATGCGATTAGCAGCCCTAATCGCATGTAACTGCTGCATACTCGCCTATAACGTGCTGGACGACTAGAAACGCCTATAAATACAATACTTAACCTCCTAAACTCCCTAATATCAACCCTAGTCGTCCCATAACCGCCCCAAACACTTAAACAACCTCTGGAAGGCGATTTTGATCAAAAACACAAGGTTTCAAGGTCTAACCATCATCCTTTTACAATTCCAAGGTTTGATTCTCATCCATAACACTTTGTAAACGTTTTTAATCAATCCCTAATGGTCCAGACCTGTTCATAAACGAAAAAGCTTTCTGAAAATCGTCAATAAGAGTTATTAATCGGATTATAACTAATAAACATGCGTTATGGGTATGTATGATTAGAAAGATAGGATTTTTATGAATCTTGATGATGTTTTGATGTGTTATCATGCTAGGTCAGAATTAATATTGTTAGTATGATGATAGAAATCTCAGTAATTGGATAATAGGGTTATGATTACATGCGTTAATTGAATGTTGCATGCTATGTGTATGTGTTTGGATTGCTTTGGTTGCATGCAGGACTGATTTTACGAGGATGAACGAAGGGTTTTGGGTTAAACATGTTTAGGATAGTGTTTGGGATGATATTGGGTAGTTACACACGCTCTGGATCCGATTTGGAGCGTTAAACGCGCGAAAAACCGGAACAGCAAGGTTACAGGCGAGTAGCCTTGCTAATCGCCTGTGCTAGGGGCGAGTAGGCCCTACTCGCATGACAGTAAGGGCGATTAGCCCAATCGCCTGACAACAGGGGCGAGTAGCCCCTAATCGCGTGACTTAAGGGCGATTAGCCCTAATCGTGTGACTGTTCATGCGATTAGCCTCCCTAATCGCGTGTACTGCTGCTGTAAGTGTATATTAGCATTCCGAGACCCGATTTGACATATAGTAACATGCTAGGAACCTCGTAACATGACTAATAACTTGGTAACATATATTTGGATGTATTTCGGTGATACGTGAACTATGTGCTATAATTTGTTGTACGTTAACCTGTGTTAAGTGTAATCGCGTTATTGTATGGTTTGGAGCGTAAACATAACACGGGGGTCTCGGGTCACCAATGGATGTCGAGTTCTTGTACTTTGGGTCAGTTAAACAGTCACGGTGTTTTCAAACGAACTTGGTTATGGTCTGGACATCTAGGGACTAATTAACCTGCGGGTTATTAGTCTAAGTACTTGTAACTGTCGTATGTTAGGTCGCCACTTTACGGGACTAGCATAGCAGCTGAGTTTACTCGGTTAAGGAGTAAAGGAACTTAAGGTGAGTTTACGGCCCCTCTTTTAAACTGGTTTTATACTTTCGGGGGAGAAAAACATGTGTTAAAACTATATTTGGTAACTACTGTCATACTATGGGTTTCTCTTGTGTACTACACGATCTTTGGAAGTCCCGGGGGGAACCATGAATGTGCGGGTTTGCACAACGGGGAAATGTGAATAGCGCTATTGGGAGTGACCAACCCCGCTCGTCGACTTGGAGGGTCGGCGGGTGCATATTGTCTCAAAACAGGAATAACAGGAACAACAGGAACATACATCGGGCATACTTTTGGTATTCGAGTTAGTAATGGTTTTCCAATCGTGGTAGTAACAAAACGTACGCCTAGCTAGCGTATACTGGTTTTCTATTTGTTATAGTATGGACAGGTGGACTTGGTACTTGAACTGCAAACCTGTAAACTCACCAGCATTTTTGTGCTGACGTAAACTTTTACATGTTTTCTCAGGTCGCTAAGGTAGCACAATGGAACTAGGGCGCACGCGTCTGCACGGCGTCTAGATAGAGTTGCATGATTTCACAAACATTGAACTTGATTTATTTATGTTGGATTTTATTTGAATAAGCTTCCGCTGTAAACGGGAATATTAAACTGTGTTTTGAAATTACATTTTAATTCATTTAGACTTGTTTATTGTGATCGTTGGTTTGGATCCTGGTTTGTCATGCGCCTCGCGGTAAAACTCCGCAAGTGGATTTTGAGGGTGTGACATTACTGGAAATACTTTAGAGTTTTTTGGAGGCAAATCAGTATTGTTAGGTGGTGATTTCAGGCAAACATTACCAGTTAAGCCAAAGTGTAGCAAAAACGAAATTTTAGCAGCATGTTTGCCTAGATCTTATTTGTGGAAACCTTTTACTGTTTACACTCTTGCTGTGAACATGCGTATTACAACAAATCAAACGAAATTACTGATAGGGAAGAGTTAGCAGGTTTTTTAGAATGGCTTTTAAAGATTGGTGATGGTCAGGAAGGTGTTATTGTAGATCCAGAATATCCAGATATTGGGCAAATAGAAAATACCTGCTAGATTCTTAGTTAGTCAGTCTGAAAATCCATTAGCTGAGTTGATTAGGTTTATTTATGATGCTAATTTGCTTACAAATCCTACACCAGTCCAAATTTCTGAACGTGCTATTATTTGTCCAAAAAATGAAACAGTTGATGTTATAAATGAAATGGTTCAGCAATTATCACCAGGAGAATGTGTTTCGTATCTTAGCACTGATTCTATGGTACCTCATTCAAAAGATGGTGCTGAAACTGATGCAATGTACCCACCTGAATACTTAAATGTTTTGAATTTTAGTGGTATTCCAAATCATCGCCTAAATCTTAAACGTAACAGTCCTGTTATGTTAATGCGTAATATGGATCCTAAAAATGGGTTGTGTAATGGAACAAGACTTTTGGTTTCACAGTTGCTACCACGTGTCATTGAGGCACGAATCATCACTGGAACATGTATTGGAAATCGAGTGTACATACCAAGAATTAATTTTGTTCATAATTCTAAAGACTTGCCATTTGTTTTCACCCGTCGTCAATTCCCAATAAAAATGTGCTATGCTATGACAATTAATAAAAGCCAGGGTCAATCTCTAAAGAAAGTAGGTCTGTATTTACCGCAACCGGTGTTTGGTCACGGCCAATTGTATGTTGCCCTTTCAAGAGCTACATCGCCTTCTTCGCTGAAAGTACTTTTGTCTGAAAGCAACGGTCAAAATGAGAACACAACATTAAATATTGTGTATTCAGAATTCTTGAATGAAATCATTCAGGTTTAGCTTTTCAAAATATTTAAAACATGTTATTTTTTTCATTTGCAATATATCAAGTGTGGTTAAATAACTTATCTTATATATTTTAATGTTTTTAAAGGCTAGGAATAATGGAATACAGAGGCGTGGCGGAACTAACTCCGAAACAGGCAACAACACCATTGAAATAAGAGTCATTCGAAAATGGGTACCAGCATTTAGAGATGATGAGGTTCACTATGTTTTTGTAGATGCTGAGGTAAACATCATTTGTATTTTTTATAACATATGTTTGCGTTTTCCTTTATTTTTAACAGCTAATTTAATTGTGTTTCTTTTTTAATTTTTTTAAAGTTGTTGTGGAATTAAACACTTCATTTTCCAGGGAATGGGAATACAGGCAATGGCCAAAGGAAGAAACAAACATGTTGTGGAGCCTAAGCTTAAAAACTGGTTCATGTTACCAGATATAAATAAGTACGGTGTGTGTCGAACCTGATAACTTCACAAACACACTCACTCATTCTTTCTGGAACTGTTTTCCTCGCACAAGCAACTCAGATTACACCAATTCCAAACTGCACAACCATACAGGATCACTTTTATGACATTGCTACACGTCGTAGAGCTCAATTGGCGTCCTCTCATGAAGGCATTGTTGGTGTGTTGTGTTTTATAAGTTTGTCTTTATACCTTTCTTTCTAACTGAATTTTGTTTATAATCATAATAATCATTTTACATATACTTAAACAGATTATATAGGAATTTACCAGGGAATTCAAGACAAAAGAGATTCTAGGAATCAACCTTATGCAGTGTTGACACTTAGAGACTCCAGGTCTGTACTTTGCAATAACAGCTAGAATATTATATTGTGAAACTGAGTTTTTTTAATTTTTTTTACTTTTTTATAGTAATCAAGATGTAACCATCGCTGTGTGGCAAGAAATGTTAGCATCTAAGAACAGATTCAAACCGAGCAGAATATGAATCAGCATCTCCACGGTGATATTGGCACTCACTGGACTCAAAACCAAAGACTACCACGGTAACCAGTGTTTATGATAATAAATACAGTGGTTATAATTTCTTATTATTATACTGTTATACTGTTTGCAGGAACACTTCAGTTCCAGACAACGAATGCTACATACACGTATCGAGATCCCAAAACTCCTGAGACACAAAACCTAATTGATCTGTAAGAATAAATTAAAAACATATTATTTGTAACATGTATTTGCTCATATATAACTTTGTATGTTTATTGTTTAAAACAGGTATTTAAATAAAGATTTTCACCAGCAAACAGTCGTTCAACTCACAAGACAACAAGTAACAATTAGAGAACTTAAAAAACTACCAACAAATCAAACTATCTGTAAGTTAAATAAACATGACCTAAAACTTTTGAATGTTATGATGTTTAGTTAGACTGTTTTACGCAGGCCAAGAACTTTATAATCAAATGCACCATTGATTATCTACCAACAACAACGCCTTGGTATTACACCGCATGTGTTAAGTGCAATCAGGTTGTCTTGGAAAATGGACCAGTGTGGTTTTGTTCTGAACACGCAGATATTAGTGAAGTTAAATACATGTGAGTTTTTTTTCCCAAGAAAATATTTGAATACTCCTAAATTATCATGTTTTCCTTAAGGTTGTCTGCCTGTTCATATGGCTGAATATTTCAAACATGATACTATGCTTTTGTTATACGCCTGTCTAGGTTATTCACTAAAGTCTTTAAACACCGTAATCTTCATGGTTAGTGTTTAGAATATGCTCGGTAACTGCAAATATCATCTAAAACTAACCTGTATTGATCACAAGTAAAATTCAGTCAACAACGGGTTTACACGACCAATTAAATGCCTAAACGCCTAAAGACTAGATTTCCTATGCATATCATACAGCTTAGCATGTGAACACCTAACCAAATAGGTGCCTATACAACTGCACGACTAAATACCTATGTGTCTACAAGAGTCGCTACCTGGTTATCTTAGTTTATACAGGAAATATGTCTGTTGAACATATAAGTAGTATCAATATAGGCGTGTTTACGACTAATTTGGTAATTCATTTACTTTAGGAAAACATTCAGTGTTGTTACAGTCACTACGTTTTATCTGATACTTACTAAACAGCTCTTATACTATGCCTGTGTAAATCAAATGCCTAGACGTTTAAACACTAGGTTGCCTAGGCAAGACATACAGCCTCACATCTGCATTTATAGAGTCGCGAGAATCTCGTGTCTGTGCGAGTAAATACCTGATTCTTGTGAATCCTAAACACGAAATATAACCATTAAACATATAGGATAGTTTTCCGTAATGTTGGGGACGAATAATCATCTGCAGATACAATCTGAATTGTTCCGTATATAGACGCCTGACTTAAACGCTAAATTACCTAAGCAAACCACATAACTTTACACCTAAATGTCTAACCAAATAAACACTTGTATACCTAGACAGCTAAACAAGTATGAGCCTACAGGTTACAGCTTCTAAGCTGAGGTGTCGTGTATCAGTTTCCTTAAGTTTGTAACCAACGTATATTTAGTTAGTTTAGTAATATAGAACTATTAGATAGTAAATTCGTAATAATATGCGCTTATGCAAGTGGGTTTCTATGACCAACAGCAGCCCGCACACTGCGACAGCAGCAGCGCAGGCTGCGACCAACAGTAGCGCGCATGCTGCGACAGCACCAGCGCAGGCTGCGACCAGCAGCGGCGCGCGTGCTGCGACAGCAGCAGCGCAGGCGACTTTAAGCGCCTCGACGATTTTCTTTAAACATCTAATGAAATGCACACCTAATAAGATGCCGAGATCTTAAGCTACACTTTAAATCTGATGGAATACGCAAGCCAAGACTAATAGGCGTTTAAGCGCTAGGCGCTTGATTCACCTAGGCACTGCTCGTCTAAACACATAGGCGTCTAGCCGCGCGAGCGCTTATTCACCTACGCGTTTAGACGCTAAAGTATATAATTTGCTTAGGCATCTAAGCGCTTAGATGCTTAGGCACTTGATTTACTTAGGCGTCGTCAACCTGGACACATACGCGTTCATTCTTGGTTTTTTAAACACAAAAATTCGACACTTTAAGCACGTCGACAAAAGCCAAAAAAACACATTACTTTACTGGTTTTTGGGAAACGACTAAAACAATACAGCAGGAGACTTTTTCTTTAAACACCTACTGAAATGCACACCTAATAAGATGCCGAGATCATAAGTTAACAAGCAGCAGCGCAGGCTGCGACCAGCAGCGGCGCGCGCGCTGCGACAGCAGCAGCGCAGGCTGCGACCAGCAGCGGCGCGCGCGCTGCGACGCGTTTGAACACGTAAACGCCTACATAACTGCGTAATTATGCGCTTTATTCTCCTACAATTAAACACCTGAGACTTCAGATTCATCACCAACATGACTGTTCCTCTGTTCTACACCAGTTACAACAACTACAAAACACGCAAATGTAATCCATTATTAGTGAGTCTCTTTTGTTTTTCAACACATTTATTTGATTCATTAAGCACAAATAAACAAAGTACAGTACTTAAAAAGACATATATTTCCATTAAACAAACTAGAATTACATAGGTTAGACATTACATCAGATTAACACATGCATACTGCATTACGCATATATAGTCAGCATTCATATGACCCTTAAACAAAATTTACTGACTTTTATCTAGGTAAACCTAAAACTACATCTTCTAAAGCTTAAAAAACAAACATGACAACCCTAACAAGACCACAAACACAACAAACATCTTAATCAGCATAGCTTCATACACATCAACTTTGGCCTTTAAGCTTGTAACTTCTACTTCCAACACAACTTTCTCAGCTTCCAGCTTATCATTCCGCATTTGCAATGCCCTTTCTTTACCATCATCACAGACCACTTTATCAACATCTTCTTTCCATATAAAAAAATTGCAATCCCTTCCCTACCACATAATACAGAAAAAAAAATTACATTTTGAACTTATTTAAAAACAGGCAAAGAAAAACTCACTTACAGGCCAACATGAGCACCCATAGAAATAATGACTAGGTCTAGACGAATGACACCAGCTTGTCTCAATACACTAATCCTATCATGATAGCAATAAACATTCCCATCAGTACCAAGCTTGAATATCTTTATACTTGGTGATGACCTGATTCTGAATGAAGATGAAGAACTCATAGTATGATTAAAAGGAAAACTAAACTTAGAAACAAAGATGATAATCTGATCCAACAACCTGCCGTGTAAATATAAGCATCTTTAAAGACTTAGGGGACCCACAAAATCAGCCAACTTGTGCATGTAATGAGTGCTTAACTGTTGTGATATCTTTTCTATTTATGATTTAATTTCTTGAACATCTTTTACACCATTCTTATTTTAATGCCTATCTTTTTAAACTAGCTAAGCAGTAACTATGACACATAACTTTTTAAAAGAAGATGTTAATAACAAGTTAATAAAAAAATAAAAACATACCCTAGGTAATCACTTTGAATGTATGTCGTTTTTATTACCTAACTTAGACGTATAATTACGTTCCAACATATTATCTAAATACATTTTAATTACATCTGATTTTTTAGCAATGTTACATAAACCTTATACAGGTATTTAATCCGAGCCACACTCGCAGATGAAACTGAGACAATAGAGGCTACTTTCTTTGACCGAACAGCCACGAACTATTACAAATTCCATGTGCAGAGATGATGACAAAACTAAACAACGAAATTTTGGTTCAAGACATCACAAATAAAGAGTTACAACTCCAGGTACAAGCTAGCAAAGACAAAAGAACCGGAGTTCTGCGCTGCACCGTGAATAACGCTGAATTTGTTGTGGCCCAATCTTCAAGCACCTCTCAAACAGAAGGAGGCACACCCGCACCGATGACCCCACTTTCGACATCTTCTACCAAACATGTGATACAAACTCCTGCTACACCGCTCCCTAAAACAGCCACAACATCAACAGTAGTTACCACAACAGTCCCTGTTAAAACCCAGTTACAAACGTCTGCTAAACGCGCACTGATGCAATCTGAAGGTAAATAGATTCTTTGTCTGTGTTTGTCTCATTAATATGTCCATTCTTTAATCATTCTCATACTTTCTTACCATACGCAGCCTTCAAAGCAGAACCTGCAAAGAAAAAGACTATTGCAGATCCGAACATTCAGCCTGAACGTTAAAACAAGTCTTTCAAGCTTTTTATAAGGCTGTTATAATCAGCTTCCTTAGTGTCTTATGTAATCATATAGGATGTTATGTAATCTTATTAGTAACTTATCTTCTGTAATGAATTAGGATCTTATGTAGTCTATGTGTGTCTTAATAACTTATCTAATGATCTTTAATCTTATGTGCACTGTTTCATCGACTTAATGACCGCCGCAACGCGGCGGATAATGTCACTAGTTCGAAATAAAATGCAAACTGAGTTCCATACATGATAATTATACTCAAATGTTACAGCAACTGCAAAAAATCAAATACATCTTTAAAGATTACGTCTCTTTATGATTATAATTTAAATCATTCCCATCCCATAAATACCTTGAAACTCATCGTCGAATAACATCTAAACTTTAACGTGGGTGTTTTTGGTTCAAATTGGCTTGAAACGCACCCATATCATCTTTAAACGCACCCATATCTTCTTGAAACGCACCCATAACATCTAACCTTGAAACGCACCCATATCATCTTTAAACGCCCTTTGTATCTTTCTTTAAACGCACCCATATCATCTTTAAATGCACCTTTGTAATCACAATCCGATCGTCTTCCTCACCGTTTATCGATAATATTAACGTTCGTCAGATTCATCACTGGCTCGAACAAGAATCTAAATCAGTTGCAAAGTATATTTTCTGACACACAAGTGATTCGTTGTTTCGAGTAGTTGTTGCTTGATATATAGGTTCTTAGGTGTTACAGTTTGTGCATAATAAGTGTTCTCTGTTTGATGATTCGAATCTATGTTTTGGATTTTGGGTATTAGTTACTTGATTTAGAGGCTCTTAGGTGTTAAATTTTGTGTGTATATATGTTATTTGCTGTAGGAAATTAGTAATTGTTCTCTCTTTGATGATTCAAATTTGGACGCACTTATGTTTTATTGTTAACAGAGTTGCTTGTCTAGAAACAATGATTTTTTGTCGACTTAAATTGTAAAGCAACAGATGAATCTGCATCAGGGTACTGTGTGTTATATTAATATTTGGACTTATGGGTCGTTTTATTTTGTTAAAAAGCTTTGTTTGTAATCTCTTATTGTTTTTAGAACAGTTTTTTTGTTTTCTTCACACTTAAACATGGTTTTAGTAAACTGATTTGTGGACTGCATTGATTCATTTTGTTGTTGACTTTACAGTTTACACTTAAACATGGTTTAAAAGTCAAAATTTGTGATCTTAAATGAAAGTGGGGTAGTTAGGGAGTAGGCACTTATTTTGGACACACTTATCTTTGTGATCAAAATTTGTTGACTTTACACTTAAATAAGGTGTTGTTTTAATTTGGACGCACTTATCTTTTATTGACGCACCATATTTTTATGCACCGTATTTTTATACAAAATCGACGCACCTTGTTTTTCTTTTATCAAAATTTGGACGCACCATATTTTTATACAAAGGGACGCACCTTATTTTTCTTTTATCAATTTTGGACCCACTTATTTTTATTTTGAAATAAAAGGTGCGTTTAAATATTGGAGTGAGTGTGTTTATAATGAATGGACCAAAAAACAACTCATCATCTCTCACTTTCTCTTCAATATCATGCTTTGTATTTTTGTTTTAAAAATACAGAGCATGATTCAAAGGGGTAGGTTGAGTGTTCTGGCTCAATGTTTAAGTCTGTGTAAATTAAAACAATAGGATTACAGTAATAACGATTGAAAACGAAAAATTAATGAAAAAAAAAACAGAGTAACCTGCCAATCAAGTAGTGGGTTTTCAAAATCAGAGCATTCATTTATGTTTATACATTTCATCTTCTTCATTTACATTCAATAACCATGCTCTGTTTTTATTTTATTTTTGGAATGATTCTCTATAGGCTCTATAATCGTTTTTTTTTTTGTTTTTTTTTTTTTTGCACTGTTCTTCATTTACGTTCAGTGATTGTTTTTTTATTTGGTGAACTTGATTTCGAATTCGACTAATGTTGTATAATTCGAATTCGAATTTGAAATCGTTCACGTATGTTATGAAATCGTTTACGAAAAAGAACGTGATTGTAGTAATCAGTTACAGAGAAAAAAGTCTGATTTGCCCTTGGGTTTAGCTGCAATTAAAGTTGATTAGAGTTTAGTCAGGTTAAGTAGGGTTTGGTTAAGTTGACAGGTGGCATCACGTAGTAGCTTCTTATTCTTTGTATGTTAAGGAGCTTTGTACCGTATACTTTCTCTAGTGTATTTTAGTCCATGTATATAGTCACAATTGAACATTGATTTTAAAATGTAAACTATCATTTCGGTTACACAATATTTGTTTGGTTGTAAATGATAAATAGTTACTTCCGCCGCATTATCATTTTGAGTACTATAAGAGAATAAATGATAAATACTTTCTTCCACTATTTCAGTATTTTGTGACCTTAATGTATACATTATTTTAAGTACTTAATATAAATGATAAATACTTTCTTCCACTACATTGTGACCTTATGCATCATCATCTACATTAATAAACCGTATCACCGCACCAATGTATTTAGCGCATTATGTTTTTTTAAACGATCAAACGGAACACTTTTATTCAATCTCACTAAAAACATACAAACATCAAGCTTACAAGTAAACGCCCAAAACCCATTTAGTGAAGTACTACCTAGACCACCTACGGGTTGACCCATACATTAATTACATAACATAGTTACCCAAAGAAATTATCGCCCAATCCCACTATATTAACGTGTTACCCATTTAGCGCATTATGTAAAACATGTAAATTCACTTGTTGATATCCCCTTCATTCAAGCTGAATAAGACCTAAATTTATACAAAAAGAAACATGGTCAACACGTTTAGCCAAACTTACCAAGATTTATTCATGTCATAAGACATTACGAGACAACTTAACTACCAAACAATTCTAGTAAAATAATAACACACAACTACTTGACACAATTCGACGTCATTTCATCAACAATAACATCTCCCTCTACCACATCAACCGTTCGAGAATAACACCTACCATCACCACCATCGTAACTATAATTCTGATGATTTTCCACAAAACCCGAAATAACAGAATTCCCCTTCACCACCATCCACCCAGTACAATTCAAATCATGATTCAAAACCCTAGATATCGAAGCCACTTCATCCGAAAAACTCTCACTCCGCCCTTGAATCACCGTCGTGTTTACCCTAGACCCACCCGAAGATGATCCCCGCCCACTCGCAATAGTAATCGTCAACGGATACGTTTTTTCAATCACAGTTTCCCCAATTGAGTGACCCTCGTTATCACTCACCTTCACTTTCGTCTTCGTTTTAATCTTCTGTTCCAATTCTTTTCTAGTTCCATCATCTTTGAACTTAAGCTTGTTCTTGAACTTAATTTCTTCAGTAACTTTAGTTTTAATGATTCCTTTACTTGATTGTATCCAACGTGTAGACGACATACTTCGTTCTATTTCTGTCTCGAATGTGCCATCTAGACCTTCGAATTCATAATCGTTTTCAATCTCCATCGATGGAGGTTCGTACTCCACGATTTCTTGCACATTCGAATCATCCATCCACAGATGCAAATTTGCATCCACAAGCCAAAACGAAACACCATCAGCAACCTATATTAGACACGTATGATTATAACTAGTCATAGCATATAGTAACTAGATTACATAAATATCTTTGGCTGATTTACCTGAAACCCGATTGAATGATTCCGGTTGTCCGTAAGCAGCCCTAGATATGGCGTTATATCGATATCATAAGACGGAAGATCGAAAGCTCCAATCGACACAACCGGCTTCCAAAACAGAGGATTGATTCCTCCTGGGAATATAACCGGAAAAGGAATCACTGTTCCCGCCAATTTCCCATCAATCGTTACCAAAACTTCACGGTACGATCCTTTTCCTGTAATCGGTAATCCATTAGCTTTAATATATGAATCTGGAGGATTCATGTACCATAATTCATCATCTCCATGAAAAGAAACGTACAGTTCAAGCACCGCTTTGTAAGTTTTTGGACAAATTCGAACGTCCTTCGTTCGAATATCGTATTCATTATTAATTTTAAACCAAAATCCATTATCAGAAGCTTTAGAAATTGGAATAATGTAATCTGCTGGCGTCATATAAGGATACGACGATTTTATAACCCGATCAAACCCTAATTTATCTTTAATATTATAGTTGTTAACGGGTAATAACTTTCTATTCAGTAAATGAGAACCAGATTTTGCATAGGGATTAGATAACGGAAACTTAACGTCGGTATCGTAAAAGAGAAAAGAAAGACTGACGTTATAACCGCCTGTTACGTCGTCGTTTTTGTTAACAAAGTTTTGTAGCTCAACCGAGAGTGTGATATTCCGTTTAATAATAATCGAAGAATACTTAGTCACATCCTTTCGAACATTCCAGAAGCTTCCGTTTTCAGTCGGTTGAGGTGTACTGGTTCTCAACACCTCTACTCCGTCAATCCATACTCCAGCAATTCCGTTACCGTTACCGTTACTGTTATTTTGCTCGCCGTTATATTGAACTTGGAAATCTAGAACAGCGACGGACCATTTGCATGTTTCTAGAGGTGGTGTGTAGTTAACGGTGACGGAAGAACTGTTGGTAGTGTTTGTAAAGGTGTGGTTGAGTAGGGTAACGGAGCATGACGGAGTGATAACGTCGGTAGGGAGTGGGAGTGTGACTTCGAAGAACTGTTGGAGAGGAATTGTTTCGTTACTAGAGTTTTGTTTAACGGAATGTGGTGGTGATAGTGACGGTTTGGCGACGGATTGGGCTGTGATTGTGAAGAATAGAGGGAGGAAAATCAGGATGTTGACGGTGTTCATGTTTTTTTAAAGTTATACAGGTCAACGAATAACAGGCTGCACTCCAACTCGATAATAATAATAAATGGTTTGATATGTTAAATAAAACTATATAATGAACTTGATTAGAGACTCAATGAAGAAATGATAAGGTATGTGATGAATGAAATGAGGTTTAGAACAGAGAAATGATGGATAGATTAGATGTGGTTAATTTAAAGGTGGAGGAAATGAAGTGATTTTTGTGGTGGAGAATGCTCTAGTAGGTTACCACATGGCCAGTTCACTTCACAACTGTCCACACTGATCGTATATTTTAGCTTTGACTACTCTAACCCGTACACTTGTATTCCTCCTGACTGAAACTCGTATTTTGTAACAAACTCTGAAAAAAGATTTTATGCAAATAGTTTTTTTGTTTTTTTAATGTGATGGCATGAAGATGTTTTTTGGAATGTGAAATAAGATTTTTTTTTTCTGGTTTATATATAACGTTTTAATGTAGTTTTTTTTTTCTACCAACACGTTGATATATAATATACTAATATCTATTTTTTTTTTAAATCTAAAGATACGGTTTTATTTATATTTTACTCTATGTTTTGTTGTAAATTTTATTGAAAAACCTAGTGGTGCCTTGTGTTGTAAATTAACGTATTTTTGGCCTTGTAATATTAAAAATATGTTAATTTAGAGAAGTTTTTGAGTTTTCCTCCCGTCAGATGGCGGTGATTGAATGCCTGAAGGGTCCTCATGCTTAGGATTTTTTTGACCGTTATCCCAATTGAGGGTTTAGATCAATGCATGTCTGCAGTGGAGTACAGAGCTATACTCAAGACCGGTTGATGATCCCTATGTACCCGGAAGATGAAATATGTCCCATCTGCCGTAAAGCTTGCATGGATAAATATGGGGAGCACGCAATTCATTGCAAAGAACTCCCTGGTTTCAAATACCGGCATGACTGGGTGAGAGACGTTTGTGAGACATCCTGAAAAGAGCTGGGATTTCTGCAAAAAGGAGACCCCTGTAAATTTTCTCACAGACCCTGCGGAAGGGATATCCACCCTGCGACCAGCGGATCTGCTTGTCTTTGGTTAGGAGAGGGGGAAACATGCTTGCGTGGACCTCACAGGGGTATCTCCTTTGGTTGGGTTAAGGGAAACAGGGTTTGTAGCTGGGCAAGCATCGAGAAAGGCGAATCGAAGAAAGTAGAGAAGCATGCTAAAGCCAATGACGAAGCATTTTGAGGGCCAGGGGTGGCCTCGGCCCCCTGTTTCTTTGCGCAGTATTGGAAATTTACGATTTTCGTAAGTAAATTTAGTCTGGGTTGAGTCCGGCCCGCGCCGATTTGCCACTACCGATCGAAAAAAATTGAGTCTGGCCCCTCCCGATTGGCGAATCAAGCTTCGCCCCTGGCTAAAGCTTGTGGAGAGAACCAACATGTCTTTATCCCCTTGGTCTTTAATACATTTGGCTCCCTAACGCCAGAAGCTATTTGTTTCTTGACCAGGGTTCAACGGGTCGTCCACAGCAATAGTTCATCTCCATGGGGCAAGGATTCGTCTTTAGTAGACTAGGGTTCGCAATTCAAAAGGGGTGACGGCGCAGCTTGTTGAACGTCTACCTTCTATTGTGATGTAAATTTTGTATTTCGTTTTAATAAAGAAAGTAATTTAAAAAAAAAATTGGATACAAGTTGATTTTTAATAAAATTTATATAGAAAGGGAGAAAAAAAAGTGTTTTTAAAATTTTAAAAAGTATTTGAAGAAACACCAATTTAAACAATACCCGCAGTATAAAGGAGAAATGGAAAATTTTTATTGGCCTGGTCTATTTCAACCCCCCCCCCCCCACTTCTATTTTCACCTCCCTGAAAGCGCCTCGCTTAGGCCTAAGCGAGGCGCTTTCTTTACTTTTTAACTACCTCGGTACGAGGTCAGAAAAATCTGATTTTTGACTCGAAGCGCCTCGCTTAGGCCTAAGCGAGGCGCTTCGGATAATTTTTTTATTTTTTTTATTTTTTGGTCTTTTGAGTTAGTTTTTTTTTTTTTTGGTCTTTTGAGTTAGTTTTTTTTTTTGGGTCTTTTAAGTTAGTTTTTTTTTTTTTTTTTTTTGCAGTCAGACTTTTTTCAAAAGAACATTTTTTATGTCAATGGGAGGGTAAACTAAATCGTCAATCCGACTGCTGATTTCTTTCTGCAACAAGGAACAAAATGTCAGCTTTTTCCTGCCACCTTTCAATCTCACTGTCCAACAACTGAATTTTACTTGCTTGCATGAAAAGTTTATTTTAATTGTTCGTTTGACAAACGCCTGGCTAACCTGTCCAGTTATCAATCTCACTGTCCAACAACTGAATTTTACTTGCTTGCATGAAAAGTTTATTTTAATTGTTCGTTTGACAAACGTCTGGATAACCTCTCCAGGTTATCAATCTCACTGTCCATCAACTGAATTTTACTGTAATGATCAGGAACATTCCAAATAACTGTTCAATTTCAGCTTTTGTTTAACTATTTTAGCAACTTCCATAGAGAAGTTATCAATCTCATTTCTCACTGTCCATGTTTACCTTCAACGTCCAACGGTAATGAGTAACCTACTAATTCAGTTGTTATCATCAACGATGAAAGAGGTATATGTACAATGATGTGATTTGTTTTAGATAAGGAGGTATATGTACAATGAACTTTTTACGCTAAATAAAACCGATTAATGTTCTTTATATATAAATAGTGACTCTCTGGCAATCATCGTTGGTATTAATGGCAAGATATGTGGCTTTAGTCCTTTACGCAAGTTTGCCAGAGGGTCACTATTCATACACACAACTTTTTGCTCTAGTGGTGTGCTCTACCTTTTTGACAAACACCTGGCTAACCTGTCCAGTTATCAATCTCACTGGCAATCATCGTTGGTATTAATGGCAAGATATGTGGCTTTAGTCCTTTACGCAGGTTTGCCAGAGGGTCACTATTCATACACACAACTTTTATGTTCTTTATATATGAATAGTGACCCTCTGGCAAACCTGCGTAAAGGACTATATGTGGCTTTAGTCCTTTACGCAGGTTTGCCAGAGGGTCATTATTCATACATAAAGAACATTAAACGGTTTCATCCTTGTTTCTTGAGTTCAACTTTCCATGATCTACCTTTACATTATTATTATTATTATTTACATTATTATCGTATTTGCAACTTAGTTCCTTTCTCTCGAAAAGTAATTAAAAACACTTAAAAATGAATTAAAAACAATTGTTGCGAGTTAGGTTTAGTCGGAGGACCACGTACAATGATTCATCAAAGTTGTACAAAGCTGGATGTTTTTACTGGAAAACCAAAACGAGCAATAAACGAAGCGAAACGGAGAGATATAATTTTCTTGGCTTGGAAACAACTTAAAAGAACCAAAAATGAATTAAAATTATTTTTTGGTGATTAACAGATAATTATAAAGAATTAAAAGAAATTCAAATTTTTTTTAAAAAAAGGCCAAAGCGCCTCGCTTTGGTCAAAGCGAGGCGCTTGTGGTGATCTAATCAAACCACTCAAGCGCCTAGCTTTGGCCAAAGCGAGGAACTCAAGCGCCTCGCTTTGACCAAGGAGAGGCGCTTTGGCTTTTTTTTAAAAAAAAAAATTGAATTTCTTTTAATTCTTTAAAATTATCTGTTAATCACAAAAAAATAATTTTAATTCATTTTTGGTTCTTTTAAGTTGTTTCCAAGCCAAGAAAATTATATCTCTCTGTTTCGCTTCGTTAATTGCTCGTTTTGGTTTTCCAGTAAAAACATCCAGCTTTGTACAACTTTGATGAATCATTGTACGTGGTCCTCCGACTAAACCTAACTCGCAACAATTGTTTTTAATTCATTTTTAAGTGTTTTTAATTACTTTTCGAGAAATGATAATTTTCAGATATTACAGATCAAGGTGTTACCAAGCATGTCAAGAAATGATAATTTTCAAATATTGCAGATCAAACATTTAAAAAATATATTACCAAACATTTAAAAATAACTTTTCATGCAAGCAAGTAAAATTCAGTTGTTTTACTAATTTCATAGTCTTGATACTTTTAACAATCGGATCGGCGCTAACGCGCAAACCTTCGTTTTTGTTTTTCGAGAGAAAGGAACTAAGTTGCAAATATGATAATAATCAAACTCATATCTCAAGCCGGTGCAAGTTATGTTGTAGCATCTTTTGATCATCTTCTTGTAATTACATTCAAGTTTTTTACAATCATTGAAGACAACTTTTTAGTTGTTATCCGAGAGATAGCGGTCAACGATGAAGACAACCTGAATTCATCTTCCTTGTCTTAATGGGCCTCTCTTTATTTCACGGTACGATTTGTGTGTTTTGTTGCTTTTTAAATAATAAGTTTTGTGTTTATCAAACCCTAACGTCTGAGCAATGATTTATTATTATTAACTAATTCCCGATTCTTGATACTTTCATAAATCGTTTTACTAATTTCCGATTCTTGATAATAATAAATTATTATAATAATAAAACAAAGGAACTAAATTACAAATATAATAAAAAAATATAATAATAATAATAATGTAATATAGTCATGGTTAATGCTCAAAAAAGTCAACCTTTGTTGACTCATAGGAGTCTTGAAGACGAAATGAATTTTACAAGATACTTGAAACAAGGTATGGATATGGAGAATAAATCTTTGACTATACGTGGTTGATGATGTCAAGTTTAAGTCGCTGATTCATTTGGAAATCGAAAACGCCTATATAGACGGTGCAAGTTATGTTGTAGCATCTTTGATCATCTTCTTGTAATTACTTTCAAGTTTCTTTATAATCATTGAAGACAACTTTTCAGTTGTTATCTGAGAGATAGCGGTCAACGATGAAGACAACCTGATAGTGGATACCATGGATCAGAGAGATTTAAGCTAATCAAACTCATATCTCAAGCCGGTGCAAGTTATGAAATGACACATGCAGAATGTAATGTCATGCACAATGTGTACTCACAGTGACATCGAACACTTTATATGAGTAAAACGATTGCTTTACCTGAAAACAACCAGATGGTTGGTAGCTATAGGTAAGAACATTGTGGATGAGAATTGTTTATCTTCCCATTGATTTCAAGTATGTTGCCTTCATCGTTGACCGATATCTCTCCGATAACAACCCTTGTTTGATTATACTCTTTATGTATGAATAGTGACCCTCTGGCAAACCTACCTCTGTTTTGAATTTGTTGCTTCCATAGAGAAGTTATCAATCTCACTGTAATGATCAGGAACATTCCAAATAACTGTATAATTTCAGCTTTTGTTTAACTATTTTAGCAACTTCTAGAGTTTCCAACCCCTAATACATTCATCAAAGGATATTCATGTGAGAATGATTTCGTACAAGATTCCTATGCAAGCAAGTCAAATTCAGTTGTTGGACCAACTTGAGATATGAGTTTGATTAGCTTGAATCTCTCTGATCCATGGTCAACGATAGCGGTCAACGATGAAGACAACCTGAAAGTGGATACCATGGATCAGGGAGATTTAAGCTAATCAAACTCATATCTCAAGCCGGTGTAAGTTATGTTGTAGCATCTTTGATCATCTTCTTGTAATTACTTTCAAGTTTCTTTATAATCATTGAAGACAACTTTTCAGTTGTTATCCGAGAGATAGCGGTCAACGATGAAGACAACCTGAAAACAACCGGATGTTTGGTAGCTATAGGTAAGAACATTGTGGATGAGGATTGTTTATCTTCCCATTGATTTCAAGTATGTTGCCTTCATCGTTGACACACAAGACGAATGTGTAGCTATAGGTAAGAACATTGTGGATGAGGATTGTTTATCTTCCCATTGATTTCAAGTATGTTACCTTCATCGTTGACACACAAGACGAATGTTGCAACATGAGTTCGACCAAGATGACACACGAAGCTTTAGACTCCAACCGGATCCAAGTATTTGCCGCATTTAATGAAATTTAACGCGCATACCGCATTCATTGACTATACGTGGTTGATGATGTTAAGTTTAAGTCATTGACAATGATTAGGGTTATTACTTTGTTTTTTAAATTTTTTTTAACTTTTTATAATTATTAAATTAAAAAAAAATAAAAAAACCAACTCAAAACATCAAAACAACTACCAAAATAAATTACCCCCTCGAAGCGCCTCGCTTAGGCCTAAGCGAGGCGCTTCGAATTTAAAAATCAGCTTTTTCTGCCCCTCGTACTGACCTCCTCGAATTGAGTTCAAAGCGCCTCGCTTAGGCCTAAGCGAGGCGCTTTGAGGGGGTGAAAATAGAAGGTGGGGGGTTTAAATATAACCACCCTTTTTATTAATGCTTGCGTGATAATTATAAAGAGTATCAATTTATAATATTTCGACCAATCTTTCTTACAAAATTTAGTGTTGTTGCAATATGTGTGTGTTTACATGTGAGAGGGACCGACCTCTTCCTTCTTGGGAAGAAGGGGTATTTATGGTGATCATGGGCCGGGCCTTCGAGTTAGTAATGATTGACAACTTATTCGCGCAGGTCCCGCAGGGGAGGCCATTGATGGAATTTGCATTGTCCTTCTCAGATTGGCTGATTGTCCTTTTCACTCGTCCTTTTGTCCTTGCTGGTGGCAGGAAATCAAGGAGCAGAGAATGTTCGCCTCTGATTGGCCGGATGTCCTTTTTATTCTTTCTCGGCAGCTGTCACATACTAGGTAACGCGTGGGTCCCACTGAAGCTTCCATTGATTATTCTCTTAAGGTTGACGTGTGAAAGAGGCCTTGCACGAATCCTATGTGTACGCGTACGCACTTCCTAGTACATACCTCTTCAGTATTAGAAGATGTTACTATGGGAAAAAAAAAAAAAAAAAAAAAGCTAAACTGAATGCTCAATGAAAAAAAAGGTTTATATGTAGAAGTCTTTAACTAGACGTGCAATGGTGTAAAAGTGAATATTATCTATACTACATTATAAAGAGGCAAAGATGGTTAGAGTACTAATTTTATATGTTTTTATGATGATACTAGTGGAAATGCCCGCACGTTGCTGCGGGTGTATGTTGCGAAACATCAAAACCACACAGATAATGAAAACCAGTTCATTGTAAGTGGTTAGACAAATGTGTGTGAATTGTTCTAAAAAGTAATCATGAAGAGTACGACTTTCTTGTTTCAAATCGGACATTGCTAGACAATATTATTGAATGTATATCATTGGTTTGTCCCAATTTAAGAATATAAATTCAAAAGCACCACCTTAGAAATCCGGAATCCATATAAGAAGAATTCATATCCTTAAACTTGTCAAAGGATCAATAACATATCACAACATATCGTAGACTTGAATATACTTGAATATAGGTTTATCATTTGATATTCTTTAAAAAAAAAAAAAAAAAAAAAAAAGATCTCACATTTAATATAATTTAGTGGCCAACATTATAACATAATGTTAATTAAAAGCTTTGGTTTTGAAATTTGAAAGGGCAAACACCTAGTGCACATGAATGTGTAAAATTGTTTAGGGTTGAACTCAGGAAAAAAAAAACCCTTCTTCTTTCACGCAACAGATCTAGGTCAGTTGCCTTGGTCTATTTTCTACCCTATTCCTTTCTTTTAAGAAGCGTGAAGCGGATAACAGTGACATGGTCTAAAGTCACATCATAAAGCGCAAAAACGGAACGCTTTTTTTTACCGAGGTGCAATGTGAGTATATAATTTTGTTTACATATCATGTACGTTTTTAGCATCCCTTATACAAAAATACAGGAATAAATAAGGTTTATATACGATTTAATGTATAAGTCACTAAATGCACAATCTTTTTAGCTACATGTGCAACACTTTGAAACACAAAAAACATTCCTTGTCAATAAGCTCATGCCTAGCGGTATTTCTCTTTTCCAAAAAAGCTCGCTTATGTGTGCTTCTTGTACACGGCTTGCCTTATGTCACACAAGGCTTAGTTATTTACGCCTGAGATCCATCACACTTAAGCTCGCCTCAAGCGCGCTTTTTAAAACCATGCCCTATTCCATGAGTGGCTAGATTTACCTATAAGAAGTTGGGAAAATGCATTACATGTTTTCCTAACCATTGAAGCGGGCGCAAGTGGAATAGTTGATTAGTTGTAGGATTTGTGTTACCATTGTTACCAAAGATAGGTATGCCATAGATGTACCCGCAAGTTGCTATAGGTTGTCACGTGATATTCACAAAAAAATTTGATCTCACATTTTATATACTTTAGTGGCAAACATTATAACAAAATGTTAATTAAAAGCTTTGGCATTGAAACATGAAAGAGGAAACACCAAGTGCACATGAATGTGTTAATCTGTTTAGGCTGGAAAAAAAACGCTTTTATCTTTCTTGTAACAGATCTAGGTCGGTTTCCTTGGCATATTTTCTACCCTACTCCTTGCTTTTAGAAAACGGGAAACGCACAAAAACGACACTATCTAAAATCAAAGCAAAAAGCGCAAGAGTGGAACGTTTTTATACACGAGACGCAATGTGCTTATATAAGTTTTTTACATATCAACTAGTTTTTCAGCGCCGTTTAAAAAATATAGTTTTTTAGCACCAGTGGCGAAGCTTGACCCGAAGGTTCGGGGGGTCGGAAGTCACCGGGGGTTCGGAAGTCACTGGTTTCGGGGGTCGAAAACCAGTTTTGGGGGGTCGAAACCCTATATTTTCAAGATTTTCTATACATATACTATATAATCGGAACTTCTGCGCGAAAATCCGGGGGGGTCGGCCGCCCCTCCCCGCCCCTACAAACCTACGCCACTGTTTAGCACCCCTTATACGAAACCGAGCTTTTTTGGAAAAAAAGTTCCAGTAAGGCGTGTTTTTCAAAACCAAGCCATAATCCATGAGCAGCTAGATTTAGCCATAAGAAGGTTGAAAAAGGCATTACCTGTTTGCATTACTGGATAATGAAGCGGCCGCAACTGGAATAATTGTTGCAAGATCTGAGTTACCAAACTAATGACGTGTGCGGATATACACATAATTTTACAATGAATAAACACACGTTTTGCTTTAATATTTATAAAAATGGTTTAGACCTTAATATTAAAACACACACAATAGGGCAAGTGTACCATGTCATATATGTAGTAATGTACAGATAAGAACCAGATATCGATCCATGGACGCGCGCAGAGCAACGGTACTAAAATTCTATCCCCGATTTACCAGTAGGAAAAGATAGTTTGAAGTTGTTTAAACTAAATTAATTCTAAAATATCTAACTAACATATGTAAGACTTCAAATACAAAATATAACTATATAAACTATAATATATCAATCCTAGCATGTCATCTACATATCATATGAAATAAATGCGTGTGATCAACATTCCCATTTTCCGACAGTTAGTGTCCCTTTCGGGCATCCTAACATGACAACTATACGGAAAGCTAATGTAACACCCCAACCGATGGCGGAATCATCGAGGTGCCACGTAGTGACGATTGTTCAAAAGCTTATGGTACTAAAATGTAAATATATGATTATTGAATATTGTTTTACAACATGTGAAATTAAATACAAGACAACAAAAATAAAGATAATTGATTGATTTAATCTAAGTCCAAAGTCCTATGTGAAGCGTCAAGCAGCTTATCCTGAAACATGCACGAAACTAATTTTGTCAACATATGATGTTGGTGAGTACTACTTAGCTTTGTACATATAATATAAGTTTGAAAAGGTAGTACAATTCATGTGTCTAGCATCACCAAGGCATTATGTAAACACGCAAGTAACCAAACAAGACAAAGATCAAATGTAAAGTTTGTACAATGAAATTGATAATGAGCACCTCAACACGTGTCAAGTCTAAAAGAGCACCATAACATAAGTTATGTCTAAATGAGCACTGTAACATAAGTTACGTCTGTATGTAAAGAGCACCATAACATAAGTTATGTCTAGATGTATGATTTTGTATGTAAGCTACGTTCATGTTCAAACATAAGCACAAAGATAATCAAGACACGTATATGAATTGTAAATGAATAAAAATGTATGTGTAAATGAATATGAAAGTTTTGTATACTTGTGCATGAATCACCCCAAAAGTTGTAAAAGCGAAAAAAGGGGATAAGTAATACTCACTTTAGCAAGGTGGTAAGTCTTGTGGAATTGAATAAGTGTAATCCAACGTTTGCCAAGTATCACCCTATGTATAAGGTAATAAATAAGTCTAAGTCTATCTAGTCTATAAGTATTTTCTAGGGTTTCGAATTGGGGATAAGTATTCGTTTGGTTAATAAATAAAATGTTTAATAAGAGAAATTTGATAAATAAATAAACAAAAGTCTTTTTGTAAATTTTAAATTAAAGATGGTCATAATATAAAGTTTTAAGTGTGAAAATAATTTTTATAAAATTATTTTCTTAAAAATAGAATATTTAATCTATTTATTTCAAGTTGTCAAAATGTAACTTTAATATCTAAAAATATTAAACGTAAAGAGTTTTTAAATCAAAAAAATTGTATTTCTGTTCCAAATGAATAGAAATAATTTATGTAAAATTTTGGTACAAAAATATTGAAAAATGAATTTATTATGATTTATTTATGATTAAAACTAACAAAAATTGATTAAAAATATTAAATAAACGATTTTTCTGAAATAAAAATTATTTCAGAAATTTTTATTGATTTATAAACTTAGAATAATTTTTGTGGAATTTTACAAAGTCGTTTTGATATTTTTATAGAATTTTATAATTTTAAATGAATAAACTTGTAATATTTATAATATATATTAAATAAATTATTTTTGAAAAACTAAAAATTGGATGATGAACTTTATCATTTGGAGATCATATAATAATTTTTATAGAATTTATAAACCACGTTTAGTATTTAAAAACTATTTTAAACGATTTAATATATTAAGTATATATATAATAATGGCAAAAAAAGGTTTGTTGGTTATGGGAGTCGAACCCGGGCCTCTGGCCGGTTCGTGTTTATAATCACAAGCCCAGACCAACTGGTCTAGACCCTGAGAACGAATTAAACTGGATTTGAATTAGTTATATAGGTTTAGTTTGATAAATGGTTAAATGAATTGATAATGAAAAAAATAACGTGGCTTTTGTGGGAATCGAACCCTGGCCAAGGCCGGTTCGGTTCCATCTTCACGTGTGCAAACCAGCTGACCTAGGTCAGTTGGTTGTTAAGTTTTTTGTTTCAAAACAATTATATATGTTGTAGGTTCGCGTGTTCTTCCCCATTTCCACCCAACTCGAGTCCTAATTTCCAAATCGAAACAATTCGTGTTTAATAGCCCCTGATTCTTTGGAGCTATTATTCACAAGGTGTCGATGATTAAACCCCACTAAAAATCTAGGACTTACAATGGTGTTTTCGGGTATGAAGGCTTGGTCAACGAAGAAGTCAACCGTGATCACAATAAGCTTCGAAATCGGGTTGTTTACAGAAATTGAAGGTAGAGGGATGATAATCGGCGAGTTTAGGCTGAGATTAAAGGTTCAATTTATAGGCTAACACTCGGATGAACGAATTGGAAAGTTTTGACCCATTCATTAACATCACGCGTAATAATCATGGAAATGGAAGGTTTTGACTGTGTGATTACGCGTAATTACTCTGTCCATACCTTATCACGCCTTGATTAATTTGTTGTTTCCATATGTGTGTTCAATCTAGAGTCAAACAAGGTAAAAAAAAGGGGGGGTCTCGTCTGATTGCAGCAGCGAGTAACAGCAGCAAAACGATAAGGCTTTTTATACAAATCGAGTTGGTGTTACAACAGATATGAGCCGTAGCTCAGTTGGTCGTGCTAGGTAATGTTTGTCATTGACCGGTTAGGGACCCGGGTTCGAACCCCGGCCCAACCGTATATTTTTTTTAAATCAGATTTGAGGTGGAGTGGGCCTGTATGTGGGCTGCTTGCTTGGGCTCAGCACTTGGGCCTGTGTACTGGGCTCATGTCTTAAAGGGATTGATTGGGTTGGGTTTGTATGGTGTTGGGTTTAAGAGTGGTTGGACTAGAATAAACATTATTACTTATTATTATTATTATTATTATTATTATTATTATTATTATTATTATCATTATTATCATTATATAAAAATAAAATAAAAAGTGGTGGATGTCACAGCTAACACGAATACACACGTTAACCACCTCAAGTCGTTTATTAGCGAGCAACTGATATGATCTCATGTGAATCTTCTAAAGATAAGTTAGTCATCCGTTAAGAGTTTTCTAACCTCACTAATCAAGGAAAGCAATACCGAATACACAATACAACCACCGAGACTAGCATAAAGTAGAGCATTTCACAACCTATTCCATTTTACCAACTTTGAACACAGATCTACTAAGATCACTATTTCTACCAAAATAACTAGCAAAGATCATTAACCGTGTCAAAGATCAGTAACGGCACCATTAAGCTTTTAAAACCCTTTTACGTGCCGGTAAGCATTTCTAATCATTATTCGACTGACATTAACCAAACCAATACCCGGTTACAGTTTCATGGTGTAAACTTATTAACAAGTTAACTAGTCTACTACCGGATGATTAAACGGATGGTTTTTCAACATGTATCCGCCTAACACATTCGATAATCATCAAAGTCATTCAAACATAACTACAAATCCATTAACAATGAAACAAGGTTGCACTATGATCATCAAGATTCAGACATGAAAAACGCCAAATTCATACAAGACATGATTAACTATACAAATGATTGTTTAACATACTACATACTAGTGTTCTTGCCCGTAGGCGTACGATTAACTAAATAAACAACACAATAAGCATACAAAATCAGATTTGGATCATAAATAGTTTAAAGGATCAAACCATAAGAATGCTAAAGTGAAGGATCGGATGATGATGGATGGATCGGACGACTTCCCGGGCTTGTTAAACGGCTTTCCAGCAGCTCCTTTGGTCCAGAAATCGCCCAAGATCGACCCCCAAAGACCCAATACTTCGAACAGAGGCTGAATGGGTGTTTTATACAAGTCAGAGGCCTGTGAGCGGCCGCTCACTTTACAAAAAGGTGAGCAAGTGGTCCGTGCATGACGTAGAGGTTCCAGAAGGTTGCCAAAAATATCTGGAGGAGCGAGCGGCCGCTCACAGAGAGTGAGCGGCCGCTCACAGGGAACAGCCCGATAGCACGATCTTTAAAATTACATATAAAATCGTAGAAAAATCGTTAAGCTCTCGGAGCGTAGAACAATTCTTATTTGAAAGTCGAAGTCGGATTTTGGGTTTTAGAAGGGGTAAAAAGCGATCCGAACAGCTGCTGCGCAAAATTTGCAACAGTATGTTCTCCTGATAAAGGGCCGAAATCCTTGTTTTCTTCGGGTTTGCTTCCGGGACATCGTTTAAGACCTGAAATCGTAAAGATACCCAAATAAGTACCAATTCCTCGTGTATAAGGTCGAAAACGTATGAAAATGGGAGTTAAACGGGGACTTTTATATGTGTATTTTAACGTATATCAACTAACGACTGCCATAGGGTACCTGCAATTTGCTCAAAACATCCATGCACTGTTTCTAGAAATTTAGGCTTTGCCGCACGTTTTTGCGGGTGCATATATTATCGCCTCATAGTTGTTGGGGTTTGTGACAAGTATATGGTGTTTGTGGGTGATTCATTAGGAGTCCTTGAAACATTAAAAGCTACTCTGTGCACAAAGGTGAAAGTGGAAAAATGTTTGGTTTAGAAATAAATTATTCTTTGTCATGTACTCATTATGTGTTAGTATACCAATCTCTTACGTAGAGAGTTGGCTCCAATCCACTAAGAATCCAAAGCTGAAACCAGGCTCTTGTAATATCCCTTAATAACAAAAAAATATAGGATGAGATAACTAATAAACTATAAAAAAAACATCTTTATTAGTTTGTGACAATGTAAATTGAAGTAATACTTTCTAACAATTTTGACCGTAAGATTTGGAAAAGTGATGTGTTGGTGAAAGCACATTTTTAATATGTTAATTATGTATGTTTTTGAGTCTTTTAGTGTGTGATTTTAGTCAGTCTTAGTTATTTAATAATGTACATGTGTTTTGTAGGTGTTCATGATATATGAGCTTAAACACAGGGACTCAAATATTAATTTACTCTTATTATTGTTACTAATATACTATTATTATATATAGCATTTTAGCTCCATGCTCTCAACTAGGGTGTTCTTGACTTGACCAAAGTTGTTCGTTTACGCTCCAACGTCCATGAACACCTACAAAATAAAAATAAATACATAAGTACTAAAAATGACCCAAAGCTAATAAAAATCTATAGAAACCTATAATAAATAAAATAGACCAGTACAAATCTAAAACTAATAAAAGTACTATCTAAACGACTCGAAAACTGTACAAACTATACACTAGAAATAGATGTATTTTATAATACATCAATGCATAATCGTAAGATTTGAATGTTAGCATCTTACCCTGAGAATTTTGTTGATTGTCTATTTGTGGTTGAGCTTGCGTTTACGGGGCATTCATGTTTGTACAATGAGATGGCAAACGAGATGTGAGTAAACATACGTTTTACATCGAATACGCTAGTATGACATCTTTTGGATCATTCGAATATAACGATTGACAAGACCTTTATGTCCTTGACCAAATTCAACAAGAGGGTCTGTCATTATTTACATCATGTGATCATTACACATCTTCCTTCATTATAAGTATTTTTTTTACTTGTGTCACTTGTGGTTGTAACGCCTTAAATCCCAGACACAAGAGATTATTTGAAAAATATCGAAATATATTTGACGATAACTAACTAGAGTGCAAGGACTATATAGTTTATAATTTCCAATTTGATGTTGACTTGGTCTAAAATGTTTTGTTTTAAGTAAAACTAGATATTTGCCCGCGTTGACACGCAGTTTACCAACGTACGATTATTTGGAGTAGTATAACGTATAAGAAAAATAAAGTAGAAAAATTTTATTAAAATTTAAAAGCAACGAATACACATTTATTCAAATATCGCTGAAAATTTCCTTATAAACGACATTTTTTGTTTTAGTCATCACTTTCCCATCAGCATCCAATATAAGTAACTTCACGCCTGCCCTGCTTTTAACTCTTGATAATGTGACATAAAGCTGGCCATGTGAGAATATATGTATAGATTATGGATTTTTTAAAAGTTGGTGCTTCTTTATGGAATCTCCATCCTCACACCAAAGCCCAATCGGACCCAAATTGGCAAATGGCTATGACAAACGAATATAAAACATTAATTAATAATAATACATATTATATTTGACCGTTTTTAATGAAACTTAGGTCAAAGCGTAGAGAAAAATAAGCTCATCCCATGGTATGTTCATGATTATGTAAAACGTTATATGTTAAAATTGATAAGCGAAAAACATGATTTGTACTAACATTCTATTAATATTATATAATAATAATGATAAATAAGCATAACGTAATTAGCAAATAAAATTCAATACAAGTAATGAATGTTTATATTTGGTGACCATTTAGCATTTAAGCTACAACTTTGTATAAGCAGGTAGTTAAAATTCTATTGCAGTAGTAGATGATTTAAATCTTGAATTATAAAGCTGAAGTGCTGAACCCAAAATTTTAACATACAGAATGTAACCAATCAAGCACTTGTCCTTTTTAATCTCTCTCTCAAAATCTTCAAACCCATATACCTACAACATTAACAAACCACCAATCCTTAGTCAAAATTCATAAACTTGAATCAAACAAAAATATACCTACCTACCAAGCATCATAACAGTAGCCTGCGGATTCGTCCCAGGTGAAATAGCGAACATGGAGCCATCGATCACTCGAAGAGAACCAACACCCATCACCTTCAAATCCGAATCCACCACTGCCCCCACTAAACATCCCACATGATAATGCCATATTGTATTTACCGTCCGCCTGCAAAACGCACACATCTCCTCATCACTCGATTGGTTCGCTGGCAATCTAACCCCCAAGAACCATTGCAGGCACACCACGTTCTAACACAAACTGAATCTGGTTCTCATGTACATCTTTTGGAGCTACGGACATAGTTAGTACATTTCTTGAAAACAAATAAGCACCAAAACTCGCCACACCACATCCAGCATCTAATGCAATCCGTGTATGGTTTCCAAACGCAATCTCAGGCACCATCTTCCAAAACAAATCAACCAAACTGTTAACTTTATTAAAAAAGAAAGACAAACGCACGACAGGAATAAGTAACATTACAAATATTCCTTTAATAATATACCTGTGACATCTGATCCAAGGCACTGCCCGTTACCAAATTCCAGACATATTCTGTTATCGAAATCATCCCACAAGACGTTGTTCCTAAGGTCAGTATCAATACCAAAGAGGTGTCTGAAATGAACTACAACAAAAAAAAACCAATGATACACACGTCCGTACTAACCTGCTACTTAAACCCCCCCCCCCTTTTATCTTTCTGTTCTTTCTTTTTCTATGTGAACCAAACTTTGATGACGACGACCCGTTTAACCCGTTTGATTTTTTTAATATCTTTTCTAAAATGTGTTTGATAGTATCTGAAATGATAAGCTTATAAACTTGCATCTCGCATGTTTCTCAACCATGATACGTACCTTTAATCCAAAAAATAACAAACATATCAGTACCTGTTTTATTATCGAGTGCTTCCTCTAATACACCAAAGCTTTAATCTTTATCACTTAACCTTTCCATATTTCATCCCTTACCCATATTTTGAAAGAATCAAGTTATATAGCAGCACCCAGTTATCCAACCTACCAGACCCAAGTTATGTATACACAACACATTCAATTTCAAGAATCGTAATAGAGACCAAACATTTACAATATAGCAAACCTGAATGCAGTGGACATAAAATAATTGATGGCCATACAATCGCCAAGAAGGCAAAAACACAAGCTAGGCCGATTTTTCCTCTTCCGATTTCGTTCAGTCTAAATTCACTTAAATTCTTGCTTTGTTCACGAGCTACGCTATTGACATTAGGAAGATCTTTTCAAACACGTGTTTTACTTTATTACTTTTTTGATAGATGCAGAAAAAAGGAGAGTATGAATTAAAGTGACTCACTAACCTGCCTAAAAATCATTATCCATGAACGGCCCCCCACATAGCATAGAAGAAGTAAGCCCATCAGTTGTAGAACAAAGACCCGGAACTGCAATACCCGTAAGAATGCATTAAATCAAGTCAACCGAAGGAAGTCAATGATTGTAGACTATAAGACAACCGAAAATATAAACTTACATTTGAAAATTTTGGTGATTCTGGCAGCACCACCATGTCTCCCGTGACCAGAAAAGCTTGGCGGATCAACAAAATTAGCATCAACTGCACACTTAAGCAAACAATAAGTATATATAATATTTAAATTTTTTGACATGACATTTGTTTTTTAACGTAAAATGAGAGCCATAAAGCAGAGGTAAGCAATCCTGTTATTACTTGCTACACAGACACTAATTCTCAGCAGAAGCACAAGCAAGGAAGTAGCAATTTAATTTACCTTAATCGCAAACCGAAGTACATGCAAACCTTGATGCATTTGATCCTTTAAATCTATGAACCAACAAAGAATGGGTCACGTTACAATGGTCCAATTCACAATAATCATGTCAAATGGGTCGAGTGAAATAATTATATTGAATTCTGTCACTAAAAAAACATCAAACGGGCCAACTTATTGGGTTCGAGTTAATATTAGACTATTCAGTACATCTTTAACAATATGCCACTAATCGGGAAAATAATAAACCCATTTGTCCTGTTGCCAGTAGTTCAAGCTTTTGTTGAAGTCAACCTGGTATTCATAAATATCACAAAAATAGCTACCATTCAAGATATCATCGAACAACTTCACCAATTTAAAAACCAAACATAATAATTACTTATAGCTTACAAGCATTTATACCTATAAAGTTGACCAATCAAAGAAACGCGTGACCAATTAAAGATTTAAAGCTGATGGTGATGCACGTGAAGTAATATTTCTGGTTCAGGACATCATTCACAGAACAAATTAGATGATAGTTAACAATATATCAAGATGTGGATACAATTAATATGCAAAATTAGACATTATGAAGTGTCATCGAATATGGGTAACAAATGTAAGTATGCGAGTTTGATTACAGGATTAACATACCACAAGCAAACTCAAAATTCAGGCAGGGGCATTCAAGTATAGGCGGGTAATCAGCTATAGCGGTCAAGCCAGCTGCCAGATACATGAGTATTGGATCAACCAAATTGAAAGTAATAAAAGGAACATAGACTAACCACCAAGATATGAAGATGCAATCTTCAATCCATTATTAAAGCCATGACTATACTCCTCCTCAATTCTAATCGATTTTTCTCAACCGATAACTGCATGAACCATATCAAAGTTTTCAAATCTTTTGAGGAAATGTGTTTTGCAGCAGCAGCCAAACTTATTGAATGATTACGGTTCGTACTATCGCATCATATATAAAAGTCGTCGTTAATGTGGACCATCATACCTTGCTGCAATCTAATAAGACGCCAATTCAGCATCAGAATCCACAGTTGATTATGGCCCTAGGGCATAACAGGATAAGGAAAGGCAACAATTAGCATGCATATGATTTGAATATAAAATCAATAAGCATTGTTGCCATTTCAGTAATCAAATTTAAGAAAAACAACCAAATATATCAAATTTCCAAAAAATTATATCCTCTACTATCATATTCAAGTATATCATCGAAAGCATATTCGACAACGGTTTTCCATCATAAAAAAAGTTGGCCGTAAGAAGAAAATGTAATATAGGTACCTGAGGTGTTCTTGAATGGCGTCCCGAAACCATACTCCGAAACACTCGATGTCAACCAGTTCTCGATCTGTTTTGGGCAGCCCTTATCGACACTTACCATGATTATTTGGACATCATTTTCATCCCAGAAACACCTCTCAAAACAGCTACAAAAGACCACGACCCCCTGGCGAATTAATAATAAGCAAAATGTTAACTTCAATGAAAAAAAACTATAATGATCAACAGGAAAACAGACCTAGGAAGTCTCTGCCATCAAGTGCATCAACCCATGTTTCAGCAGCATCATACAAGGCTGCTCTTTCATCAGACGAATCAAAAGAACACCATATTGTGTTAACAATGAAAAAGAACACCATATTGTGTTAACAATGAAACTTGAGTACTCGGTGATTGAGCCACAGACGACCATGGAAGCTGAAGGGTTTGCCACAATTCTGTCGTAACTAACGTCACATTAAACGGCCACAAACAAACCACTATCCAGCATTAATCAGGGCCCAAAGTAACATACATACCTGCATAACCACTATCCAGCATTGGATTGAGAAATGTTTTAAGCTTAAAAACATATCAAAATGTTTTCCTATGAAATTAACATAGAATCAAAACTCATACAGTTATGATAGTGGAAGCAAACACACTGTGTACTTTATGACATTAGAAATAATTATATCTTGGTTTTAGTTATAAAACCATGAAAGTGTTGTATAAATGCATGATCAGTTTGAGCATATTGAAACTTTAATGGTCTGAATGTCTGATCCAATTAACAGTAGTAGTGCTACATGTTCTTTTGCCACTTCCACAACCTAACCAACCACCATTTGAAACATGCCTGAAGGACGAAAAAGAACGGGTCAAAGTTCAATTTAAGTTCGCAACAATTACTGTTCTACTCCTTTACTTCTCATTGGACATGTTACTCAGACCCGTTTACCATTCCATAAACTTTTCGACAAACTAAAGGCGTGCCATAAATATTTCATCTCCAATTTAATGATTGTCTTCACTTTGCATTTCCACAGTTTGTTACAAGTCAGGCGCCTAACAATATTAACGTTGGAGGTAAACGACTTTCCAATCTTTAGACATGACAACAGTAGTTACGGATCAAATCATCTGCTATCACTTTTCAGCATACATTTTGTCTAATAAAATATGCAGGTAGATCTTCTGCAAATTAGGTGGAGTTGAATTGCTAAATACTACTCTTTTTGACAAAACACACTATGATGTGGATGGAGTTGACTCGCAAGTGTAAGTACTTACATTTAATAAATTAATATGGTGGAGTTGGTTTAAGAACATTCTTACTCTATATATAGGACTATTCATGTACCCGAATTATGTGTTTGATTAATTACATTTGGTATTAGAAATGTCTATTAGATGTATCCAAAATAAAACTCGCATTCGAAACTGACGGCTGGCTAACAGTCCCGCCGTGAAACGCGGTTACAAAGCTAGTTATCAATATCAAGCATACACAAACTCTAAACTCCTACCATCTCAACCCCAGTAAAAAGAAATAATTACTTGCAAGTGCCATTTATCATCCTTTTTTTTTTTTTTTTTTGCAAGAGAATTACCTTAAAAATCTCAGCAAGAAGGAATGGTTGGCTAGTCATACTTGTATCCATCACTCTTTGACAATGTAGTTAAAATTCCCTGCATGAATGATGAAAAGATAAAATATTCAATTAGTAGCTGATCAAATTAACAACGAACACCAAACATCACAATGTTTTATGTAAAGAAAACTTGTATGACTGTTAAATCACTAATAACTATGACATAAAAAATGATTGATTAAAAATTAACCACTCATTATAGTACATCTAATAGACATTTTTGCAGGTAAAGACAAGATGCCTTAGCCAACTAAGCTTTAAGTTTGTCAAACACTGGTGAACCAAGCCCTTGCCATGTACATCCAAGTATTAATCACATCTGAGGTATACACAGACATACATAGTAAAACAGAGCTGAACGCCAAGAGTCAATGACGTAACTTCATACCTGAATACACCAAAAATTGGTAATCCCTTCTGCCGAGCAATACTTCTCTTCAATAGGAGCACAGATCCATCACCATCAACTCACTTGGCTGAAAGTTCATGTTTGGAAAGTAGCAAAAAATAAAAAAAATTATCAGATACCATACTTATAAAAAGACTACATTTTGACTAATGACATCTAAATTGCTATGTACCACCAATGGTTGATCCATCTTTCCACAACGTGTACTGTGAAAACTTAATACAAAATAAAGTTATAGTAAGGTAATTTTAAAAAGAAAATGCTAGAAAGCAGGGACTTACGCTACAATCACTACATCATCTCGAAAAACATAATTCCTTTGATAAGCAACACTATCACCAACTGCACAGACCGATGCATGTTTCATTAGAAAACATTAACAACTATATTGAGAAAGAACAAACACACATACACGTAAAAAGTCCAGCGAACAGATCCAGTTCAATACTTCAACAACTCAAAGTAGCTAAAAGAACAACAGATTCTTGACTACATGTTTGCCACTTGAGAGACAACAATATTCACCAATTTTGATTGTGTTGATAAATAATCAAAATCACTCAAGGAAGAGAAAAAAAAACCCTTTAATCGACAAAGAAATCAGAAAAAAACGAACAAAAAACAGAGAAAAAGAGAGATCAAGATCGATTCATTGAAATAAGAATGGAATAGAGAAAACCTTGGAGAGGAGATGAAGAAAACCTTGGATCGCCCTTGATTAGGGTTCTTGATTGGAAGGAGGCGATGAACGATTTGTGATGTAGGGTTATGTAGGGTTTCTTGATTGGATCGATTCATTGGAAGGGTTTGTTTGAGGAGGCGATGATAATGAAGATGGTTATGTCCGTGTATTTTATTTGGGTATTTATATTTTCTGTTTTTTTTTTAAATCAAAAAGTTTATTAAATCCCACAATGAGACACTTGGCACAATATGATTGGCTACACAATTGAGGATGAATGTGGGAGTGCCAAGTGTCCTCATGGACTTTTGTTTATTAGATGTATAGATTCAACAAGGATATATGTTGACTAGTTAATAGTATTCTTAAAAGGAATAACCTCTTTTTTTTTTTTTTTTTTTTTTTTTTTGACAATGTTAAACGAAGTTAAAATAAAACAATGTTTACATTTGTTTGATTATGTATGTTTTTGATCAAAGATAATCTATGTTACCTTATTAAGGAGGAGAGATGGGTAAGAAGCTAATTTCACCATCATTTTAAGATGGCATACAAAAGGTCTCATGCATAAATCTCTAACTTTTACCATTTTCTTCCATCTATGCCCTTATGTACAAGTCACTAATACAAATCAATTGCACCATTCAATACATTTAATTCATGTATTAACTTTTTTGTTACCTAGAACCATTACCAAGTAATAGATTAATTCATGTAACTTTTTTTTAATAGATTAACTTTTTGTTACCAATGGAATTTTATTATCACCACAAGAAAAGGCTAAGCCTTATTTAACACTTTGTAACCAGTAGGCTAAATGCTCTTTGGTTCATGAGTGTAACTAAATGTTGCAAATAAAAATCAACCACGAATCGGATTGGATAAATGATAGTATGGTGTATAAAGTTTTGGCAATTTAAAATGTGAATAAAAATACATATCCGCGGCAACGCGCGGGCATTCCACTAGTATTTATAGTGTTTCTGAATACCCTTAACTATATAGTTAGGGGCTGTTTGGTTGATTAAGTGTTGAATCATTAAGAGGTCTGAATGGTTAAGCGTTGGATCATTAAGTTGGACTTCTTAATGGTTAGTTTTCTTGTCCCACGTTGGTAGGGGAGCCTCATTAAGGTTCAGCCTAGTTCAGTGCTTAATAGTTCAGTGCTTAGTGGTTCAGCAACATCCCAAATCTTAATGATTCAGACTTAACCATTCCATTCAAAAGCTGAAACAAACGCGCTGAATGCTGAATCATTCAGCACTGAATGGTTAAGAGCCTCATTAAGAGGCTACCAAACAGCCCCTTAGTGTTACAAGGGTGTCGAGCCATGAAGAGTATGTGGCTGATGAAAAGAGTTTTAATTGATCAAAATTGTCACTTATGAAGATATTATAGTTATTTATGGAGTATACTACTTTTGTTTATCATTTAAGAATTTGTATGGAAAATGGGTGAACTACAAAATAGTAAAGATTGCATTTTTTTATAAAAATATTATTATTTGTTATTATTTCAAAGAAAATTACATCAAGATAGCGGGCAGGCGGGCAACAAGCTGCACCGCCACCCCTTTCTGAATAGTAAATTCTAATCTACTAAAAACGTAACCCTGCCCACCCGGAGCCGAGACACTACTATGAATAACCCGCTGGACCCTGGTGAGGAAACGGGTAGCCTCTGGTGCCAATGAGTCAAATGTATCAAAGGCCAAGGGTACAAAAATGTGTTGGTTCTCCTCGCAGGCTTTAACATGTTTTTCTACTTTCTTTGCCTCTGCTTTCCGCACCGTTTGCCCTGCTACAAAACCACTATCCCTCAACCCAGCGAGGGGAGATACACCTGTCAGGTCAATACAAGCATTGTCACACCCCGACTTAGGTGGGCCTAGACGGAATTCCAGATTGTTACCACATATCACATAATGCAAGCAAACAGCGGAAGCAGTGTAATTAACTAATCTTTTATAATTATCTGATTACATTTCTAGATAACGTACAATCTCCAATATAAATACTTCAGGTAATATCTAAGGTTCTCGCTTGCCTTCTGATTCGTCCGTCGGGATACTCCGAGTCGTAGCTGCTCATTCCTGCTAATTCAGACAGGTACCTGAACACATGCTTAAAATAGGTTTGGGTCAACAATAATGTTGGTGAGTCCGTGCGTGCGTTTAACTGGTTTTAAATAATTTTTATCAACTCAAAAGCAAGTTTTCATGGTTTAGCACAAAATAGGTTTAATATTCCAAAACAGTTTTAATAAGTTCGTATAGTTCAACTCATGGTCTAGCACTGGTGATGTACAAGTCACACCTCAATCCTAACAATGAATCCATCTACTCCCATTATGGATTCCCATGGCAAAACATATGCCACAACGGTCCGCAGACCTCAGTGGAGGGTTTTCCGGGCTTCCGGATCCACTGTGCGTGGAGGATTCCCCAAGTAGTACTACCCATATATTAAGTGGCCCAAATCCCTTGGGTTAATGAGTGTGAATCTGGTATCGGGAGCACCTTGTCACATCATACTGGCATGTCACTATCACACTGGTTTATTACTGGAAACATATGTTCACCCCAAAACAGTTAACTAGAAAAAGAGGGGATGGTTCACGAGACTCACCTGGATAGTAATGAGGGAATAATTAATAACGGGTTGTTAAGTATCGCGTCACTGTATCCTCCTGGTTGGGCCCTATGTCGATACACACTATTAGTCTTGGTTTTTATTGGTTACCGGTAACGTGTGGGGAATTGCTCGAGCGTATGGTTCCTATTTATTATAATTCCACGTCTACGTTCGGGTTCCAGTAATCCATAAGCTATCCGTTTGTACTTGACAAGTAGTAGTTATATATATATGTGTGTGTGTGGGGGGGGGGGGGGGTGTTTTCACAAGATATACTTAGTCGAGCTTATAGGATCATATAAAGTTAGTAAAGTGTTCATCGCATTCCTATGATGTGTCCGAAATCTCAAGTCTTGAGGTCTACATTGTTATTCTTGTCTAATTCTAGTTAGGTGTCAAGGCGTCAAGGTATTGTTTGCTTTACTATTTATGCATATTTATTATGGTCAAATCCGAATCTTAATTCTATCGTCCAAAGCATCGAATCTAAGGTCTCCAAGTTTCCATGTTTAGGTATTACATCTCAAGTGTTCAAGTGGTATATTCTATTCAATATTTTGGGAATGCGCTAGTCGCTAAAGGGTATGTGTCGATATCATATTCTCTAAGTCTATGTCTAATTAACGTCTATCATGATTGAATCCAATTCATTTGCATAGGTACACTTTAAGACGTACGTCGCTTTTACCAATTCCTAGTCTAAGTCTTCAATGTACAAGTGTCGAATAATGTTCTTTCCAATCCTTATGCTTGCTCTTCATGTCTTAGTATAAATTGGTCGTAACCACATCGTAATATATATTCCTATATCCGATGTCTCAAGTCCCAAGTGTCCACACTAATAGCTTTGGTACTCAATCTACTATATCCAAAGTTGTTGATACGCTCGTCAAGTCCCACACACAAGTTATAAACAATTAGTATATATATCAAGTGCTATTATCTAATATTATCGAGTTATAGGGTTCGGTTATACCTCGCTTCTCAGGTTATGATTCGCATTGACCAGTTGACTTTGGTTGACTGTTTAGTTGACTTTTGTTGACTCAAAGACTAACTTCTGTTGACCCACTCGTTGACCCACTCGTTGACCCGAACCTCGACCAGACTCCTTGACTGACTCGATTAACCCAACACTAGTCACCACCATCTTCTACTGCACAGCTACCCCGCACCACCCTGGCCTCCCACGGACAACTACCACTGACCTCCACCATCCGAACCACCACACATCTCAGTGACCCTCCTCATCAACAATCACAATGTGACATCCGTCACTTTTTTATTTTTATAATAATAATAATAATATTAATAAAAAAAATTTCAAATTATATATAGACACTCACTTGAAACACCACTCTTAAACCCAACACAACCCAATCCATCCCTTTTACCCACCATCTGAGCCATCTACCAAGCCCAGAAGTCGGCCCAACAGACCAAGCCCAATTCCCTTTGCCCTTACCTGTTTAAAAAAAAAAATGTTGCTGTCACTCGGATTCGAACCCGGGTAGACGGCCGCCTCAAACACAACCAACACACTTGCACAACCACTTGAGCTACGGCTCGTCTTTGTTACAATACCAACCATAATTGTATAAAAACCTTGTTTGCGTCTGATTCCTTTTCTTCCCTTGCCTCTGCTGTCGTTCGCACACATAAAAAACAAACCAGAATTTTGTTTGACTTTTTCTTGGACCTGATATGGAATGTTCCTTCGAATTAAACTATACATGATGGACCGGCTAATTAACGCGTTGAATCAACCACCAATCTCGCTTAAAACAACCTTTAAATGGAGTTATTGCTCGGTTTGACCAAACCTTGGTCAAACCTTCCAAATTGATAATCAAGCGACCACACTATAAATTGGACATCACACGACGATCACAACTCGCCATTCACTCTTGCTCAACCTCTAATTTCTCTCAAAAATCCTCTGTTCTTGAATCCTTGTTCGTTTTTGACATCGAAGCTTTGACTATCCGTTCATAACCAATTCAGCTTTGTAAGTTTGATTTATGATGTGGGTTTAATTAATCGGAACATACACAACATTAACCCCATGATTAATTGGGTTAATGTTGTGTAAATTGGTCAATTGAAATTCTAGGGCTCGAATACCTTTCAATTTGGGGAATAACACATTTCAGAAACATGTTTATATATTAAACCATTACAAAATAAAACAAATCTGTCCTATAGATCAAATGGTTGTGATGTTGTTTCTCAGTGGGTAGCACGCGGGTTTGATCCCCATGAGCAGCAAAAACATTTTTTTTTCTCTCTTTTCTTTTCCATTTACATACATCTATACTTTTAATCTTTTAAAATAACTTAAAAATACTAAAAGTGTTTTATAAATTCTACAAAAATTATCATATGATCTTCAACTGATAAAGTTCATCACCCAAATTTTAGTTTTTCAAAAATAATTTATTTAATATATATTATTAATAATACAAGTTTATTCATTTATATTTATTAAATTCTATAAAAGTATCTAAACAATTTTATTAAATCTCACAAAAATTATCCTAAACTTGTATATTCTTAAACATTCCAGAAAATATTTTTATTTCAGAAAAACTGTTTATTTTATATTTTTAATTAATTTTTGTTAGTTTTAATCATAAATAAATCATAATAAATTCATTTTTCAATATTTTTGCACCAAAATTTTATATAAATTATTTCTAACTATCTAGAACTGAAATAAAAATTTTTATTCAGAAATTATTTGATTTTAATATTTTTAGATATTAAAGTCGTATTTTGACAATTTGAAATAATTAGATTAAATATTCTATTTTCAAGAAAATAATTTTATAAAAATTATTTTCATACTTAAAACCTTATGTTGTGACTATATTCAACTTAAAATTTTACAAAGAGACTTTTATTTATTTATTCATTAAATTTCTTATATTTAATAAACAAATTGTTATTAATCAAATAAACGTTTATCCCCAATTCGAAGCCCTAGAAATACATGTATCCTAGAGTTATTTCCCTTACACGTTATCAAATTCTTTAGGTTGATCCTTTGGGATAACTTCCAACACATATTTCGTTGTCCGAGTTCAATTTCAAGTTATTACGTGAACAATGAGTATTTCCTATCCCCTTTTTGCTTTTATACATTTTTGGGGTGTTACATGTACACTATTACAATTTCAAATACAAGTTTGCATTTTTTTTTTACAATACAATTCTAGTACTATGTGCATTGCTTACAACGTGCTTTATGCTTAGACAATACATGTGGATTACATTTGTACTTAGTGAAATCATTAACATGGTACAAGCCGACCTTAACATTGGATAGCGCTATTTGGATTGACAACCCGCCTAGATTGATTCTCCCCCTTTTTCATCGGAGAATCCGTGGCCATTGTTAAGTTATCACCCATTTATTGGATGAGTACACCACCGTTCATACAGTACATTATACAGTCACAGGGTTGATTTCGCTCATTTGTATGATACATAGTTTACATATTTGCACTGTAGCTTGCACTTGAATTGTATATCTTTTAACCTACTATATATATCAAAACTAGGAATGCTCACCAACATTTCTTATGTTGACCAAACCTATTTTGTACATGTTTCAGGTGCAGTTTGAAATAGTGCTTTAGCAAGGGATACTTAGTGCATTGTTTTAATCAGTTATTTCATTATTTACATTTCATTTAAGACTTTGTATTTCCATTTCAATGTAAGACAGTTTTTGGTTTATTCAATAATATTTACATTTTAGTACCATGTGCTTTTGAACAATCGTCACTACGTAGCACCTCGATGATTCCGCCATCGGTTGGGGTGTTACACACAACCTACCCTCGTCTCTGCGCTCCATCGGTAATCACCAGCATAGTACAACCACCATCATAATCATCATCACTAATCACCATAACCCACTCCAAGAGACGAGTTATAGAGGGGTTTACCTGAGAAGATGTCTGGACCGATCAGGACTCATCACCAAACTACCGCTAATCGATATCCCACACAAACCTATCGCCGTCGTCGACTTCCTCCTTTTTCCGTCAGGTCCGTCCGGCCAGAGGTCATGGCCGGTGCTCCTCTTCTCTTCCGCCTCACTCTCTCTCCGCTCTGTTTCCATCTTCCTTTCTCTAACTTCTTTCAGTAATCAGTTATTTGTGTGGGCACGGGTTAATAGAGAGGTAAGTATATGTGTGTGTTAGATGAAGGAGGATAGGTGAGGGTGTGGTGTGTTATGCGAGAGATGAGAGAGAGTGGAGGGTTTGTGTGGGTGTGCAGGGAAAGAAATAAGATGAGTATTATAGGAGTTGGTCTTTGATAGGGTTATAACACAAGGATGGTTGGGGTATGTTGTGTTTAAAGATAAAGGGTGACATGGGGCACATGGCACTCATGCCATGTGTCCCATGTATGATTAATCTTGATTAGTCACGAGTCGGGTTCGGGTTCGTATCGCGTGTTAGTTCGGTTCCTCAACGTGTATCCTAATAATATATTCTAGGGGTGTTTAAAACCGGATATCCGAAAATTCGGATATCCGAATTTCGGATATCCGAAATTTTCGGATAGTTGATTTCACTATCCGAATCCGTATCCGAAATTCGGATATCCGAAATTTTGGATATCCGATCGGATAGTGAATCGGATATCCGAATATCCGATTTTATTATAATATATTTTATTTTATATATTTTATATATAAATTTTCGGATATTTTGGATAGTTTCGGATATTTTTCGGATACTTCGGATACTTCGGATATTTTTTGGATATTTTTCGGATATTTTCGGATATTTCGTATATTTTCGGATATTTTCGGATATTTGGATATTTCGGATATCCGATAATTTTTTTTTATAAATTTTTGGATATTTTTGGATATCCGAATATCCGAAAATTTTCAAAATCACTATCCGAATCCGAATCCGAAAATTCGGATATCCAAATTTCGGATATCCGAAATTTTGGATATCCGGTTTTTCGGGTAGTTTCGGATTCAGATATCGGATATTTCGGATCGGATTTTCGGATTCGGATATTTTTGAACACCCCTAATATATTCCATATGTAATGGTTCGGTTTTTAGTTTCGAACATAACCGACTCACTTATTAGTTGTTTTGGTTTACTTTTATTACACGAAAATAAAAATAATATGCGAAAAAATTTTGGGGTCCACTCCAGGTTGTTACAAGCATGCTTCCCCCCGGCCCACCTAAAGACAAGGAGATCTGCTGGTCGTAGGGTGAATCTCCCTTCTGCTGGATCTGAGAGGAAGTTCACAGGTGCCTCCTTCTTGGCTGAGATCCCAACCCGTCTTAAAATGTCCCACAGAATGTCTCGAACCCAATCATCCAGGCAGACCTTACGACAAAATTGGACATATTTCATCCTCCTGGTACATGGGGATCCTCAGGTGATATTTAAGAATGGCCCTGTATTCAATAGCGGACATGCTTTGGCCTAGACCTTCGATCGGGATAACAGTCAGGAAATCTTGGGCCTAGACCTTCGATTGCAATTGAAATAGATGACTGAATTGGTGAATATAAGAAATAATTAACACAAATAAGTTGTAAACAATGATTGTAAAAAGGATCACATTGGGTTCAACAAGTAAAGTCTGCGATTCTATCACACTTGGATTTGAATTACAAATACAAATTGGTATTAACGAATTAGATGTTTCAAGGCTTATGCATCATTAGTTATCAACGTCAAGAGACAGACAAAAATATGTTTCATTACTATAGAACATGCAAATCCTAATTTCGTATCAAAGCACTTAACCGAATTCATTTCACAAAGACATTGGTACAAGAATAGATTAGCAATTGTGAATTCAAAACAAGATTAAAGCAAATAATACTATTGTTCAAAACTTCAAATGTAATTACAAAGATAAAAAAATACCCAAATGTTTAAAAACCCTAAAACCTTACAAGTTTACACCGGGTTTAATCTTAAAAACTAGTCTCTTATGATTGTGGAAGCTTGAGTCATGGATGAAATGGTTTAGAGAATAGCCATTGATAATTCTCCTTGAATGATGATGATAATGGTGAGGGTGGGTGTAAGATTGTTGATCTTGATGATAATATGAGGTTATCTTGTGATTTGGGAGATTAGTTGTGATTGAAAAGATGATTATGATTCTCCAAGTTCGTGATTATATGCCTTCCTTCCAAGTCAAAGGTGAAACTTCCTTTTAATCCCCATAAGAAAGCTCAATAAAAAACGATTTGGAAAGTTTTGGTCAACAGAGCCTGTCGGCGACGAGCCTGACCACCGATGCCGATGGCTTATGATGGCTGACAGAGTATTTTGTTGTGCACGAGGCAGTGATCACTCCCATAACTCGTCGCAGATGGCTTGGAGCCCCGTCGCGACAGGCCTTCAACCAGCTTTTCCATTTTTCTTCCGTTTCTTCTCCCGAATCCTTCTAGCTCCAATCTAAAGCCCCGTTTAGCTCCCAAAATGCACCTTAAACTCTTTTAGACATGCAAAACACAAACTAAAATCAAAGTAGCACATCAAAAACCATAAAATCACATAAAAATGCAATCTTAATCACGGAAAACTTCAGACTTTCAACCACGTATCAATATGTTTGTTTGATTGTATATAGTTTGATATGATCGACTTAATTGCTAAGGTTACCACTTACTTGATTATATATCCATCACAGGTGAATTTTTTAGATCTTAAAAAACCAAAAGCATATTTCAAAATTTTGTTTTGATATGTAAACTATACACTATTAATTTACAAGCAACTATCTGCATGAAATAATGTGAAGCGTTCTTATATTATTTAACATGTTAATATAAAATATTTATTGTTAAACATGCTGATATAATATTCAATGTCGTATAAATCATATGAGATCGTAGGTTAGGTGTCATGGATTCTTGAGGTGATAATGGTGGTGGGGTCGACATCGCGATGCCCCCATCACACGTGAAACACCGCTACCATCACCTTGATCATACCGTGAAGAGTTGAAAACATGGTGTGTGGTTTGTTTGGGGATGAGGTGGAATGTTGTGATTGGTGTGGACTGATTAAGTGAAAAAATGTGACGGGTGGTGAAAGTGATTTAATGATGATGTGATGGATTAAAGTGACAACTTATAGTTGATTGAATTTTAGTGATAGTGTCATAGGTGCCCATCCACCTTAATGAGACCCACTATGGAATGGGTAGTTCGTAATTTACCATATATGTAATGTAATGTAATGGATTACCACAGTGGATCACATCTAATGCATTATGACACGACAACCATACCATGACTTTTGGATAATTTAAAAGAGAGACTAAACATATAACCACATACACCATACACAAAAGAATGTATAGTGGTTAGGATAATATCTTACAGTCACTTTTTTGTGAATCAGATAAAGTTATTATTCACTAATTACATTTGGATAAACATAAATCACAGTTTGCAAACTTTGTTCTAGTTATACTTTTGTAGCGACCACCACAAGATTCTATCTAACATGATATAAACTAACACTTACAAATTCAGAAGAGTTTGTATGAATATTATTTTTTAACAAAATTGTTCTCTCTTACTTAATTTAAACTTAAAATTTTAAGAAAATATTTATAAGTATACTAGTTTTAAAATACTTGCTTTAATATGCAAGATGTCAGTATAGGTATTGTATATAATGTTCCTTCAATAGATATATGATGCATTACTTCTCACATTGTGGATGGGAAGCTACAAGTTAAGGTTTAACGTTGCTAGATTCACTGAGATGCAAGAGGACAATTACAAGCCCAATGTTGATGCTAATAAGGAGGAACCGGTGAAGCCTAAGGAGACCTTCCCTGATAAGGGAGGCACTAGTGGAGAAGTGAGATCTAATTTTTCATATAGGGATGCTTTTGTAGGAGCTTCTCAGTCGTTTGCAAAGGTAGAGGTGGTGAATATCCCGGACTCTATAAATGAGTTTTCGGATCGTCTTGGGAAGGCTTTGATCGCTACGGTGGTCGATATGGATAAACTTAAAACAGTGGGAGCTCTTATGAGGGTGTTTCATCCTCCAGGGGGTCTTATCCAGTACATTGGAGGTCTCTCGGTTATAATTACCTTTGAAGATGAAAAGGTGGCTGGAATAGTTCGAACAAAGGCTTTGGAAAGGGGAGACATTTTCAATTCTGTCGATTTATGGGAAGGCCAAGTGCTTCCTTTTGAACGACTTGCATGGCTAAAGGTCCAAGGTATACCACTTAACGTACTTTCTAATGATACAGTGAATGCCGTAGGGGATAAGTTTGGCAAGGTTATACATCGTGCAAAAGTTAATCATAATGATGGTGATTTATCCTTCGAGTATGTTGGCGTTCTTGTTGGCGACAACAAGAGGATTGAAAGAGAGTTAGTGCTTCAATGGAGGAAAAAGAGATTTCGCGTTTGGGTTTCGGAAGAGATCGGAGACTGGATTCCGGATTTTTTGTTCGGAGATAACAAACATCAAGATGAGCCGATTAATAAGGATCCACCAGAAAATGATCACTCGCCGGACAAGTCATATTCTCCGGCAACTTTTAATTCTGAATTGAATGAGGGGGAAAGAAAGATGGTAACTCCCACTGTTTCGGGAGATAATTTTGGAAGGGTATCAATGGTCAATGATGGTGGGTCAAAGGTATCTCCTAAATTGTCGCAGAGTAGTTATGAGGAGGGATCTCAGGGGGGTATATATTAAAGTGCCAAAAAAGACTAAGGGTGGATTGGGTTTTTTAACGAAAAAGAGAAAGAAGATTTATTTTAAAAGAAGTGGGTCTAAATCCAATAGTAATTCAGGGCCTACAAAAAAGAAAAACAGGCCCAAGTCTAAAGAGGATGACCCTTTTGAGATTGACCACCTTATTGGGCCTCTAAACATTGAGGAAGTTTTAATTGAGCATACCAAAGGGTCTGTTGCAAGTGTACAAGCAGCCGAAGACTTTGATGGTACCTTTCATGGTTCGCCTGGTTTCACTGATAGAAGGGAGGTGCGTGAGACGATTCTTTTTGAGAACCTCATGGAAGAAGGAGAGGTGTATAAAGAGGAGGCAGAGGTTCACTTGCCGAATGAAGGTATTGGTTTTGACCCATCTAATTGTATCGTTGAGGGTAATGGAGATGAAGGGGCTGCAGAGAACGATCCAAACATGGGGAGGCGGTCAGTTGAGAACATTACCAACGAAGCCCAAGCTACCATTGGCCTTGGTGTTAAGTTGGGTGTTCAATTACAACAATTCGAAATCATGGTGCGAGAAGCTATAGTAGAAGAAGGGCAACAGGGAGGTAAATTATGAATTTCCTTTCAATTAATATAAGGGGGCTGGGTTTACAGGTAAACACTCTTGGGTTCGTGGTTTAAGAATTGTCAACAAAGTGTCGATTTTGGCTTTACAAGAGACACAACTTAATAGCGTTGAGGGGGTTGATTTTTCTACGTTTTGGGGGCATACGGAAAGCCACGTTGAGGCTACTGAAGCAGCGGGTAGATCTGGAGGTTTAGTCACTATTTGGGATCCGACGGTGTTCGAAAAAGTGTCCTGTGTGAAAAATCAGAATTTTTTGCTCATTTCGGGTTTTCTAAAGGAGGATGGTACGAAACTGAATGTTATTAATCTGTATGCGCCCCATAGGACAGCTGCGAAAAGATCGTTATGGGCTGTTTTGCTGGATTTAATAGATAGTGGTCAAGGTTTGTGGTGTATTTTGGGAGACTTCAATGCCATTCGTTACAAGGAGGAGCGTAAAAACTCATTTTTTGACCGCAAGGTGGCTGACGATTTAAATGAATTCATTGAGGCTGCTTGTCTTCAAGAGTATGCGATGAAGGGGAAGCAATTCACGTGTCTTACGCAAAAAGGTTCAAAGTATAGTCTTAGTAAAATAGACCGGGTGTTGGTTTGTCAAGGTTTCTTTAATAGATGGCCAGCCGCTTGTCTTCGCGCCCTCCCGAGAAACTTGTCTGATCATTGTCCGCTCCTCTTGACGCTCAAAGAAAAAAAATTTGGTCCAAAACCATTTAGGTGGTTTAATTCTTGGATTCATCGTGAAGGGTGTAAGGAATTGGTTTGTCAAACTCTTACAGATTTCAAGATGAATGGGGCTCCGGATTTGGTGCTGACACATAAACTGAAACGTCTTAGAACAGTGCTCGTTGGCTGGAAAAAGAATCTCGATATCAAGGAGGCAGCCGACTTAACTGTTTTAAGGAAGGATATGGAAGAAGTAGAAGCCATAATGGAGGAGCGGGAATTATCGGAAGAAGAGGAATGGATATGGAATGAATGCAGCAAGAGTTTAAAACAGTTGGAGTTTTTTCGTGCCAAAGATTTGTGTCAAAAGTCGCGAATTCGGTGGGCTATGAATGGAGACGATAACACCTCTTTTTTTCACGGCATTATTAATGGCAGGCGAGCGTCAAACAACATTCAAGGTCTTATGATTAATGACGTTTGGATTTCGAAGCCGAGTGAAGTCAAAAGGGAGGCGTTAAAACATTTCAGGAATTTATTCACTGAAAGACATATACATCGTCCTGGTTTTCTTTGTGAAGGCTTAAAAACTATCTCTGACGTTGACGCGGATTCTCTAGTGCTTCCTTTTTCCAAAGCCGAGATTAAAGAAGCGGTTTTTGGTTGTGGCGTTGATAAGGCTCCCGGTCCCGATGGGTTCAACTTCCGTTTTTTGCGAAATTTTTGGAATTTGCTTGAAGATGACTTTGGCAATATTCTAAGTAATTTTTACGAAACGGGTCGTATCAGTCAAGGGTGTGGCTCCTCCTTTATCACTCTGGTCCCAAAGATAAAAAATCCATTAGGTCTAAAAGATTTTAGGCCAATAACCTTGGTGGGCGTAATTAGTAAAGTGATTTCAAAGGTTTTGGCTTCTCGTCTCAAGAAGGTTATTAACACTATTATTTCGGAATCCCAATCGGGGTTTCTAAGTGATAGGTATATTCTTGACGGCCCTCTAATGGTGAATGAAATATTATCATGGTGTAAACGGCGAGGTAAAAAGTCTTTTTTCTTAAAAATAGACTTTGAGAAGGCTTACGACAATGTTAATTGGGAGTTTTTATTATCTATGTTGGAGCAATTGGGGTTTCCGGATAGATGGAGATTATGGATTAAAGGTATTCTAGAATCCGCTAGATCCGCTATTCTTGTTAACGGGTCGCCGACATTTGAGTTTCAATGTGGAAAAGGTTTACGCCAAGGTGATCCTCTTTCCCCGTTTCTTTTTCTTATTGTTATGGAAGCTTTGTCCTGTTTATTAAATAAAGCGGTGAAAGAAGGGGTTTTCAAGGGTATAGAGTTATCTAAAGACGGGCCTGTGGTTTCTCATCTCTTATATGCGGATGACGCGCTTATTATGGGTGATTGGTCGAACGACAATATTAACATTACGGTTAGAATTCTGAGATGTTTTTATTTGTGCTCGGGTCTTAAAATAAATATAAAAAAATCTAGCCTCTTTGGTATTGGTACCAAAAAAGAGGAAGTTGAGAGGATGTCGGCGATAGTGGGGTGCCAAGTTGGTTTCACTCCTTTCGAGTACCTTGGTATCTTGGTGGGTGCAAACATGAATAAAATCAATAATTGGAGGAAGATAGTGGATGTTTTTGGTTCTAGATTATCCAAGTGGAAAGCTAAAACCCTTTCGATAGGTGGTCGGGTGACTCTTGTTAAGTCCGTGCTTGAGAGCCTTCCGGTTTACTACTTCTCTTTATACAAGGCCCCGGTGGGAATTATTGATAAGTTGGAAAGTCTTATGAAGCGGTTCCTTTGGTCGGGTTCGAATGATATAAAAAAGATACATTGGGTATCTTGGGACCGTATCACTTGTTCTAAAAAAGATGGTGGATTGGGTATATCTAGATTAAAAGATGTCAATGATGCTTTACTATCTAAATGGATGTGGCGTCTCCGTGTAGAGCAAAAATCGCTGTGGAAAAGGGTGGTTGTCACTTGCCATAAAGGTAGGAGAAGATGGTCCGGGTTACCGCTATGTTCGGGAGCTTCAGGTTGTTGGTCCGCGATAGTTAAAAACAATGAGAGGTTCAAATGTGGCGAGAAACTTTTCAGCGAGCTGTTTAAAGGGAGACTTGGCGATGGTAGTTTGATCCGTTTTTGGCTGGATAATTGGCTTATGAATTCTCCTCTTTCAGTTCAATTTCCAAGGTTATTTGCGAAAGCTGTTGATAAAAATTCTTTAATTATGGACTGCTGGAAGGAGGAAGGTTGGCGTCCACTTGATTTCTCTGCTCAATATACTGCCTTGGAAGTGCAAGAATGGTGTACCCTGTCTGACGCTTTGGCCCAAGTTCAGCCTTCTAGTGCCGAAGACAAATGGGAATGGGATGACGACTTGGTTTTCACGGTTGCAAAGGTTAAAAAGAAGCTGTTGGCATACTGGTACTCACACGTCAATTTCAAGTTTAAATGGGTAGCTTGGGTTCCACTAAAATGTAATGTTTTTGCTTGGCGAGCGGAAATGGATAGAATCCCGTCGTTGGAGGCTCTCGCTAGAAGGAACATAGTTTTTGATTACAATAGTTGCAGATTATGTGAAACGAGGCTTGAAACTTCAAACCACCTACTCGTGGCTTGTGGTTTTTCCGCGGGAGTGTGGGAAGCTATAGGAAGATGGTGTGGTTTATTCTTGCATTCGGCTATTATTACAAGGGATTTCCTCCTCATGTATAAACAAGTGAATAAAGGGAAATGGGGAAAAAATATTGTGCAAGGTATTATGGTGGTTTCTTTTTGGGCTATTTGGAAAGCTAGGAACGGGAAGACGTTTAAAGGCGCGGAAGCTAACGTTTCGAAAGTGGTGGGAGATATCAAAGCATTGTCTTTTTTGTGGCTCAAATATAGATCTAAGTTTATAGACCTTAGTTGGGAGAAGTGGTGTACATATCCTTTGTATATGCTTTAGTCGGTTTGGCGGCCTTTGCTTTGAAGGCTAGCCCCCGGCGTTGTTTTTTAATGAAGTTCTTTTTTCAAAAAAAACATAAATCATAATAGTTGAACTAGCTTTCTCTCACACATCTTGTAGTTTTTTATGTGTGAAAAGTTTGACAACAAAACATTTTGTGGAGATACCCTAAACAAATAACTTGAAAAAAAGCACGCATCAAATGCATCAGATGTGTTTGAATATAAATATTTGCTTAATGAATGAAAGATGTGTATTCTTTAGTGTTTGCTATTAGATCATTCACAGTGGTCTCTCCTATGGACGTGGAGATCAATCGGGTCTCTACCCCTCTCTTAAATCTCATTCACTTCCTCTATCATTCAATGTGTGTCTTTCCCAACGAACAAATTACACATTCTCTCTTTGTTGTTTATAGATCAAGCTATTACGAGGGCCACATGCAACTAATGCAGATGCTCTTTGTCCAAATACCGCAAGAGATATTTTTTTTAGACATTACAAAATATCATTAATTTGAAAGATTATCTTTAGATAATTTTATCACAAGCATCACTAAAAAGCTAAACTACGTTACAAATTGATTTATGCCTTGTTTATTCTACTTTACATATTTCATCCATAATTATTTTGATTTTTATTCTTATTTTTTTCCTCAACAAAAACACATAATAAACACAACTAAACCAAATTTTATAAAAAAAAATTTAAAGAAAATTCAAAGGGTGGCTTTTGAACTTTATAAAAAAAACAAAAAAAGGAAGAAAAAACAAGAATTTCATTTCTACACGTTCAACCCTTCAACCGCCCCCATTCTCTCTCTCTCTCTCTCTCTCTCTCTCTCTCTCTCTCTCCATACTCTAATAATATCATTTCGAATTCTCGCTGTATTTTGAAGTCTTCGCCTCTACACTCTCTCCAGATCTCTCATCCTAGAGAGAGATCACATAACCTATTTAACCGGAATATCATCACCGTCGATTCAATCGAAGCAAGTCGTTAACAGATCATCATATTATATCCACATCTGATACGCCGTCGTTTTGTTCTCTTCTGCCACCACCATGGCGGCTGCTAACGCTCCGATTACTATGAAGGAGGCACTCACGGTATATTAATATCTCTCTACACTTTATTTTATGCACATCGATGTGTATAATTATAGATCACAGTTGTATAGTCAATAACCTAGCTTAATTTTAGATATTTAGGGTTAATTGATACGTAGAAATGAAATTGGAGTTATCTGGTTTTGGATTGTGTAGATTTGTTAGATTAGAAGATATGTGGTTATTATATTTGTTTGAAGAGTAGGCTTATTAGTGTGACAATAGGTCTTCACTTTAGTAAGAGGAATTGTAGGTCAAGTTGTGATGCTCGGTTGTTTTAGTTACCGATTGGCTCGTATTGGTGTTTTGATTTGAATTTTGAAGTGAATCAGTGATCAGATTTGCTATATGTACTTTCGGATTGTGTTGTCAATAACCTAGCTCAATTTGAATATTTTGTCGTTTTTTGTATCGTTTTTGATTTATATAGGGTTGATTGATACCTAGAGATGAAATTGAAGCTTCTTTGCTTTGATATCGTGCACAGATTTGTTTGATTAGAGGATATGTGTTTACTCTATTTATTAGAAGACTAGTTTTATTGTGTGACATTGGGTTTTCACTTTAGTGATAGAAATTGTAGGTCAAGTTGCGATACTCTCCTACTCGGTCGTTTTAATTATCGATCGGTTTATATTATTATTATTGTTTATTTATTTATTTGAATTTTGAAGTGATCAGATTTGTTGCATGTACAATTGGATTCTATTGTCAATAACCTAGCTCACTATGAATATCTTGTTGTTTTTTGTATCGTTTTTGAGTTATTTAGGGTTAACTGAAACTTAGAAATGAAATTGGAGCTCCTATACTTTGATATTGAGCAGATTTGTTTGATTAGAGGGTATGTGTTTACTGTATTTCTCAGAAGTGTAACAATAGCTCTTCACTTTAGTAATAGAAATCATAGCTCAAGTTGTGATACTCGATGGTTTTAATTGCCTTTTGGTTTATGCTTTTATTTGAATTTTAAAGTGGCCAGATTTGCTATATGTACTTTTGGATTGTTTGGATTTGTTAGATACACGGATTTATCTTGAATGGTGTTTTTAGATTAGTGGGAAATATTGATTGATTTGGTGTTTGATGTTGCGTATGTGTTAATTGATTGCTGTTGGTTTGGAACATGTGATGTTGCAGTTGCCCAGCGTAGGGATCAATCAACAGTTTATCACGTTTACTAATGTCACAATGGAGTCAGATAAGTTCATATGTGTGCGTGAAACATCGCCTCAGAACAGCGTGGTGATTATCGATATGAGCATGCCTATGCAGCCGCTGAGGAGACCAATTACTGCTGACTCAGCTCTCATGAATCCCAATTCTAAGATACTTGCTTTAAAAGGTATTTCCTCTAGAAATTGGCACAGTTGACTTTTCATGCACAGTGATATAGTTGACAAGCAGTCAAACATAAAGTTAGCCGTCCATTTTGACAAAACAAATGGATTGTCTCATTGTCTGATGCTAACTAATAGGTATGAATCTAAAGCAAGTGTATTATATGACCCATGTTAAACTTCCTGGTTTGGTTAAACACCCTCTGATTACATATCCAAATATCCAATCATAAGTTTATAATTTTTGTTCCCACTATCCTTGCAATGGAACTTTCAGACCTTAGCTCTCTTTATACCTTTTGATAAAGCTTGGCATCTGTTAAGCCATTGATTTTTAGGGACATACTAGCACCTTCTTTTTCTTAAGGTGAAAAGTGACAAAAAGTTGCTGGCTTACAGCATGGTGTTAGAAGACTTGGAATTAATTAGCAAACAGCCTTTAGATACTTCTGTTGACTATGTCAAGTAAAAAATCCACTTTAAGTCTACAGCATAATTGTACCAACGAAGCTTAAAATTCATACAAAGATATAAATTAGACCGCTTACAGATACTTAATAGTGTGACAACAGTATTATATATTCTGCTTTTACTTCTGTAACTAATGAATTATTCTAATTTTCAAGCACAACTGCCGGGAACTACTCAAGACCATTTACAAATATTTAATATCGAGATGAAAGCCAAAATGAAGTCCCATCAGATGCCTGAGCAGGTAACAACAATGGTTTTAAAAACCAACTATTGACAACCCCAATTTTTTTTTTATTTTATATTTTATGGTCTTTTCATACGTTTGTCTTCAGGTTGTGTTTTGGAAGTGGATTACCCCTAAGATGTTGGGCATGGTAACTCAAACCTCGGTATATCATTGGTCACTTGAGGGTACATTGCCATCATTTTCTCTGGATTGACATTCATTATTTCTTCTCTCCTTTTGATATGAATGCTAAAGGTTGTCTTTTTGTTTACTTCGGTGCTTTTGTACAGGTGATTCTGAACCCACAAAGATGTTTGATAGAACAGCCAATTTAGCAAACAATCAGATCATTAACTATAGATGTGATCCATCTGAGAAATGGTTGGTGTTGATTGGAATTACCCCTGGCTCCCGGAGGTTCGTTGTTATTCTCTGTTTGCATGCCACCATTTAAAAATTAAATTGCTTATGCTATACTTTTTATTCAAATTCTTTTATGATTACAATTAGACAGACTGTTCTGAACGTATGCTTCAGAATAGATAGTTCTGTAGCATTTGTTATTTTCTGTTTGCATGCTAGTATAATAATAAATAGTTCTTAAATAGTCATGGATGGAATTTTGAATAGTTACTGAACGTATCATTATTTAGTACAAATGCAACTCTATGATGTATTCTCATGTATTATCTCCCTGTCTAAGTTCTTTTAGAAGATCCAAATTTCCAGCTTTAGTAACCTCCCCACCATTCTGATGTTAACAGAGACCTCAGCTAGTAAAAGGGAACATGCAGCTTTTTTCTGTTGATCAGCAGCGCAGTCAGGCTCTTGAAGCGCATGCAGCAGCATTTGCATCTTTCAAGGTACTTACACTTCCCTTTTGTTAGTACTATATTGAAAGGGTTTATTTTTTATTATTTCATTTCGTTCCATTTGAAGTCAACTGCATCCGTAATCACATATTCATATGCCTATTTGCCTATCACAGGTTCCTGGAAATGAGAATCCTTCTATTCTTATATCTTTTGCAACAAAAAGCTCTAATGCTGGACAGGTTACATCAAAGCTTCACGTCATTGAGCTTGGTGCCCAACCAGGTTTGTCATTCTCATTTGTTTGTTTTTGGCTTTTATCTGACATACTTTATAGCTGGCGTTCTGTCTTTTATATATTAATTCTGCAAAAAGAGAATGAAGGTTGTGGAAAAAAGATATCTCTATAAGTTTAGTTTCTTGTCCACCGTTGAACTAGATGCTAGCTGAAACCATTTGTTCCATGAAAAAGGATTCATACCTGGTTCAGAAAAACTTTAGGTGGCGTTTGGTTTGCAGTTTAGAATCCTCATGGATTTGAAAGTCAGCTGGAATGGGAATTATTATGTAAACCCACCCCTTTGAAATTCATCAATTTGTGGATATCATTTATAATTTTATGATCGCATACCCTCAAACCAACACATTCTGTCCCCTCACTCCCAAACCCTCATTCCAAACACACACTTGCTATGTAACAACTCCGTTTATGTGAAACTTCTATGCTTGATAAGTTGATATCATGTTTAGATTATAATACTTTTGAAAAGATGCACTAATCATGCTCTCTTATTATGCGAAATCCTTTTGTGTACCTATCATTCTGTGTACAGTGTACTGCAGTTTACTAAAATATTTGTATAACTTATATGGTGGTTTCTTCTTCATTTTTTGGTTTATTATGTTTGTGAACTAACGCTTTTCTATTCCTATGTATACAGGCAAACCCTCATTTACTAAGAAACAGGCAGATCTGTTCTTTCCCCCTGACTTTGCAGATGATTTTCCAGTTGCAATGCAGGTACTATGTGTTTTTTTTTCTTTTAAACAGGAAGCTTCACTGTGAACTAACATATTATTTTCTGATTTTGCAGATATCCCACAAATATAGTTTGATATATGTCATTACCAAACTGGGGCTTCTATTTGTGTATGACCTTGAAACAGCTACTGCTGTTTATAGGAATAGGATAAGCCCAGATCCAATCTTTCTTACCTCTGAAGCCTCATCTGTTGGGGGCTTTTATGCCGTAAATAGACGTGGCCAAGTGTTACTTGCAACTGTTAATGAGTCAACAATAGTGCCTTTTGTCAGCGGTCAAGTAAGTATATCACGATATTCCAACTATGATGAATGCACATTTTTCTTTATTTTCACTATATTCCATCCATGATGAATGCACATTTTTCTTTATTTTGGAATGTGAACCAATTCGTAAATGCTACAGTTGAACAACCTGGAACTTGCTGTCAATCTTGCTAAAAGAGGAAATCTTCCTGGTGCTGAGAACTTGGTACATCTTTTTCTCTTTTCTCTAAAGTGACTCTATTCTGTTTCTTAAACCACCTTCAAAAGTAGATTAAAACAAGGTTGCATTAAAATCATGTTGATGTATGCTGTTCACTTGGTTTCAAAAGGTATACTGATTAATTTCTTCTTCTCAGGTTGTCCAACGATTTCAAGAACTGTTTGCTCAAACCAAGTACAAGGAGGCTGCTGAACTTGCTGCAGAATCTCCTCAAGGAATTCTCCGTACACCAGATACAGTGGCAAAATTTCAGGTGTTTACTCATATAAACTTTTATAACATCACTGGATATACCTTTGGAAGGATTATCTCCTGATTAGAAAGTTCCTTTTACATTTCTGACCTTTTTAACCCTTTATTTGTTTCATTGCAGAGTGTACCTGTGCAAGCTGGACAAACACCACCATTGTTGCAGTACTTTGGAACCCTTTTAACTAAAGGGAAGCTGAATGCTTTTGAATCATTGGAGCTATCTCGTCTTGTTGTCAATCAGAACAAGAAGAATCTTTTAGAGAATTGGTTGGCTGAGGACAAGTTGGAATGCAGCGAGGAGCTTGGAGATCTTGTGAAGGTATTCAAACATGAGTATTTCATTTTTATCAAACAATTATTCTTGTCTAGTCATTTTATCTAATATATCTTATGGTCAAAACTTGAATTTTCTTTTAATTGTAGACTGTGGACAATGATCTTGCATTGAAAATTTACATCAAAGCAAGAGCAACCCCAAAAGTTGTTGCAGCTTTTGCTGAGCGAAGGGAGTTTGACAAAATTCTGATTTACTCCAAACAGGTAGGCACAACTTTTGTTCCAGTAGAATACTGCTTCTATATAGATGTGACATACTTTATCCTATTAATTGCTTAAAATTCGGATGCAGGTTGGGTACACACCTGATTATTTGTTCCTTCTGCAAACGATTCTCCGATCAGATCCTCAGGTGCTAAAGTGTTCTTAGTAAAAAAAAAATAGCTTTACATATTGCTGCAATTTCACTTTGCGTAAAAATATGTTTCTTGAACGTATTAAAAATTGCAATTAATTTGTGTTGCTTTTCGCAGGGTGCTGTTAATTTTGCTTTGATGATGTCCCAAATGGAGGGAGGTTGTCCAGTTGATTATAACACAATAACTGATCTTTTTCTCCAGGTAAATTCAATCATAACTACACTGAATTTGCTTATTATGTTTCTTTGACTTTTGAACACATGCAGTTTTACTGATCATATAATTTAAACCAATTTTAAACGCCTCATTCCATCTTTTCAGAGGAACTTAATACGTGAGGCAACAGCTTTCCTCTTGGATGTCCTGAAGCCCAATCTGCCTGAACATGCTCACCTGCAAACCAAGGTACATGTCATTGATGCTATTGTATATTCAGCTATTCACACTTACAGCACATGCAAACGTGTATATATGTAACAGAGTAATAATTCTCAAAAGTTATATTCTGCAACAGGTTCTTGAAATCAATCTTGTGACATTCCCTAATGTTGCTGATGCCATATTAGCAAATGGGATGTTCAGTCACTATGATCGTCCTCGTATTGCTCAACTTTGTGAGAAAGCAGGCCTTTTTGTCCGAGCCCTTCAGGTTGGCTAATAAGTATTTATTTTTTGAGAAAGCAGGCCTTTTTGTCCGAGCCCATAAGATCTAAAATGATAGTAATTGGAGGATGGAGAAACTTGTCTTGATTGAAACTTTGTATTTTCTGCAGCATTACAGCGAGTTACCTGATATCAAACGTGTCATTGTCAACACTCATGCAATTGAGCCCCAGGTTTGTTTTCTATTGCCAGACTTGTTTACTTTACATTCTGAGGATTAGCATCTAACAATTTTTTTCTTCAGTCTCTAGTAGAATTTTTTGGGACTCTATCGAAGGAGTGGGCCCTGGAGTGCATGAAGGATCTTTTGCTGGTCAATCTAAGGGGAAACCTTCAGATAATTGTGCAGGTAAATAACAACTCTTGTTTCTACCATTCTATGTAAACTGTTTTTGAAGTCAAACCAAGGAAAGTATAAGTTGGTTAAATTTCTGTGCTTCTATTCTCTAAAATTTAGGTTGCCAAAGAATACTGTGAGCAGCTGGGTGTTGAAGCATGTATTAAACTCTTTGAGCAATTTAAATCATATGAAGGCTTATACTTCTTTTTAGGGTCGTATTTGAGTTCCAGGTAAGCTAGTTAAAAGTAATAGATATACAAAACTCTATCTTTGATTGTATTAACTAATGTAATGTTCAATATCACAGTGAGGATCCTGATATCCACTTTAAGTACATTGAGGCAGCTGCAAAGACCGGACAAATCAAGGAGGTTGAGCGGGTAACAAGAGAATCAAACTTTTATGATGCCGAGAAGACCAAAAACTTCCTAATGGAAGCCAAGCTTCCTGATGCAAGGCCGTTGATTAATGTGTGTGACCGTTTTGGCTTTGTCCCTGATCTCACTCACTATCTCTATACCAACAACATGCTCCGTTATATTGAAGGTTATGTTCAGAAGGTACACAAATTTTTGTTCATATTTAAGTAGGGGTGGCAAAATGGACGGGTAGGGTAATGGATCAAGATAGGTAGGTTTGTACTAGGCCAAAAGTTTGTTGGTTCTGATGACCCGAAACCCTTCTTTTCCATTTTCAATTTTTTAAGTAGTTTGTATGCCAAATGCCCAAATATGATAGCAAAACTTATAGTATTGACTGTATTTCAATAATTATACTATATTGTTTGAATAAAATGATTTAAGAAGTTTTATGCATTACAAATATACTTTGGGTGACTTTTGACTAGTTTGACCCTTTCGACTTATTTCATGTTTCACTATTTTTTTTCTTGTTTTACCCATTGAGAAATCATACATTCATAATCAAATCAACCTGTTCATGAGTATATGGGTTGAAATTAGGACACTTATTTGAAGTGTTCGCAAAAGCTTGTGTATCTGATATAACGTATGGGCTACTTAAAAATAGGTCAACCCCGGGAACGCACCTTTAGTTGTAGGACAGCTTCTAGATGATGAGTGCCCTGAGGATTTTATCAAAGGCTTGATTCTATCTGTTCGTTCTCTGCTTCCAGTTGAGCCTCTAGTGGATGAGTGTGAGAAGAGGTATGTTCTCCGTAGGCGTTGTTTAGTTTTTTGTGTTTACTAAGAAGGCATTTTCATGTTATTTGCTCTTGGTTTTCCAGGAACCGTCTGCGATTACTTACTCAGTTTTTGGAGCATCTTGTGAGTGAAGGAAGCCAAGATGTTCATGTTCATAATGCTTTGGGTAAAATTATAATAGATAGCAATAACAATCCAGAGCATTTCCTCACCACCAATCCCTATTATGATTCACGTGTGTGGGTAAATACTGTGAGAAGCGTGACCCTACACTTGCTGTGGTTGCCTACCGTAGAGGTCAATGTGACGAAGAACTTGTCAATGTCACAAACAAGAATTCTCTCTTTAAGTTGCAAGCCAGGTACAAAACTTCTTGCGTTTATAGGAGGCATTTTAATCCATTAATTATAAGTGGGCCAATTTTGGATGTTATTTATCTCAAAAGGGTCAAATCCAATAGTATAACTAAGAGTAGAACATTTTGAAAGCTCCCTAAAGTCTAATTTTGATGCATACCTCTAAATCTTTTTATATTCAAAGAATAATGTTAATTATATTGTTTTTCTATCATAGTTAACAAGTTAACTAACTTTAGAAGTCTCAAGGGCACATCTAGGAGAAATCATATGGGCTTCATGTTGTGAGATTAGGGTTTTTGAGCTTTGTTTTTTCATGATTTAAGCTCTTTAACTTCAAAAAAGTAACAAAGATCTTTTGTTTTGCATGGTTAAATCGCGCACCTTGTTAAAATTTATCAAAATGATATTTTTTGCTTGATTAGATAGATCTCTTTACTTGTTAAAACTTAAAAAGGAGCTTTTTTGTTCAGATTTTGTAAGTTAAGGGATTTAGTCACACATGCATAACGTTAGGGACGTGATCACACAAAATTTGGAAGTCCATAGGGTTTCCCCCTAATAATATCTAAAGAAAGCGGGGACATAAACGTGTTTGTGGGCCAACCCAACCCCACCCATTATAGCTACAGAATCCTCCTGACCTGCTCATCTTGCCATCTCTACTAGTTTCTAATTTTATAATACCAATGAAGTTTTTAGTTTTTCTGGAGGACTTTTCAACTAATACTGTTTTGAATTCAGATATGTTGTCGAGAGAATGGATGCTGATCTCTGGGATAAGGTTCTCAACCCTGAGAATGAATACAGAAGGCAGCTTATTGATCAAGTTGTCTCTACTGCTTTGCCTGAAACCCAAAGCCCTGAGCAGGTTTCTGCTGCTGTCAAGGCTTTTATGACTGCTGATCTTCCGCACGAGCTAATCGAGCTTCTTGAGAAAATCGTTCTTCAAAACTCTGCTTTCAGTGGAAACTTCAACCTCCAAAATCTACTTATTTTAACCGCCATTAAAGCTGATCCATCACGAGTCATGGACTACATCAACAGATTGGACAACTTTGATGGACCTGCAGTTGGTGAGGTGGCTGTAGAAGCACAACTATATGAAGAAGCATTTGCAATATTTAAGAAGTTCAACTTAAACGTACAAGCAGTTAATGTTCTATTGGATAATATCCAAAGTATTCCACGGGCTGAAGAGTTTGCCTTCCGTGTTGAAGAAGATGCTGTCTGGAGTCAGGTGGCGAAAGCCCAACTAAGAGAAGGGTTAGTAAGTGAGGCAATAGAGTCATTCATTCGAGCTGATGATGCAACCCAGTTCTTGGATGTTATCCGGGCTTCTGAAGACACCGAATGCTACCAGGATTTGGTGAAATATCTACTAATGGTTAGACAAAAGACCAAAGAGCCCAAGGTGGATAGTGAGCTCATATATGCATATGCCAAAATTGATAGGTTGAGTGACATTGAGGAGTTTATTCTCATGCCTAATGTTGCTAACCTCCAAAGTGTTGGTGATCGCTTGTTTGATGAAGCTTTGTATGAAGCTGCTAAGATAATATATGCTTTTATCTCCAACTGGGCCAAGCTTGCTGTGACACTTGTGAGGCTGCAACAGTTTCAAGGTGCCGTTGATGCTGCTCGTAAAGCCAATAGTGCAAAGACTTGGAAAGAAGTTTGCTTTGCTTGTGTTGATGCTGAAGAGTTCCGCTTGGCTCAAATTTGTGGTCTGAATATTATTGTGCAGGTGATATTTCTAACCTTCTATCGAGTTAGCAAAATGGGCGAGTTCGGTAACACAACTTAAGTTGGTTTTGGGTCAAAACGGGTTGGGTGGGTTGACCCAAAGTCCATTCTCCAAATTTTTTGAATTTTAAATATAATTTCTGTGTTATACATGATTATGTTAAGGATTCTATTAGGATGATAAACAAGCGTTTTTGAATTAACTTATTTTGGAGGCTATTTTTTGAATCAAGTGGTTCTGTCTTAAAATGTGTACTTTTTTCTGTACAATAGAGTTGGATTGACTCAACACTTCTGACCACTTCTTAAAAACTTATGTGCATAACTAATTTGTTAAGTATGGTTAGAAATTTGTGTTAGTAATAAATTCTTTAATAAATTTGAGAAATTTTTATTAGAAGTACACTTTTGTGCGACTTTTGACCCATTTCATATAGCTATCTATTTTTATATCTACACATTTGATCTATTAGAGATGAACATATAACCCAAAACGGCCCATGTGTAAGTAAATGGGTAGAAATTGCAATTTCCGACCAGTATCCATGTTATGTCTGATATAATTTTGTTTTTCTTGAAGTTTTAAGATGCAAAAGTTTTACCAAGTTTATAGGTGGTTTTTGTGGACCGTATTTTGTTTAGTTTATATTTCTGTTTTATTATAAAGGAATTGCAAGTTCTTTATTTCTGGAATATGTAGGTGGATGATTTGGAAGAGGTGAGTGACTATTACCAAAACAGAGGATGCTTCAATGAGCTAATATCTCTAATGGAGAGTGGTCTAGGTTTGGAACGTGCTCACATGGGCATCTTCACAGAGTTGGGTGTCCTGTACGCCAGATACCGTCATGAGAAGCTTATGGAACACATTAAACTCTTCTCAACTCGTCTAAATATCCCAAAATTAATCCGTGCTTGTGATGAACAACACCATTGGCAAGAACTCACCTATTTGTATATTCAATATGATGAGTTTGATAACGCTGCAACTACTGTCATGAATCATTCTCCAGAAGCTTGGGATCATATGCAGTTCAAGGATATTATTGTCAAAGTAGCAAACGTTGAGCTTTATTACAAGTCTGTTCACTTTTATCTCCAAGAACACCCTGATCTTATAAATGATGTTCTCAATGTTCTTGCACTACGTGTTGACCATACACGTGTCGTGGACATTATGCGCAAGGTTTGTGGAACCTTCATTTTATATTGCTTTTGTAAACTTGTATGGTGTTTCTGACTTTAAATATGCAGGCGGGACAACTTCATCTTGTGAAACCATACATGGTTGCAGTTCAGAGCAATAACGTGTCTGCTGTAAACGAGGCATTAAATGAAATATATGTTGAAGAGGAAGACTATGATAGATTACGTGAATCTATTGATTTACATGATAACTTTGACCAGATCGGCCTTGCACAGAAGGTTGGTTACACTTCATGCTCCTTTTCTTTGTTTGTGTTTACTTACATCAAATATATTTTAAAATATATATTTTTTTGGCAGATTGAGAAACACGAGCTGCTTGAGATGAGGCGTGTCGCAGCATATATCTACAAGAAGGCAGGCAGATGGAAGCAATCAATTGCATTATCCAAAAAGGACAAGGTGTACAAAGATGCCATGGAGACTGCCTCACAATCTGGGGATCGTGAGCTTGCTGAAGAGTTGCTTGTTTATTTCATTGAGCAGGTACAGCTTCTTTACAATAATTTTTTGAGCCAAGTTCTATCAAATATTAATTCCTTGAGATGATTTTGAGTGAATCAGTAATGTTTTTGGTTTTATTCGGTTGTGCAGGGAAAGAAAGAATGCTTTGCTTCTTGCCTCTTTGTTTGCTATGATTTAATTCGTCCAGATGTTGTCCTTGAACTGGCATGGTTGAACAACATGATCGATTTTGCCTTCCCATATCTGCTTCAGGTAAATCTAAGCCTAGCAAAACGGTTGGTCAAGTCAGGTCAGAGTTGCTCGGTTCAAAAAATGTTTCTGAGCAACTTGGGCCCGGTCAAAATAGATCGTTTTATGAAGTATCAGTTTGGTTCAGGTAAGGCAGTTTACTTTGATTTAAAATATTCATGTTTCGTTTATTTGGTTTTCTTGCAGTTTATTCGTGAGTATACTGGCAAGGTTGATGATCTAATCAAGGACAAGATTGAAGCGGCCAAGGAAAGTAAAGCCAAGGAGAATGAAGAGCAGGATGTCATCAAGCAGCAGGTTCTCTCTCTCTCTTTTTAAATATATATGTTTACCATCACTTTGTACAACTAGCAGGAACCCGCGCGTTGCGGCGGGGCTACATGATGTTTGGCTATACATAATTGGTATATATATATGTATAATTGATATGTTTAGATTTAAGACTTAGGCATGTAGCTCTAAGACTTGTTTTATTGGCAAAAAGAGATAACCATAGGGGATATAGTTACATAATAATGATATATTATTATTATTATTACTACTGTTACTATAGATTTTTTGACGAAGTGGTGGCATAAATGTTAAAGGAAGTATAAAATTGACTTATTTTATAAATATTTTATGCATATGAGTAGAAAGCGGAGTAGAGTTAGACGTCCAGTTTGTATTAAATACCATGCAATGTGAAATTAACTCAAAGTGTGAAACAATAGAATTGGACCAGAGTTATGTGAATACAAAAAAAAAACATAAGTGAAGATAATGTTATGAATAAATACTTTTAAACAGAATAATGTATATGCTACCTTGTAGTGATGTATCTTTATTTTGATATAGGCAATGGTAGTTAGTCTATTTAAATAGTACATATTAATTATATAGTTTCATACAACTAACTACCTAACCGTTCGAAGGTTAAGCAAACAAGAAGTATCACCTTTTTTTAATCGAACAAAAATAATAAAAACAATAACAATAAGAAATTAATCTTGTTGACCACTTTTCCGTTTCTTGGCTTACTACTTTCCCTACTACAGGAGAAAAACAAATCAAGAAAGGAAATACATACTTATTCTTCCTTATAGGCTTTCCTTCAATTATTATTACTTTGTGTCCTTTATGGCGATAATATCATAGCATAAACCACAAAACAACAATGCACCTTTTTAAATCTTGAATGTCGAGATTAAAAATAAAGGTGACGGTTATAAAGATGCAAACATAACTAAGAATCAAAATTTGAATTTTTGAAGGCTTACCGGGCGTACCAAAAACTACGGTGGCCATCAGGTCGTTGCTGGTTTTGGTGGGCATTGTTCGCCGGCCCTCCTTATAGTCTAATTTGACTTTCACATTCGATGTTTCACATATTCTTTAATTTTAGATGAATAATATGACAATCCATGTTCACTTAAAAATCAATACATTTAGTTTCTTAAATAAAAAAAATTCATGTAATTGATTATATATGTAGTATTATAAAGTTTTAATTAAAGTGACAATTGTGTTATTATTATTTATTGTAGTATTGATACAAATTTAATTGTTCATTTAATGTGTCTTACCAATTGAATCAAATTACTAATTTACCCATGAAGATGAATGTGAAATGACCATTTTAACCGTGCAGAATACACTATATAGTAGTATAGATAAATGAAATTTACTGATGGTTTTGCATTGGTTGGTTGCAGAATATGTACGCCCAACTCTTGCCACTCGCTCTACCTGCACCACCAGGTATGGGTGGCGGATACGGTCAACCAGGACCACCACCGCCAATGAGTGGAATGGGAATGCCTCCAATGCCGCCTTTTGGCATGCCTCCGATGGGTTCTTACTGATTTTATGATGGTGAAGAGGAGAGATTACACGGGTTCCATTTCGTACGGACAATTTTATGTGGTTAATAATAGAATAATAATGAGAATCGTTATGTGTTTTTGTAGTGTGTGGATAAGCTTTTCTTGTAATATTCTTTGGGTAGCCGTAGCTGAGGCATTTTCTTTTTCGTTGCTGCTGGTAGCGCAATGTGACAGGTATAATTATGTATGGTGTACCAAAACCGTGGGTGTATATGTTACTTTTTTCCGTGCTTTCTATCTGTGTTGACTTGAATTATCCTGTTCCTCCCACTTTTTTTGATTGGTGTCATCGTCTCGGATTCAGTTTGTGTTACTTGATTAGTTTTAGGTTTTCAGTTTGGTTTGGTACTTTCTGGGTTTTAAAATTTTGGCAAGCCAATCCAAATACTGTTTATCCAATTCGGTTTTGGTTTGAAACAAACTGAACCGATTTATCATTTCAGTTTGATTGTTATCGATTTAGGTTTGGTTTTGTTATTGCAACTAATGCACAATAACGCGAGATAAATCATGAGTGGTTTGATTTGATTTTTGTTTGGCTCCGTCTATTCCCACCCCCCACCTTCTATTTCCACCCCCCCCCCCCCCAAAGCGCCTCGCTTAGGCCTAAGCGAGGCGCTTTGAATTCAATCAGAGCAGGTCAGTACGAGGGGCAGAAAAAGCTGATTTTGAATTCGAAGCGCCTCGCTTAGGCCTAAGCAAGGCTCTTCGGATCAATTTTTTTTTTTTTTTTTTTTTTTTTTGATCTTTTGAGTTAGTTTTTTGTTTTTTTTTAATATAATTATTATAAAAAATGTTCTTTTGACAAACGTCTGGCTAACCTGTCCAGTTATCAATCTCACTGTCCAACAACTGAATTTTACTTGCTTGCATGAAAAGTAATGATCTGAATTTTACTTGCTTGCATGAAAAGTAATGATCAGGAACATTCCAAATAACCGTCCAATTTCAGCTTTTGTTTAACTCATGATATATCCACCAAATCATTTCTTCAAGTTCATTTCACCAAAAAAGGCATAACTGTAATAATCAGAAACATTCCAAATAACTGTTCAATTTCAGCTTTTCAGTTGTTATCCGAGAGATAGCGGTCAACGATGAAGACAACCTGAAAACAATCGGATACCATGGATCAGAGAGATTCAAGTAGGGCTGGCAATGGGTAACCTGTTAAGACACGATAAGACCTGTTTGACTGAAAAGTACACTATTTGATTTTTTGACTTTTTTTAATACTTAGAATTAAGAGGCAAAAATCCTTCATTTCCCTTTTTTGGTACATAAAACATAAAACTGTGTTATAAACATGAGATATAAATGAGTTAAACGAGTCGTGTTCATGTTTAGAACTTGATTGTTCGCGCGCGTCAGAGACCTGTTAACCTGTTAGGGACACGATTTGCCAGCCCATTCAAGCTAATTAAACTCATATCTCAAGCCGGTGCAAGTTATGTTGTAGCTCATATGTTATTATCTCTTCTCTTATTCTCTCTTTCTCAAGTTCTCGATGGATTATTGCTCTCATATCATGGATCAGAGAGATTTAAGCTAATTAAACTCATATCTCACTGTAATGATCAAGAATATTCCAAATAACTGTATAATTTAAGCTTTTGTTTAACTAATTTAGCAACAGTCCAAATAACTGTAATGATCGCTACGGTTAGTGGATACCATGGATCAGAGAGATTCAAGCTAATCAAACTCCGGGCAACCCTTGTTTGATTATACTCGTGTACACCCTTTATCTCTTTATGTATGAATAGTGACCCTCTGACAATGATCAGAAACATTCCAAAATAACTGTAATGATCGCTACTGTTGATTGGTATATAGAGAGCAAACCGACGATCATTCAAAATTTAAAGTTACCGCTAACCTCTGCGCCATCATCGTTGACAACTTTTCAGTTGTTATCCGAGAGATAGCGGTCAACGATGAAGACAACCTGAAAACAACCGGATACCATGGATCAGAGAGATTCAAGCTAATTAAACTCATATCTCAAGGTGGACTTAAGCACCTGAACGGGTGAATACATCTTGCTTTTGACAAATCCATTGTTGTTTCCATAGACATTCAAGGAGGCAAATCGTTTGAAATGGTGAATACATCTTCTTTTGACAGAATTGGGATGATTTGCATGGAGGGTTATGTGCATCACGTATTTTCATTCTTTCCTTGATCTGCAAATATTTGAAAATTATCATTTCTTGACATGCTTGTGAAACACCCTAAACCAATTTACAGAAAAACGTGCAGCGGAAATACCAACCGAAAAATTTATTTCTTTTAAAAACAACCTTGGATGTTTATAACCCAAGTCTACTAAACATTTCAGGTATTACATCTTTAAAATATGTTCTACCACATTAAACATGACCCATCTATATCACGTTATAGGGTCGTGTCCTCGTACAATCCGCCTCCTTGCTCGATCTCCATCCTTTCCTTACTCTATTAGGTAGACAAGGCAACCTGCGATCACCAAATAACCGTTTCGTTAGTTCACTTAGTGACTTAATACACACTACTCAAAATGCGGAGATAATATCCATAGATGCTCCATGATCTCGTTCCAACGCCTTTTTGGAAGTTCGGGTGTGGTACCCCGAGCTGATCCTACAAGTCTCATGCATTCACACTTACATACCTGCATCTTCCTTATCATTCACATAACAAGGTTAATAACCCCACAATTCATACAAATATACAATTCCCTTAATACCCCACAATACATACAAGCATACAATTCCCTCATATAACTTACTTTACATACAAGCATACTATTCCCTCGTATAACCCCACAATACATACAAGCATACAATTCCCTCGTATAACCCCACAATACTTACAAGCATACAATTCCCTCGTATAACCTACTTTACCCGTCATGTTACTCTTTCTTCGCCAATCTCTAAGACAAATGTGACGTTTCCAATCCTCTACTCAATCTACATATAACTACCAACCCTTACATACATGAAGCTCTCTCTCAAACCCGAGCATGAGTACACATATGTACTATAAATGAGGTTTGGAGTTGCTCGGGCAAGGTACGGAAGCATAAACGAGCTGAAAAATCAACATCCGAGGCCGAAAGGGGATTTGGCGTAGGGTACGCCAAAAGTGGCGTAGCCTACGCCACTTGCGTAGGCAAGGGGTGACAGAGTGGCGTAGGGCAACAGAGTTTGGCGTAGGCAAACCAGACTTGGCGTATCCTACGCCAAAACTGGCGTATCCTACGCCAACAGCATATCTTGCTCAATGCTTTCCTTTTTCAACGCAATATCTTTCACGCCATTCTTACCCACAATTTCCGACATTCTAGCAACTCATTTACTACCCTCCCACCCATCATTCCACACATACCTTGATCAAGCCTCGGAGCGAATACACGCCCCTACGAGCTTTCGGTTTGAGTTCAAGTGCCTAATATACTTGATTCGCTCAAACCTTGTCTACACTAGTTACATTTACTAAAAGACAATGTCCAAGTTAACTACCATGTGGATCCTTGACCCATAACCAAAACCATGTACTCCTTTAAGATTCCCATTCTATGTGAACATAATTCAATATCATAGATACGAGTTAAGTTCGGGAATCACTTACCTCAAGTCCTCCAAGTTCATGCTTGTTTATTTGCCTCCTCTTGACCCATTAGCTTCCCATGGTTGAGTCCATCCTTCCTATCCTTTCATATCATCATGTTCACATCATTGTTAGCATACATGATCATAACACACTAACAATCATTCTCAACCAAATATCACATTGACTTTCATTAGTCAACTTCTATCATATCTACAACATACATTCACAACCACATTTATTCTCACATAGTAATACCACTTATTATCATATATGTCTCATAGTTTTAACATGCTATGCGTCACATAGTGTTTCTAATCACACAATCAAGTTTGGGAGCCTAACCATGTTATTCTACATTGTTTGTGAGCGTTGGATTTTAGCTAAAACAGGATTATATGATCATACAAGTCACAAATCTAGGTGCGGAAACCCTAGATCTGAACAAATTGATAAAACACAAATCACGACACAATCAAGATCATTTTCAATATCATTTTCATAGATTAACTTCAATCAATAAGCATTTACAAACTGTTTATGTTAATCTAGAATCACACAGATAATCTCTCAAAAACACCTCTAAACCTGATCTGAACCTGGACACAAAATGACAACTCTCTTACATTATCAAAAACTCAAAATCTATATATAGGCACTGCACATTCGCCCCTTACAACAGGTCGAATGTGAGCTTTTTCCACATTCGCCCACTACAAGTGGTCGAATGTGTCTTCTTGTCTTGTCCATTCTTCCTTCGTCCAGTTCATATCTACCTTCGCCCATTTCAGTTCACCTTCGCCCAGTCATATCTTCATTCGCCCATTCTATTCTACCTTCGGTCAACCACTAACATATGTTAATTATAGTATATCCAATCCTTAGTCGCAAAATGCATCAACAAACTCCCCCTCGACTATTGATTGGATAGTTTTCTCTGATAGTCCATCGTCTTGTTCAACAGTTTGATTCTGAGCTGCTTCTTCTGCTCAGAAGTCATTGGTGGCTCGAATATTTTCTTCACAGGCTTTGACACATTGGCCATCTTCACAGTCTTGCCAAGTTTACCCTCCAAGTTGCTTCCTGCATTTATATCATATGCAAAACAAACTCCCACAACTTGAGTATACTTTCTCGCTTGAGCAAAGTCATTAGGTTCATAGTAGATCGGATTAAAGAACAACATGATGATGTCTTCGAATGTGCAATTGATCAGCCACATAGGATCAAATACATGAACATGCTTGTATTTATCCTTTCCATCTCTCAACACAATCACCGCTTCTGCCTTTCTCCAATCATAATACCAAAAGATGAAATCAGCACTAAAATGCTGTGGCATTGGCATCAACGGTATCTTCCTCATCACATTAGGTGCTTTGTAGATTAAAGTAACCCGCTTCATATTGGTTTGTGGATCAATATCCATATGCTCTTTTCTTCTGGGATATTGAGGCATGAACCTGTTCCATCTTGTACGACTTTCCCAAACCAATTTGTCTGCGCACCAACCGACATGTGATCCATTTACCTCGGCACCTGACATTGGAAATCTGCATAAGTCTCTCACCGCCCAGTACGGTAGAGTAAGCAAGTCACAGAATCTGTTGAAGTACAGAATTCCGGTTTCCCATTTCGCAGCAATACACTTCAGTCTGCCTAAGTAAGTCCACCCGAGAGCTCTGCCTTTGAACTTGGCATTATGAAAACGATAAAAGTTACCTTGAGCTTCAGGCTTAGGTCGGTTCTCATCCATTTCCTTCAACTTCTTCATATAATTCTTCAACTCATCAGACTGGTTAGAAGAATCTTTCTTTTCAGTTCCAAATACCTTTTCAACAAACTCTTCGCTCCTTTTCTTTGCTTTCTGTTTCGCTGACTTATTTGGTATCTCAGTGAAGTCAGGAAATACTTCATTCTCATCTTCTTGTCTGAAATACTGGGGAAACTCTTCATGAGTTATATCTTCTACTTCAACTTCATTGTTTTCTGGAGTATGCACGTCATCTGAATGACTTCCCATATCCTTTTCAGGAATATCAGGAATCGATTCATCCATCATAAACTCCTCAAACGTCTTCCCTACCCTCTGTGCGAGACCATCTAAAATTTCTTTCGCCACAGATGCAGGTAATTCCCCTTCTTCAAGATCTGGATCTTCATATTCCAACTCATATCTTAAATCATCAGTCTGGAATATTTCAGCGAAGCATCCTGTGAACTCAATAGTCCACTCTCTCTTTTCCAACATATTCTTATACATCTGCTTAGCATTATCAGACAAAGATCTCACCTTCTCGTTCCAGAAAATACTTTCATTCGAATCAACATTCTCACCTTTCTTCTTTGAACTCGATTCTCCAGTATCTTTCTTCTTCGGTGTTCTCTTCTCATAACTAAATCTAGAAGTATCATCTCCTCCATCATGATCACTTCCACTGCTAAACTCATCACCTTTCTTTTTCCCCGTACCTTCAGCATCATCATCATCATCATTGTTGTCATCATCATCATCATTATCATCATCGCTTTTATCCGATCCATCATTATCCTCATCATCATCTTCTTCTTTCTCAGACTCTGATTGTTCAAAATCCACCTGCTCTTCTTCTTCTTCTTCATCTTCTTCACCCTCTTTCAACTGGGGTGCTCTGTTATAAAGCTCGTCAATCAAACTACTAAGGCGTTTGTTTTCCTTCTTTAGTTCTTTGTTATCAGCCTTAATCAATTTGATCTTGTTCTTGTTTCTATCACATCTTCTTTCAAGCTTCTCATTCTTAGCTTCCAACATCTGAATCTTATCATTTATCTCATCCTGGTTAGATTTTGAAGCAACCACAATCTGGAGCATCTTCTCCTCATTCTGCTTGAACTTAGTAATCTCAGCTTGTTGAGCAACCAACATCTTCATCATGTCCTCCATCTTCTTATTAACTTGCTTCATAACATCATCATCTACAGTCACTTTCTTCGACTTAGATCTGGATGGCTCAACTTCAACAACTTTCTCTTTCTGAGGCTTTTTAAACATATCGAGCACTTTATCCATATCGATATTGAACTGATCGATTGGTAAAGTCTCTGCCTCTTTCGTTTTCTTCTGCTTCTTGGCAACTGGTGAAGATAACTTGGATGGTGTACCAGCATCAGGTAATCTCTTTCCTTTCAACAACTGAGCCAATTCTTTTTCTCTCAATTCTTTCACACTAGACTTCTTTGCCATAGTCTTTTGTTTCTTTGTCTTCTTGGGCAAATTCACAACTACAGTTTCTCCAACACTCAATTCAGCTAGGTCAACACCTAAACCTTCATCTTCAACTGATTTCTTTCTTCTCTCAGACTCTTCTATCGACTGATTCAAGGATTCAGACTCACCAACCATAGTGGCCTTACGTTTGGTGGTCCTCACGTTCTCGTCATCAGAATCCCACTGTTCATCAACTTCAGTCTCTTCTGAATCTACAGACTCTTCATCCACCAAACCCGATCCTTTCTTCGCCGTCGATTTCTTTCTAGCTACCTGTTGCTTGGTACTTCCCTGATCTATAGCCTTTCCCTTGCCCTTCCCTTTGGCTCCAGGATTGACTACTTGACGTTTCCGCTTAGTGCTTGAATCAACATACACTAAGGGATCATCATTGTCTGAGTCACTCTCATCATGTCTTGCTTTGTTCTTGCCAGGATCAATGTAATCCGGACGAACTAAAGCACCAAATTACCTCCTGTTAGGTGGCTTCTCACTGTCAGGCACACCCTTGTAACCTTTCATTCTCATCAAGGTTCTAATATTCATGTGATCTTGACCTAGGATCATAGTCGGATCCTTTTTCAGCATAGGATACTTGTAGTCAAAAATCATCATTAGAAACCTCGGATACAACATAAACTTCTTAAACTTTATTCCCCTCAGCATCTCCAGCATGTGGTCAAGAATCATCCCAGAAACATTAAATGGTTTGTTGAGTGTCAACGCAACCATTAATGAACTCAAACTCTTTCTCATCACGTCATAACCACCACTAACACATCCAAAGACATGAATCAGAACATGTGCAAAATACTTGTACTGCACTCCCAGCTTCCCCTTATACATAGATCCGTCAGTGATTGGACCTTTGTATTTCATTCTTAAGAAGCACGCCTTCTGTTCTGTCCACGATAATTCCCTGGGATCTTCTCTGTCTTCGAACTTAATCTGTAACGCCTCTCGAATATCAGCTTCAGTCAAGAACATCTCTATCTCCTGAATCTTGCTCTTGATGATTGTCTGATTCTCCCAGTAGTCATACTTAGCATTCTGGTAAAAATCTTCTATGATGTCTTTGTATATGATGGTTGGTGTGGCTAAAGCATGTACAATCCTGCTCCTCTTCAGAAACTCAATAATTCCTGTAAACTCCGTGTTCTTCTCAACATCTCCTAGATAAGCGCAACAGTTGTGCGATCGTTCAAAAGACCAACTGCTAGGAACAGATGTTTCAGCTACTGGTACTGGATCTTGAACTGTGATCTCAGCTGGAGTTTCAACATTCACTGCTGGTGATTCAATATTCTCTGGTTGTTCAGCCATCTGCACATGAAAATCAATAAAAACACGTCAAAACACAAAAACGACAAAAATATAAAATTTTTGGTCAAACTGATCTGCACATTCGCCCCTTTTAAAATTGGTCGAATGTGAGAATATGTGGTCGAATGTGAAAATATATGGACGAAAGTGAATATGATCTTGATTAGAAATCACATTCGTCCATTTTGTTATTCATTCGCCCAACCCTTTCCACTTTCGCCCGTTTTATAACAGCCGAATGTGAAATGTTTACCCCCAAAATTTAAAATTTTGCCATTTTTTGTTTTAACTTGTAATTTTGATCCTAAAACATACTAACATGTCCGACTAACATCCATTCATTACCAATTTTATCAATTAATCAGTTTACATAGGTTTTTAAAGTGGAATTAGGGTTCAAATGTGTTCAATCGATCAAAACTAACACCTAGACATGTTATTATCCTAATTCCTTCCACATTCTCCCCCTAAAACCTATGAGAACTGATCGGCTATCAAAAATAAGCAACAATAATCATCAAAAATCCCCAGATTTGAAACCCTAGGTCGTGTTTTTAAATCAATCAATTCTGAACTGTTTTGAAGTCCATTACCTGCAATATTAGGCTTAAAATGATCAGAAATAACAAGGGAACAAATCAGTGAAACAAGGAAAACACAAGCAACAAGGTCTTGGTATGACAGAAATTTTGAAAATTTTTTATGAATGAGAGCTCGAACCTGAATGACATATTTATAAGAGGCTACCTTCGCCCGTTTGTGGTGGGCGAACGTGGGTTAAGACCACATTCGCCCCAATTTAATGGCACGAATGTGAAACTGCTCCACCTTCGCCCCTAATGAAAGACCCGAAGGTGAAACTTGTACCCGGAAGTGGAAAATACACCCGGAAGTGAAAATTTCCACATTCGCCCAAAATTAATACGGTCGAAGGTATGATTTTTCCACATTCGACCCATTTAAGGGGCGAATGTGAAATGGAAAAATCTGAAAATTTCGCCAAATCACGAATTCGAATCCCGTTCAACATTTTTCAATCCGTTAAACTTCCAAAACTCAAATTTTCACATTTTGAATGTTACAAAGTCCAGATGATGTTATCAAATCTCAGAAATTGACCATCAAGCATCCCCGGATATCAAAAATAAAGCAGAAATGCAAATCTTTTGGATTTTCTGAAATTTTGATCAAAACACACCTAAAATCTTTTTGGATTTTGTATATTTTTGACAATAAAAGTAAAATGCGACAATGTAAAATGCATCAAAGTAGATGAAAGCAGTAAACATTTTGTGATTTCCGGTAAAAGGATCATATCAGTTAACTGAGAAATCTGAACACAGCGTTGATCTATTTTAATATTATCATTAGAAACAATATGTGACACGGCAATTGCTGATATTGTTGTCCACATAAGCTCACATGCAGACAAGTACGCAATGCTTTAAAATGATACGAATTAGGTGTATTAGACTAACACATTGTGGTTCCCACACACACGACATACTCCCGTATCAAGAAGTAATTTGCACAAAGACTCATTGTAAAGCGTGATTATGCTTTCGTCGTCTGTAATTGTACAAGATATAATGCATAGAGGTATACAGGTCAGCAAATTAATGCAGCAAAGTAACATATGCACCATACCAGGTTGAGGACTGATATTAATCATGATTTGCATCAATGATCAATACGATATTATAGATAATCTTTGATCATCATATAACATGGAAAGTCCCTCAATTCGGTAACTTTAGGTTTTGGCATAAAGCTCTTTTATAAAGACACCCTGTCTGATCTAGGTCCGTAATGACTTACAGCAGAAGATCAGAAAGGCTATCCCCAGACAACTAATAACATAACGACCCTAAACCTCCGAGTTTTGTACAAACACCCTATCAAACGAAATTACGGTACTAAGACCATATGCCCATGAGGTGTTCATCCACAAACGCGTAGTTTGTTATGTTTGTATCACTAATGCACGCAATATTTAGTCTACGAAGCCTATCAGCATATCACACATAATCAACATACGTCTCATTATACTATGCAATTCTTTAGCCTGTGTCAGATCCCCACTGATGTACTATCATTTCCTCTTTTTATCCAGGAAATCATTTTGGGTTTTTCTAATTTTTAGGTATTTTGAAAATTTTTCAATGTTTTTGGTTTTTCTGATAAAATGACTCCCCCTAAAATAAAGAACATATTTTTGGGTTTTTAATTTTTCTGAAAAACAAAACAAAAAAAATTTGAAAGAAACAATCCACTTGAAAGCATCAACTTCTTTGAGGATTAAACAACCCCCTCGAAAGCATCAACTTCTTTGAGGATTATGATAGTAAAGAGAAATTCCCAATTAGCAAAGATTTAAAACTAAAACTAAAAATGAAAAGTGATAAACCGAGGAGCCGATTAGTCCTGTTTTTCCTTTATATTGTTTACTTTCAAAAGATATTCAAAGCGGGATCTGTCAAAAGCTTTTGTAAACAAGTCTGCACGTTGGTAGTCAGTATGGATTTTGACCATGTCAATCAATTCCTTAGCGTAACAATCACGGATAAAATGATATATAATCCGGATATGTTTCGCTTTAGAATGATTTTCAGTATTTTAGTTAATGCAATTGCGGCTTCGTTGTCACAGTGTATAGGGGTTTTAAGAAACTGCAAACCGTAATCGACCATCTGTTGTTGGATCCAGAGCACTTGCGAACAGCAACTCGAGGCTGAAATGTACTCGGCTTCACATGTAGACAGTGCGACGGAAGTCTGTTTCTTGCATTGCCAGGTAATTAACCTGCTCCCTAAAAACTGGCAACCGGCTGTGGTTGATTTGCTGTCTTTGTCACAGCCGCCCCAATCTGCATCACTAAAAGCAATAAAATCAAAATCATCATCATTAGGGTACCAAAGTCCTTTTGATGGACAACCCTTCAGATATCGAAGGATACGCTTGACCGCCGTCAGATGACTTTGTTTCGGCTTCGATTGATAGCGGGCACAGAGACACGTTGCATACATAATATCTGGTCTAGACGCTGTCAAATACATCAGAGATCCGATGATTGCTCTGTATGTAAATGGGTCTGTCAGCTCCCCCTTAGCGTCCACACCAATCCCGTGATTGGGTTGAATCGGGGTATCCATCGGCTTGGAGTCCTCCATCTGGAATCGGCTCAAGATGTCGGCTACATATTTCGTCTGGTGAATGAAGATCCCGTCAGGTCTTTGATCCACCTGTAAGCCGAGGAAAAACTGCATTTCCCCCATAGCGCTCATTTCGAACTTCTCCTGCATTACAGTTTCAAATTCCCTGCACAAGAGTTCGTTAGTTGAACCAAATATAATATCATCAACGTAAATCTGTACTAGAAGCAAGTCATCTCCCGTCTTCTTCGTAAAGAGGGTGCAATCGACGAGGCCACGCTTGAATCCTTTGGAGATGAGGTATGTACTTAGCTCCTCGTACCACTGTCTTGGAGCCTGGTGCAAACCATATAAAGCTTTGTTCAGCACGTAGACCTTGTCCCGGTGGATTGGGTCCTCAAAGCCTGGTGGCTGCCCGACATAAACCTCCTCCTTGACTTTACCGTACAAAAATGCGCTCTTGACGTCCATTTGATAGACTTTGAATTTCTTATACGAAGCAAACGCAAGGAACATTCGAATAGCTTCCATTCGAGCAACTGGTGCATAGATTTCGTTGTAATCAATTCCTTCGATTTGATGGAAACCCTGCACAACCAATCTGGCTTTGTTCCGTACAATAACTCCACGATCATCCTTTTTGCACTTAAACACCCACTTAGTGCCTATTTTCTTTCTTCCCGGCGGCAAATCTGTGAGCGTCCAGACTCCCAATTTCTGGAATTGTAATAACTCTTCCTGCATTGCCTCAACCCAGGCATCTTCTTGCAAAGCGTCTTTGTATGTCCTTGGCTCTACCTGCGACACATAACATGCAAACGACCAATCATTTTGGCTACCAGATTTCTGAATTTTGGCATACAATGCTAAAGCACCAAAACTCTCTGGCGAATTAACGCTTTTAAGCTGCCCTCTGGTCATCACTCCACTACCAGGATCTCCGATAACTTGCTCCAGCGGGTGAATACGATGAATCCGAGATTCCGGATTAACAGGTACAATCACTCCGTCTGAGCAGTCAAATTCTCTACAGCATCCTGATCATGACCCGTGTTAGATGATGAAGCAACATCTGGATTTGGAATTGGGTTCACAGTTTGCTCTTCTAAGTCTTCTGCATTTTCAAGAACAGCTTCTTCAAATTGTTCGTCTTCAGATTCTGAAGAATCTAATGAAGTTGAAGCTTCTTGAAACAACTCTTCTTCTTGTGTAGGAACACTGGTATCATTAGAAGCTGGTGGGGGGTTTACGGTGATTGGACGCATCAATGGTGAAGTTGCCGCGTTTTCACACTCGTAAAGTAATCTGATAACAGCTTCTTCAACCAGGCTATCTAGGTTGAATGATTCAAAGAAATCTTTGTAATCAAACATCCAATCAGGGCCCGTGCCTTGTAAATTTTGTGTGTAACGTTGAACTTCCACGTTAGCCCAATCCTCCACTTGACGAGTTCGTTTGTTGAATACCCGTTTGAGCGGGGTTGCATATCCAACAAAATATCCCTCTTCAGCTTTAGGACTAAACTTCTCGCTTGGATTCAACATCGTACATGGCGCCCCAAATGGTTCTAGATACTCTAAATTGGGCTTTCGTCGGTGTAACAGCTCATAAGATGTTTTTCCAAACTTCTTCACTGTTATGACCCGATTTAATGTATAGTTTGCTGCATAAATCGCCTCATTCCAGAACATTACTGGAAGATTTGAGTCAGCGAGCATTGTTCTTGCAGCCTCAATTAGAGTCCTATTCTTTCTTTCAGCAACACCGTTCTGTTGCGGGGTATACGGAGCTGAATATTCATGATGAATCCCTTTGCTTTCACAAAGTTCATCCATCTTTGCATTTTTAAACTCCGTCCCGTTGTCACTCCTGATTCTTTTGATCTTCAAATTGTAGATATTCTCCAGCCGAGTGAACAGAACTTGTAAGTTGGTAAAGGTGTCGCTTTTGTTCTTCAAACACATTACCCATGAGAATCGTGAATAGTCATCAGTGACGACTAAACAATAAAGCTCTCCAAGATGACTTTTGCGCTTGACCGGTCCAAAAAGGTCCATGTGCAATCGCTCAAGCGGCATCTCAACAGAGTTAACTTTCTTCACTTTATGGGATTGTCTGTGTTGTTTTCCTTTCATGCAGCTCACACACTTGTCGTTCAGATGGAAATGTTTCACGTTTACTCCATCGACAAGTCCATTCCTCACTAATTGATTCATTTTCCTCAGATGAATGTGCCCCATTCTGCGGTGCCACATTATCGATTCTTTTTCGGTCGCCTTGGATAGAAAGCATGTTATCTGTCCCTGTGGTGTCATTGCCTTGGACATATCAAGAATGTAAAGATTGTTGACTCGAGGTGCCATCAACATAACCCACTCCTTTGGAATCTTGAAGCCCGGTTTAAGTATATAGCAGGATTTGTCATCAAAATGCACAGGGACATAAGCGAGGCGCTTTGAATTCAATCAGAGCAGGTCAGTACGAGGGGCAGAAAAAGCTGATTTTGAATTCGAAGCGCCTCGCTTAGGCCTAAGCAAGGCTCTTCGGATCAATTTTTTTTTTTTTTTTTTTTTTTTGATCTTTTGAGTTAGTTTTTTTTTTTTTTAATATAATTATTATAAAAAATGTTCTTTTGACAAACGTCTGGCTAACCTGTCCAGTTATCAATCTCACTGTCCAACAACTGAATTTTACTTGCTTGCATGAAAAGTAATGATCTGAATTTTACTTGCTTGCATGAAAAGTAATGATCAGGAACATTCCAAATAACCGTCCAATTTCAGCTTTTGTTTAACTCATGATATATCCACCAAATCATTTCTTCAAGTTCATTTCACCAAAAAAGGCATAACTGTAATAATCAGAAACATTCCAAATAACTGTTCAATTTCAGCTTTTCAGTTGTTATCCGAGAGATAGCGGTCAACGATGAAGACAACCTGAAAACAATCGGATACCATGGATCAGAGAGATTCAAGTAGGGCTGGCAATGGGTAACCTGTTAAGACACGATAAGACCTGTTTGACTGAAAAGTACACTATTTGATTTTTTGACTTTTTTTAATACTTAGAATTAAGAGGCAAAAATCCTTCATTTCCCTTTTTTGGTACATAAAACATAAAACTGTGTTATAAACATGAGATATAAATGAGTTAAACGAGTCGTGTTCATGTTTAGAACTTGATTGTTCGCGCGCGTCAGAGACCTGTTAACCTGTTAGGGACACGATTTGCCAGCCCATTCAAGCTAATTAAACTCATATCTCAAGCCGGTGCAAGTTATGTTGTAGCTCATATGTTATTATCTCTTCTCTTATTCTCTCTTTCTCAAGTTCTCGATGGATTATTGCTCTCATATCATGGATCAGAGAGATTTAAGCTAATTAAACTCATATCTCACTGTAATGATCAAGAATATTCCAAATAACTGTATAATTTAAGCTTTTGTTTAACTAATTTAGCAACAGTCCAAATAACTGTAATGATCGCTACGGTTAGTGGATACCATGGATCAGAGAGATTCAAGCTAATCAAACTCCGGGCAACCCTTGTTTGATTATACTCGTGTACACCCTTTATCTCTTTATGTATGAATAGTGACCCTCTGACAATGATCAGAAACATTCCAAAATAACTGTAATGATCGCTACTGTTGATTGGTATATAGAGAGCAAACCGACGATCATTCAAAATTTAAAGTTACCGCTAACCTCTGCGCCATCATCGTTGACAACTTTTCAGTTGTTATCCGAGAGATAGCGGTCAACGATGAAGACAACCTGAAAACAACCGGATACCATGGATCAGAGAGATTCAAGCTAATTAAACTCATATCTCAAGGTGGACTTAAGCACCTGAACGGGTGAATACATCTTGCTTTTGACAAATCCATTGTTGTTTCCATAGACATTCAAGGAGGCAAATCGTTTGAAATGGTGAATACATCTTCTTTTGACAGAATTGGGATGATTTGCATGGAGGGTTATGTGCATCACGTATTTTCATTCTTTCCTTGATCTGCAAATATTTGAAAATTATCATTTCTTGACATGCTTGTGAAACACCCTAAACCAATTTACAGAAAAACGTGCAGCGGAAATACCAACCGAAAAATTTATTTCTTTTAAAAACAACCTTGGATGTTTATAACCCAAGTCTACTAAACATTTCAGGTATTACATCTTTAAAATATGTTCTACCACATTAAACATGACCCATCTATATCACGTTATAGGGTCGTGTCCTCGTACAATCCGCCTCCTTGCTCGATCTCCATCCTTTCCTTACTCTATTAGGTAGACAAGGCAACCTGCGATCACCAAATAACCGTTTCGTTAGTTCACTTAGTGACTTAATACACACTACTCAAAATGCGGAGATAATATCCATAGATGCTCCATGATCTCGTTCCAACGCCTTTTTGGAAGTTCGGGTGTGGTACCCCGAGCTGATCCTACAAGTCTCATGCATTCACACTTACATACCTGCATCTTCCTTATCATTCACATAACAAGGTTAATAACCCCACAATTCATACAAATATACAATTCCCTTAATACCCCACAATACATACAAGCATACAATTCCCTCATATAACTTACTTTACATACAAGCATACTATTCCCTCGTATAACCCCACAATACATACAAGCATACAATTCCCTCGTATAACCCCACAATACTTACAAGCATACAATTCCCTCGTATAACCTACTTTACCCGTCATGTTACTCTTTCTTCGCCAATCTCTAAGACAAATGTGACGTTTCCAATCCTCTACTCAATCTACATATAACTACCAACCCTTACATACATGAAGCTCTCTCTCAAACCCGAGCATGAGTACACATATGTACTATAAATGAGGTTTGGAGTTGCTCGGGCAAGGTACGGAAGCATAAACGAGCTGAAAAATCAACATCCGAGGCCGAAAGGGGATTTGGCGTAGGGTACGCCAAAAGTGGCGTAGCCTACGCCACTTGCGTAGGCAAGGGGTGACAGAGTGGCGTAGGGCAACAGAGTTTGGCGTAGGCAAACCAGACTTGGCGTATCCTACGCCAAAACTGGCGTATCCTACGCCAACAGCATATCTTGCTCAATGCTTTCCTTTTTCAACGCAATATCTTTCACGCCATTCTTACCCACAATTTCCGACATTCTAGCAACTCATTTACTACCCTCCCACCCATCATTCCACACATACCTTGATCAAGCCTCGGAGCGAATACACGCCCCTACGAGCTTTCGGTTTGAGTTCAAGTGCCTAATATACTTGATTCGCTCAAACCTTGTCTACACTAGTTACATTTACTAAAAGACAATGTCCAAGTTAACTACCATGTGGATCCTTGACCCATAACCAAAACCATGTACTCCTTTAAGATTCCCATTCTATGTGAACATAATTCAATATCATAGATACGAGTTAAGTTCGGGAATCACTTACCTCAAGTCCTCCAAGTTCATGCTTGTTTATTTGCCTCCTCTTGACCCATTAGCTTCCCATGGTTGAGTCCATCCTTCCTATCCTTTCATATCATCATGTTCACATCATTGTTAGCATACATGATCATAACACACTAACAATCATTCTCAACCAAATATCACATTGACTTTCATTAGTCAACTTCTATCATATCTACAACATACATTCACAACCACATTTATTCTCACATAGTAATACCACTTATTATCATATATGTCTCATAGTTTTAACATGCTATGCGTCACATAGTGTTTCTAATCACACAATCAAGTTTGGGAGCCTAACCATGTTATTCTACATTGTTTGTGAGCGTTGGATTTTAGCTAAAACAGGATTATATGATCATACAAGTCACAAATCTAGGTGCGGAAACCCTAGATCTGAACAAATTGATAAAACACAAATCACGACACAATCAAGATCATTTTCAATATCATTTTCATAGATTAACTTCAATCAATAAGCATTTACAAACTGTTTATGTTAATCTAGAATCACACAGATAATCTCTCAAAAACACCTCTAAACCTGATCTGAACCTGGACACAAAATGACAACTCTCTTACATTATCAAAAACTCAAAATCTATATATAGGCACTGCACATTCGCCCCTTACAACAGGTCGAATGTGAGCTTTTTCCACATTCGCCCACTACAAGTGGTCGAATGTGTCTTCTTGTCTTGTCCATTCTTCCTTCGTCCAGTTCATATCTACCTTCGCCCATTTCAGTTCACCTTCGCCCAGTCATATCTTCATTCGCCCATTCTATTCTACCTTCGGTCAACCACTAACATATGTTAATTATAGTATATCCAATCCTTAGTCGCAAAATGCATCAACAAACTCCCCCTCGACTATTGATTGGATAGTTTTCTCTGATAGTCCATCGTCTTGTTCAACAGTTTGATTCTGAGCTGCTTCTTCTGCTCAGAAGTCATTGGTGGCTCGAATATTTTCTTCACAGGCTTTGACACATTGGCCATCTTCACAGTCTTGCCAAGTTTACCCTCCAAGTTGCTTCCTGCATTTATATCATATGCAAAACAAACTCCCACAACTTGAGTATACTTTCTCGCTTGAGCAAAGTCATTAGGTTCATAGTAGATCGGATTAAAGAACAACATGATGATGTCTTCGAATGTGCAATTGATCAGCCACATAGGATCAAATACATGAACATGCTTGTATTTATCCTTTCCATCTCTCAACACAATCACCGCTTCTGCCTTTCTCCAATCATAATACCAAAAGATGAAATCAGCACTAAAATGCTGTGGCATTGGCATCAACGGTATCTTCCTCATCACATTAGGTGCTTTGTAGATTAAAGTAACCCGCTTCATATTGGTTTGTGGATCAATATCCATATGCTCTTTTCTTCTGGGATATTGAGGCATGAACCTGTTCCATCTTGTACGACTTTCCCAAACCAATTTGTCTGCGCACCAACCGACATGTGATCCATTTACCTCGGCACCTGACATTGGAAATCTGCATAAGTCTCTCACCGCCCAGTACGGTAGAGTAAGCAAGTCACAGAATCTGTTGAAGTACAGAATTCCGGTTTCCCATTTCGCAGCAATACACTTCAGTCTGCCTAAGTAAGTCCACCCGAGAGCTCTGCCTTTGAACTTGGCATTATGAAAACGATAAAAGTTACCTTGAGCTTCAGGCTTAGGTCGGTTCTCATCCATTTCCTTCAACTTCTTCATATAATTCTTCAACTCATCAGACTGGTTAGAAGAATCTTTCTTTTCAGTTCCAAATACCTTTTCAACAAACTCTTCGCTCCTTTTCTTTGCTTTCTGTTTCGCTGACTTATTTGGTATCTCAGTGAAGTCAGGAAATACTTCATTCTCATCTTCTTGTCTGAAATACTGGGGAAACTCTTCATGAGTTATATCTTCTACTTCAACTTCATTGTTTTCTGGAGTATGCACGTCATCTGAATGACTTCCCATATCCTTTTCAGGAATATCAGGAATCGATTCATCCATCATAAACTCCTCAAACGTCTTCCCTACCCTCTGTGCGAGACCATCTAAAATTTCTTTCGCCACAGATGCAGGTAATTCCCCTTCTTCAAGATCTGGATCTTCATATTCCAACTCATATCTTAAATCATCAGTCTGGAATATTTCAGCGAAGCATCCTGTGAACTCAATAGTCCACTCTCTCTTTTCCAACATATTCTTATACATCTGCTTAGCATTATCAGACAAAGATCTCACCTTCTCGTTCCAGAAAATACTTTCATTCGAATCAACATTCTCACCTTTCTTCTTTGAACTCGATTCTCCAGTATCTTTCTTCTTCGGTGTTCTCTTCTCATAACTAAATCTAGAAGTATCATCTCCTCCATCATGATCACTTCCACTGCTAAACTCATCACCTTTCTTTTTCCCCGTACCTTCAGCATCATCATCATCATCATTGTTGTCATCATCATCATCATTATCATCATCGCTTTTATCCGATCCATCATTATCCTCATCATCATCTTCTTCTTTCTCAGACTCTGATTGTTCAAAATCCACCTGCTCTTCTTCTTCTTCTTCATCTTCTTCACCCTCTTTCAACTGGGGTGCTCTGTTATAAAGCTCGTCAATCAAACTACTAAGGCGTTTGTTTTCCTTCTTTAGTTCTTTGTTATCAGCCTTAATCAATTTGATCTTGTTCTTGTTTCTATCACATCTTCTTTCAAGCTTCTCATTCTTAGCTTCCAACATCTGAATCTTATCATTTATCTCATCCTGGTTAGATTTTGAAGCAACCACAATCTGGAGCATCTTCTCCTCATTCTGCTTGAACTTAGTAATCTCAGCTTGTTGAGCAACCAACATCTTCATCATGTCCTCCATCTTCTTATTAACTTGCTTCATAACATCATCATCTACAGTCACTTTCTTCGACTTAGATCTGGATGGCTCAACTTCAACAACTTTCTCTTTCTGAGGCTTTTTAAACATATCGAGCACTTTATCCATATCGATATTGAACTGATCGATTGGTAAAGTCTCTGCCTCTTTCGCTTTCTTCTGCTTCTTGGCAACTGGTGAAGATAACTTGGATGGTGTACCAGCATCAGGTAATCTCTTTCCTTTCAACAACTGAGCCAATTCTTTTTCTCTCAATTCTTTCACACTAGACTTCTTTGCCATAGTCTTTTGTTTCTTTGTCTTCTTGGGCAAATTCACAACTACAGTTTCTCCAACACTCAATTCAGCTAGGTCAACACCTAAACCTTCATCTTCAACTGATTTCTTTCTTCTCTCAGACTCTTCTATCGACTGATTCAAGGATTCAGACTCACCAACCATAGTGGCCTTACGTTTGGTGGTCCTCACGTTCTCGTCATCAGAATCCCACTGTTCATCAACTTCAGTCTCTTCTGAATCTACAGACTCTTCATCCACCAAACCCGATCCTTTCTTCGCCGTCGATTTCTTTCTAGCTACCTGTTGCTTGGTACTTCCCTGATCTATAGCCTTTCCCTTGCCCTTCCCTTTGGCTCCAGGATTGACTACTTGACGTTTCCGCTTAGTGCTTGAATCAACATACACTAAGGGATCATCATTGTCTGAGTCACTCTCATCATGTCTTGCTTTGTTCTTGCCAGGATCAATGTAATCCGGACGAACTAAAGCACCAAATTACCTCCTGTTAGGTGGCTTCTCACTGTCAGGCACACCCTTGTAACCTTTCATTCTCATCAAGGTTCTAATATTCATGTGATCTTGACCTAGGATCATAGTCGGATCCTTTTTCAGCATAGGATACTTGTAGTCAAAAATCATCATTAGAAACCTCGGATACAACATAAACTTCTTAAACTTTATTCCCCTCAGCATCTCCAGCATGTGGTCAAGAATCATCCCAGAAACATTAAATGGTTTGTTGAGTGTCAACGCAACCATTAATGAACTCAAACTCTTTCTCATCACGTCATAACCACCACTAACACATCCAAAGACATGAATCAGAACATGTGCAAAATACTTGTACTGCACTCCCAGCTTCCCCTTATACATAGATCCGTCAGTGATTGGACCTTTGTATTTCATTCTTAAGAAGCACGCCTTCTGTTCTGTCCACGATAATTCCCTGGGATCTTCTCTGTCTTCGAACTTAATCTGTAACGCCTCTCGAATATCAGCTTCAGTCAAGAACATCTCTATCTCCTGAATCTTGCTCTTGATGATTGTCTGATTCTCCCAGTAGTCATACTTAGCATTCTGGTAAAAATCTTCTATGATGTCTTTGTATATGATGGTTGGTGTGGCTAAAGCATGTACAATCCTGCTCCTCTTCAGAAACTCAATAATTCCTGTAAACTCCGTGTTCTTCTCAACATCTCCTAGATAAGCGCAACAGTTGTGCGATCGTTCAAAAGACCAACTGCTAGGAACAGATGTTTCAACTACTGGTACTGGATCTTGAACTGTGATCTCAGCTGGAGTTTCAACATTCACTGCTGGTGATTCAATATTCTCTGGTTGTTCAGCCATCTGCACATGAAAATCAATAAAAACACGTCAAAACACAAAAACGACAAAAATATAAAATTTTTGGTCAAACTGATCTGCACATTCGCCCCTTTTAAAATTGGTCGAATGTGAGAATATGTGGTCGAATGTGAAAATATATGGACGAAAGTGAATATGATCTTGATTAGAAATCACATTCGTCCATTTTGTTATTCATTCGCCCAACCCTTTCCACTTTCGCCCGTTTTATAACAGCCGAATGTGAAATGTTTACCCCCAAAATTTAAAATTTTGCCATTTTTTGTTTTAACTTGTAATTTTGATCCTAAAACATACTAACATGTCCGACTAACATCCATTCATTACCAATTTTATCAATTAATCAGTTTACATAGGTTTTAAAGTGGAATTAGGGTTCAAATGTGTTCAATCGATCAAAACTAACACCTAGACATGTTATTATCCTAATTCCTTCCACATTCTCCCCCTAAAACCTATGAGAACTGATCGGCTATCAAAAATAAGCAACAATAATCATCAAAAATCCCCAGATTTGAAACCCTAGGTCGTGTTTTTAAATCAATCAATTCTGAACTGTTTTGAAGTCCATTACCTGCAATATTAGGCTTAAAATGATCAGAAATAACAAGGGAACAAATCAATGAAACAAGGAAAACACAAGCAACAAGGTCTTGGTATGACAGAAATTTTGAAAAAATTTTATGAATGAGAGCTCGAACCTGAATGACATATTTATAAGAGGCTACCTTCGCCCGTTTGTGGTGGGCGAACGTGGGTTAAGACCACATTCGCCCCAATTTAATGGCACGAATGTGAAACTGCTCCACCTTCGCCCCTAATGAAAGACCCGAAGGTGAAACTTGTACCCGGAAGTGGAAAATACACCCGGAAGTGAAAATTTCCACATTCGCCCAAAATTAATACGGTCGAAGGTATGATTTTTCCACATTCGACCCATTTAAGGGGCGAATGTGAAATGGAAAAATCTGAAAATTTCGCCAAATCACGAATTCGAATCCCGTTCAACATTTTTCAATCCGTTAAACTTCCAAAACTCAAATTTTCACATTTTGAATGTTACAAAGTCCAGATGATGTTATCAAATCTCAGAAATTGACCATCAAGCATCCCCGGATATCAAAAATAAAGCAGAAATGCAAATCTTTTGGATTTTCTGAAATTTTGATCAAAACACACCTAAAATCTTTTTGGATTTTGTATATTTTTGACAATAAAAGTAAAATGCGACAATGTAAAATGCATCAAAGTAGATGAAAGCAGTAAACATTTTGTGATTTCCGGTAAAAGGATCATATCAGTTTCTGAGAAATCTGAACACAGCGTTGATCTATTTTAATATTATCATTAGAAACAATATGTGACACGGCAATTGCTGATATTGTTGTCCACATAAGCTCACATGCAGACAAGTACGCAATGCTTTAAAATGATACGAATTAGGTGTATTAGACTAACACATTGTGGTTCCCACACACACGACATACTCCCGTATCAAGAAGTAATTTGCACAAAGACTCATTGTAAAGCGTGATTATGCTTTCGTCGTCTGTAATTGTACAAGATATAATGCATAGAGGTATACAGGTCAGCAAATTAATGCAGCAAAGTAACATATGCACCATACCAGGTTGAGGACTGATATTAATCATGATTTGCATCAATGATCAATACGATATTATAGATAATCTTTGATCATCATATAACATGGAAAGTCCTCAATTCGGTAACTTTAGGTTTTGGCATAAAGCTCTTTTATAAAGACACCCTGTCTGATCTAGGTCCGTAATGACTTACAGCAGAAGATCAGAAAGGCTATCCCCAGACAACTAATAACATAACGACCCTAAACCTCCGAGTTTTGTACAAACACCCTATCAAACGAAATTACGGTACTAAGACCATATGCCCATGAGGTGTTCATCCACAAACGCGTAGTTTGTTATGTTTGTATCACTAATGCACGCAATATTTAGTCTACGAAGCCTATCAGCATATCACACATAATCAACATACGTCTCATTATACTATGCAATTCTTTAGCCTGTGTCAGATCCCCACTGATGTACTATCATTTCCTCTTTTTATCCAGGAAATCATTTTGGGTTTTTCTAATTTTTAGGTATTTTGAAAATTTTTCAATGTTTTTGGTTTTTCTGATAAAATGACTCCCCCTAAAATAAAGAACATATTTTTGGGTTTTTAATTTTTCTGAAAAACAAAACAAAAAAATTTTGAAAGAAACAATCCACTTGAAAGCATCAACTTCTTTGAGGATTAAACAACCCCCTCGAAAGCATCAACTTCTTTGAGGATTATGATAGTAAAGAGAAATTCCCAATTAGCAAAGAGAAATTCCCAATTAGCAAAGATTTAAAACTAAAACTAAAAATGAAAAGTGATAAACCGAGGAGCCGATTAGTCCTGTTTTTCCTTTATATTGTTTACTTTCAAAAGATATTCAAAGCGGGATCTGTCAAAAGCTTTTGTAAACAAGTCTGCACGTTGGTAGTCAGTATGGATTTTGACCATGTCAATCAATTCCTTAGCGTAACAATCACGGATAAAATGATATTTAATCCGGATATGTTTCGCTTTAGAATGATTTTCAGTATTTTTAGTTAATGCAATTGCGGCTTCGTTGTCACAGTGTATAGGGGTTTTAAGAAACTGCAAACCGTAATCGACCATCTGTTGTTGGATCCAGAGCACTTGCGAACAGCAACTCGAGGCTGAAATGTACTCGGCTTCACATGTAGACAGTGCGACGGAAGTCTGTTTCTTGCATTGCCAGGTAATTAACCTGCTCCCTAAAAACTGGCAACCGGCTGTGGTTGATTTGCTGTCTTTGTCACAGCCGCCCCAATCTGCATCACTAAAAGCAATAAAATCAAAATCATCATCATTAGGGTACCAAAGTCCTTTTGATGGACAACCCTTCAGATATCGAAGGATACGCTTGACCGCCGTCAGATGACTTTGTTTCGGCTTCGATTGATAGCGGGCACAGAGACACGTTGCATACATAATATCTGGTCTAGACGCTGTCAAATACATCAGAGATCCGATGATTGCTCTGTATGTAAATGGGTCTGTCAGCTCCCCCTTAGCGTCCACACCAATCCCGTGATTGGGTTGAATCGGGGTATCCATCGGCTTAGAGTCCTCCATCTGGAATCGGCTCAAGATGTCGGCTACATATTTCGTCTGGTGAATGAAGATCCCGTCGGGTCTTTGATCCACCTGTAAGCCGAGGAAAAACTGCATTTCCCCCATAGCGCTCATTTCGAACTTCTCCTGCATTACAGTTTCAAATTCCCTGCACAAGAGTTCGTTAGTTGAACCAAATATAATATCATCAACGTAAATCTGTACTAGAAGCAAGTCATCTCCCGTCTTCTTCGTAAAGAGGGTGCAATCGACGAGGCCACGCTTGAATCCTTTGGAGATGAGGTATGTACTTAGCTCCTCGTACCACTGTCTTGGAGCCTGGTGCAAACCATATAAAGCTTTGTTCAGCACGTAGACCTTGTCCCGGTGGATTGGGTCCTCAAAGCCTGGTGGCTGCCCGACATAAACCTCCTCCTTGACTTTACCGTACAAAAATGCGCTCTTGACGTCCATTTGATAGACTTTGAATTTCTTATACGAAGCAAACGCAAGGAACATTCGAATAGCTTCCATTCGAGCAACTGGTGCATAGATTTCGTTGTAATCAATTCCTTCGATTTGATGGAAACCCTGCACAACCAATCTGGCTTTGTTCCGTACAATAACTCCACGATCATCCTTTTTGCACTTAAACACCCACTTAGTGCCTATTTTCTTTCTTCCCGGCGGCAAATCTGTGAGCGTCCAGACTCCCAATTTCTGGAATTGTAATAACTCTTCCTGCATTGCCTCAACCCAGGCATCTTCTTGCAAAGCGTCTTTGTATGTCCTTGGCTCTACCTGCGACACATAACATGCAAACGACCAATCATTTTGGCTACCAGATTTCTGAATTTTGGCATACAATGCTAAAGCACCAAAACTCTCTGGCGAATTAACGCTTTTAAGCTGCCCTCTGGTCATCACTCCACTACCAGGATCTCCGATAACTTGCTCCAGCGGGTGAATACGATGAATCCGAGATTCCGGATTAACAGGTACAATCACTCCCGTCTGAGCAGTCAATTCTCTACAGCATCCTGATCATGACCCGTGTTAGATGATGAAGCAACATCTGGATTTGGAATTGGGTTCACAGTTTGCTCTTCTAAGTCTTCTGCATTTTCAAGAACAGCTTCTTCAAATTGTTCGTCTTCAGATTCTGAAGAATCTAATGAAGTTGAAGCTTCTTGAAACAACTCTTCTTCTTGTGTAGGAACATTGGTATCATTAGAAGCTGGTGGGGGGTTTACGGTGATTGGACGCATCAATGGTGAAGTTGCCGCGTTTTCACACTCGTAAAGTAATCTGATAACAGCTTCTTCAACCAGGCTATCTAGGTTGAATGATTCAAAGAAATCTTTGTAATCAAACATCCAATCAGGGCCCGTGCCTTGTAAATTTTGTGTGTAACGTTGAACTTCCACGTTAGCCCAATCCTCCACTTGACGAGTTCGTTTGTTGAATACCCGTTTGAGCGGGGTTGCATATCCAACAAAATATCCCTCTTCAGCTTTAGGACTAAACTTCTCGTTTGGATTCAACATCGTACATGGCGCCCCAAATGGTTCTAGATACTCTAAATTGGGCTTTCGTCGGTGTAACAGCTCATAAGATGTTTTTCCAAACTTCTTCACTGTTATGACCCGATTTAATGTATAGTTTGCTGCATAAATCGCCTCATTCCAGAACATTACTGGAAGATTTGAGTCAGCGAGCATTGTTCTTGCAGCCTCAATCAGAGTCCTATTCTTTCTTTCAGCAACACCGTTCTGTTGCGGGGTATACGGAGCTGAATATTCATGATGAATCCCTTTGCTTTCACAAAGTTCATCCATCTTTGCATTTTTAAACTCCGTCCCGTTGTCACTCCTGATTCTTTTGATCTTCAAATTGTAGATATTCTCCAGCCGAGTGAACAGAACTTGTAAGTTGGTAAAGGTGTCGCTTTTGTTCTTCAAACACATTACCCATGAGAATCGTGAATAAAGCTCTCCAAGATGACTTTTGCGCTTGACCGGTCCAAAAAGGTCCATGTGCAATCGCTCAAGCGGCATCTCAACAGAGTTAACTTTCTTCACTTTATGGGATTGTCTGTGTTGTTTTCCTTTCATGCAGCTCACACACTTGTCGTTCAGATGGTAATGTTTCACGTTTACTCCATCGACAAGTCCATTCCTCACTAATTGATTCATTTTCCTCAGATGAATGTGCCCCATTCTGCGGTGCCACATTATCGATTCTTTTTCGGTCGCCTTGGATAGAAAGCATGTTATCTGTCCCTGTGGTGTCATTGCCTTGGACATATCAAGAATGTAAATATTGTTGACTCGAGGTGCCATCAACATAACCCACTCCTTTGGAATCTTGAAGCCCGGTTTAAGTATATAGCAGGATTTGTCATCAAAATGCACAGAAAATTGTTTATCGCATATTTGACTGACGCTCAACAGATTATAGTCTATCTGCTTGACATATGAAATCCGCTCGAAAGTCACAATCCCATTACTCACGCTTCCTTCCATCGTGATATAACCTCCTTTATTACCCGCGAACGCAACATATCCTCCATTAATATTCTTCACATCAAACAACAATGCCAAATCCCCCGTCATGTGGCCTGAAGCTCCACTATCAACAATCCAGAGACTGCTAATAGGGCCAACTGAAGCTCCCTGCACACAAAAAGTAAACATTTAGTTCTTTCGGGGGACCCAAGCCTGAGTCTTGGGCCTTTGAACTTTGGCTTTCAAAGAAACATCCTCAACAACTTTTTCAACAACTTTCTGTTTTGAATCAATCGTTTTCTGATTTTTCAAAACAGTTTCACTTTTCTCACTCACCTTCGAAGTAGAAGCTCCTGAAGTACCATTTGGTGTCCAAGATTGTTCAGACCTTTTGAGAATACGAATTTGAGATTTTGGTTTCTCAATTGGTTTCTGAACATTGTTACTAAAAGTAACTTTCTTAGCAACCTTATCTGAATTAACAGACTTAGGTCCAACATTTGACTTAACAATTGGTTTTTGTGGAACCTTTTGTCTATCAGCTGTTGTGTTCACCACTGGTTTTCTCCAAGATTGTTCCATTGCAATCCGATTCCTTTGATCATAATGAAATGGACGGTTGTTCCTCATTTGAAAATTGTTTTGATTATAAAAATGTTGTTGTTGAGGAACAGCCCGTCTATGCGGTGGAACATAATGATCAATCGGCTTTTTCATGGAATTCCTAACCTCAACTTCATGTCTCTTGTGCCTTACATATGGACACTGAGCAAGTAAATGCCCGCGTTCTCCACATTTAAAGCATTTTCTATATTCCTCAAACACATAATGAGCATTTGGTGAAGCAAATGATTTAACAGGAAATTGATCATTATATTGTTGATTTCTTAAACTCTCAGGAAGTGGTCCTTTCGAGTAAGAAGGTTCATGAAAACCATTTGCTTTATCATCTGGTCGAATAAACTCAGTGACATGGATTTTTGGTTCTTGAGGAACTTCTGAAAACAGTTTCTTTAAGATTTCTGGTGGAATTTCATTGGTTCTCTCATGTTTTGGAAACCATATTGTGCTTTCTTGCCAGATTTTATCAAGTTTAGAATAGTTAACATTTTTAATCGGAAATTCCTCATCAGCAATGATCTTATCGGATCCTTCCATCCGATAAAACACCTTTACAGGTTTGTCACTTGGTTCATTCAGCTCATTCAATTTAACCACATTCTTAACATCATTATTTTTCTTAACATCAATCTTTTCAGACTTCTTATCACGATTAGCATTTGCCATCGGATGAACATGATCAGATGGTGACACTGGTTCAGTAGTAATGATGTGATTTTCTTTTGGAATCTCACATTCATTAACAGATTGATCACTACCAGTATCATCATTATCTGAGTCTGAACTATCACTCTCAGCATAAACACCCTCATTGTTCAAGCCCAAAATCGGCCTCACATCGGAATATGGATCACCAATACTCGAGGTATTAGATTCCTTTTCCGATGATGAGTCTGATTTTACCGAACTCTCCGGTATAACTTGATGATAGTTATGGTTCTCAAAAAGAACCGGAGATGGTACAGACTTGTAGTTGGTGGTGTTATCATCAATGATATGATCCACGACATAAGCAACATTCTTATAACTTTCCAACTTCTTGTTAACCTTTTCAGCAAAGCATTTAATGGCAGCCATTTCCAACTTGGTGTTTTCAATTTCATTGATATAGTTGTTTATGGCCAATTGTTTCAATGACAAAGTATTTTTCAAGTCGGAAATGTCCTTTTTATAGCCATCTAATACTTTGTTAAAAGCATTTAACTCTTTGCGAGTAGATTGACAGTTTTGAATAGCACTATCACGTGAAATTCGGAGTTGTTTATTCTCCTCAGTCAATCTATCACAAGTTCCACAGTATTTATTACTCATAACATCAGTGCTAGATTCAGAACTTACAGGTTTTGGCGGTTCGGTCATGGCCATCAACGCAAAATGAGCTTCCTTTCCAGTGAAAAACTTTGAGTAGTCGATCTTGGTGAAAGCATCATCAACTATGCACGACTTCCTCGTCATCAAAAAGTCAGCTTCTGCCAGCAACTGGTCAATATCATCATCCAAAGAATCAACACTTCCCTCTGTGTCTGATTCGCTCTCAGAGTCTGAATACACTGATTTACACTCTTCGGGAACATCAGAAACTGAATCAATCACCATTCCTGAACTCTTTTCCTCAGCTTTAACCTCAACAGGTTCACTCTCCACTTCCATCTCAGTCTCAGAATCATCACTTTCACTCTCCTCAGTTTCTTTCTTCTCATCAACTACCACCGACTCTTCCATATCAACCTGATAAGCAACACATGCCACATTCCCACTAGTAGTCACTTCTTCAACTCCTATTTGCATTCCCGACCAGTCAAACCTCTCATCCTGTTGAGTCACCAAAGCTTGGTTCTGACTCGCATTCTGTTGAGTCTCAGTAGGTGTAGTGATAGGTACAACTGTTCGGTTTGGGTGATTAGGAGATTGGTTTTGAATCTGGTTTTGAGTGTTTGGTTGTCTGTTTTGGTTGTTAAAGTTTCGGTTGTGGTAGTTGTTGTTGTTTTGGTAAGAAACTTGGTTTTGTTGACGGTTCTGGTAATTTGCATTGAAAGGGTTTCGATTACCTTGTTTAGGTGGCTGGGTACATTCCCTTTTGAAGTGTCCTTTTTCTCCACAATTAAAACACGTAACCTTCTCCTTGTTGAATCCATAGGTTGTGTTGGGAGAAGTTGCCAAATCAGTCCTTCCAGTTTTCTCGATGAACTCTGTTGCTCTCCTCATTATACTCGCAAAAGCCCATTGAATGTCAATGAGTTCCATCTCTTCTTTATCGATCTGTGCGTAGTCTTCGTTGGTCAAGTTGTTGTTCCCAATCTGACTAGAAACCAATCCATTGTAGGATGAAACCATTGCTGAGACTAATGCAATGTGTTGCTGAGCAACCTCCACAGTTACATTTCCCAAGTTGGATGTATCTAAAACCATTGGTTGTTGTTTATGTTGAGTAACTTGGTTTGCTGGTTGTTGTGTTTGGTTAGCGGTGTAAAAACTAGCTTGTTGCATTGGAGATATTGGTGAAATGTAGGAAGTATATTGTGGTGGTGTATATGATGGTTGTGAGTAGGAATTGTATTGTGGTGGTGTGTAGTTGGTGGTTGGTTTTGATGAATCCATGACATTGGAAATGCATGCAACATGTGGTGCAACGCTTCCAGAGCTCGAGTTTCCAGCTGGAACAGAAGTGCCTCCAAAATACAAACTGGGATTCTGAGGAATCTGTGACCTTCTAGCTTTCCTCCTATCCTCCAACTCTTTGTTCTCCAGCTTTTCAATAAACTCTGAAATGGTCCAGAATTGATAAGCATCCTTCTCTCTCAGTACCTCCACATGCTGATCCCATTGTGGTGGCAAAGCATCTGCAAACTTATCCACCTGTTTAGTCATTGGAATCTGTACACCATAACTAGACAATTCAGACAATAAATGCATATATCTTGGAGTTAGTTCTTTCAAAGTTTCATTATTAATGAAAGAAAAATTCTCAAACTCTTTGACTAATTCCTCCATTCTCAGACTCCTGGTCTTCTCGTTACCATCATGCTTCCTCTTCAGCTTATCCCAAAGCTGCTTTGACGTAGTACATGTCCCAAACTGATGCAACAGGTCACTTGTGATTGCCTGTGTCAGTTGAGAGAACGCCTTCTTCTCCACCACATATTTCTTCTTTTCGTCCTCAGTCAAGCTCTCCAGAGGAATCAACTCACCTGTATTCTCCAGAATCGGTGCTGTGTATCCTTTCACAATCATGCTCCATGCCTCTGCTCCTTCAACTCCCATGCCTTCCAGATGGATCTTGAACATGGTGTGCCACTGGTTATACTCTTGCATATCCATGAGCTTCGGTGGCCGAGTTCCACTACCTGTAGACAAATCCTTAATCAAAGTAGAAATAGCATTAGTGGTTTGAGTATTTACCGCTGCTGCAGCTACTCCCCAGTAATCTGATTGTAGTGCCGGATGTGCTACACTTTGAGGCATCGTGTTTGTCGTTGTCATGTAATTAAGTGGTTGTGAAGACTGTGTGTTCGTCTTCTGCGCTGCCACTGTCCATGGGTCCATTGTCTGCTGTTGTGGTTGTGTTGGTGCTGATCCCGAAGTAGTTTGAAAACGCCACATGATCACAATCTGAAAATCTCAAACACTTAGAAAAATTTTTCAGCAAAAATCCTAGGTTCGCCCGAAATTTTTCACTTTCGTCCAAATAATCCTAGGTTCGTCCAAACTGTCACACTCTCGTCCAAACTATCTCACTTTCGTCCCTTCTGTTCTTCTTTCGTCCCAACAGTAACACCCGAATGTGGAAATGACCAGAATGTAAACAAAGACTAAACAATATTCCACGTTCGCCCAAATCAGAACGGTCGAAGGTGGAAATTTTCACCCGAATGTGAAAAATTCAACACAAATTTTCAGATTCGCCCACTTTTTCCTCAGGTTCGCCCACTTTCTTACACTTTCGACCACAACACTCAGTCCAGGTTCCAGGTTCGCCCAAAACAGTCAGATCTCATTTTTGAAAAACGGTTATTGTTTGAAAAACGGTTATTCTGATCTCAGATTTTCAAAAGTTCATGGATTTGAATGATCTCAATCAGTTTATGTTTCGGAATTGATTTGGAACAACTTTAAGTCTTGGAAAACTTGAATTCGACCACAAATTCACCTTTAAATCGATCAAAAACACTTAGAAACAAAGTTTATGTAAAAACAGATGATTTTATGTCAAAAACATGTCCAAATCAGCTCTGATCTTATCAAATTTGTTGTTGTATGATCCTCTAGGCTCTGATACCACTTTGTGAGCGTTGGATTTTAGCTAAAACAGGATTATATGATCATACAAGTCACAAATCTAGGTGCGGAAACCCTAGATCTGAACAAATTGATAAAACACAAATCACGACACAATCAAGATCATTTTCAATATCATTTTCATAGATTAACTTCAATCAATAAGCATTTACAAACTGTTTATGTTAATCTAGAATCACACAGATAATCTCTCAAAAACACCTCTAAACCTGATCTGAACCTGGACACAAAATGACAACTCTCTTACATTATCAAAAACTCAAAATCTATATATAGGCACTGCACATTCGCCCCTTACAACAGGTCGAATGTGAGCTTTTTCCACATTCGCCCACTACAAGTGGTCGAATGTGTCTTCTTGTCTTGTCCATTCTTCCTTCGTCCAGTTCATATCTACCTTCGCCCATTTCAGTTCACCTTCGCCCAGTCATATCTTCATTCGCCCATTCTATTCTACCTTCGGTCAACCACTAACATATGTTAATTATAGTATATCCAATCCTTAGTCGCAAAATGCATCAACATTGTTGACTTTCCAGAAAGTCAACTTCCAACTATACCAACATCCTACTTAGAAACATATGTCCATATTGATGTACTAGATCATATAAGATTCACCATAGACATCATGTTCACATCTCATTCAAGATACAAGATCACTCGTCACACCAATTAATCAACACATCGCGTACATCATAATATTTAAGCATAGTGTACACACTACTAATGCATACTTCTTACCAAATCATAAAATCAACTAATTCCCACATGATTTCTCTCTAAGACGAAATCCCCATGTTAACCTACTATCACTTGCACCAACTATCACATTACTTTCATACTTGTCGAGTCTTGCATACAAATTCACACATTATAGAACACATATACAACCATAAGATCACTTATGTGCATACATACATACCTACATACAATCCATTATAATTCACACATGGTTTCCATCAAAACATATCCTTTATATTAATTTCCTACAATCATCATATTCCATTCATTCTCATCAATTACTTGCACGCAAGTTCATCTAAACATTTCATCGAACACATGGTGTGCGTACAACATTTAAAACACAATGTACAAGCATTTCATGCATACTTCCATAGCTCATACCATCAATCATCACATTTCATACCCACATCAATTACCCTTCATTCCATAAATATTAAACATAACAAAACCTCACTTTCTTTCTACTCTATTCACCCATTTAACTAAGAATGACCATGTGTTACACTAATAGCAACATCTACTTTCAACTCTACACATATCCTTCAATTCATTCAATTTCTATACAATTAACACATATACCACTTTCAATCATCATCAATTTCCACATGCATATCATCAACTACACATTATTCTTACTATTATATGGATTTACCCATACTAAAGCAATATCAAAGCTCAAATGAAAAACCCAATATCATCATCTATGCAAATAAGCAACTTCTAGTGATTAGCTCATCTCTAAACCATTAGAGATGGTCAATACCACTTATAATCAAGCCATAATACGAATTTAACATGTTTTCCTCAAAACACACATGTGGGTTCGAGTTTCATACCAATTGAGGGTTAGGGTTCTTACCAAGGCTCCTAGACTTGTAGAAAACCCCAAATTTGCAACCCCTCAAGACAACCCTCAAACCTCCTTGCATTTCTTCTTCAATTTTGGGTATTTAGGGTTTGATTTATGGCTCAATGATGCCCCTAGGGGCTGCTCACGATTTTGCACCCAAATGGGTGTTTTGACCATTTTAATCTTGCCCCCAACATACCCTTTTAGTCCCTCAACTTTACCTAAAGTTACTCTTTATAAAAACTAACCAATCAAGCTAGTTTTAAATATAATCCTCTTATTAGACACACAATAATACTAAGTAGGTTATTCCCATATTCGAATAAACCCACACTCTTCTTATCTAAGTCCTGTTTCATCATTTTGCTGATTACGCTTAATGAAGAAATCAGGCGAAACGAGTTTCGGGGCGTTACAGCTTGGTAACACCTTGATCTGCAATATTTGAAAATTATCATTTCTTGACATGCTTGGTAACACCTTGATCTGTAATATCTGAAAATTATCATTTCTCGAAAAGTAATTAAAAACACTTAAAAATGAATTAAAAATAATTGTTGCGAGTTAGGTTTAGTCGGAGGACCACGTACAATGATTCATCAAAGTTGTACAAAGCTGGATGTTTTTACTGGAAAACAAAACGAGCAATTAACGAAGCGAAACGGAGAGTTATAATTTTCTTGGCTAGGAAACAACTTAAAAGAACCAAAAATGAATTAAAATTAATTTTTGGTGATTAACAGATAATTTTAAAGAATTAAAAGAAAATCAATTTTTTTTAAAAAAAGGCCAAAGCACCTCGCTTTGGTCAAAGCGAGGCGCTTTAGTGCCTCGCTTTGGTCAAAGCGAGGCGCTTTAGTGCCTCGCTTTGACCAAAACGAGGTGCTTTAGTGGTTTGATTAGACCACAGGCGCCTCGCTTTGACCAAAGCGAGGTGCTTTGGCCTTTTTTTAAAAAAAAATTGATTTTCTTTTAATTCTTTAAAATTATCTGTTAATCACCAAAAAATAATTTTAATTCATTTTTGGTTCTTTTAAGTTGTTTCCTAGCCAAGAAAATTATAACTCTCCGTTTCGCTTCGTTAATTGCTCGTTTTGGTTTTCCAGTAAAAACATCCAGCTTTGTACAACTTTGATGAATCATTGTACGTGGTCCTCCGACTAAACCTAACTCCCAACAATTGTTTTTAATTCATTTTTAAGTGTTTTTATTACTTTTTGGGAAATGATAATTTTCAGATATTACAGATCAAGGTGTTACCACCATGTCAAGAAATGATAATTACTTTTTCGAGATTGTTTTTCGAGAGAAAGGAACTAAGTTGCAAATACGATAATAATCAAACTCATATCTCAAGCCGGTGTAATTACTTTCAAGTTTTTAGAATCATTGAAGACACCACATCATTGTACAAACCGACGATCATTCAAAATTTAAAGTTACCGCTAACCTCTGTGTCATCATCGACTACAGCAAACCGACGATCTTCCTCCACGGCACTCCTAATGGGCCTCTCTTGATTTCACGGTACGATTTGTGTTTTTGTTGCTTTATAAATAATAAGTTTTGTGTTTATCAAACCCTAACGTCTGAGCAATGATTTATTAAATCGTTTTACTAATTTCCGATTCTTGATATTTTCATAAATCGTTTTACTAATTTCCGATTCTTGATAATAATAAATTATTATAATAATAAAACAAAGGAACTAAATTACAAATATAATAAAATAATAATAATAATAATAATAATAATAATGTTTATTGAGCAATATCTTCGCCCTCTCTTATAATCAGGTAAATATGGATATTGTCTTTCACATCCGGATGGGTCAAACACAAAAAAGTCAAACACCATGTCTCCTTGATGTTTGAACACAATAATGTCAAACTCTTGCACAATTTCGTATGCTCAAACGTCATATATATTTCCCCCTTTGTGACTCATAGGAGTCTTGAAGACGAAATGAATTTTACAAGATACTTGAAACAAGGTATGGATATGGAGAATAAATATTTGACTATACGTGGTTGATGATGTCAAGTTTAAGTCGTTGATTCATTTGGAAATCGAAAACGCCTATCGTCACTCTGTATAGAGAAGAAAATCAACAACCGAATATTTAGTTCTCTCCAAACTTCAGCTTCCAAAATACGACACACCTTCATCGTTGACCGTACTGTTCTTCTTGATCTTTTTATGTATGAATAGTGACCCTCTGGCAAACCTACCTCTGTTTTGAATTTGTTGCTTCCATAGAGAAGTTATCAATCTCACTGTAATGATCAGGAACATTCCAAATAACTGTATAATTTCGTTCAAGATTCCTATGCAAGCAAGTCAAATTCAGTTGTTAGACCAACTTGAGATATGAGTTTGATTAGCTTGAATCTCTTTGATCCATGGTATCCAGTCTTCAAGGTGGACTTAAGCACCTGAACGGGAAGTTGAAATTTTGAATGATGTTCGTCGACTGCACCGAACACACTACAATTATTCACAATTTTATACATACAACACACCTTCATCGTTGACCGTACTGTTCTTCTTGATCTTGATCTTCACACTTGCTTTTGACAAAGGTCTGGCTGACCTGAAGTTCCTTTGCAACCAGGTAAAAAGGAACTAAGTTTGCAGATATAAAAATCCATCACATCACGATTATACTCTTTATGTATGAATAGTGACCCTCTAAGTGTGGTATGCTCAAAGATTTAAGTTAAAAATATTTTGTAAGGATTTATTTATAGATTAATGAAACAACTTTTCAGTTGTTATCCGAGAGATAGCGGTCAACGATGAAGACAGCCTGAAAAGTGGATACCATGGATCAGAGAGATTCAAGCTAATTAAACTCATATCTCAAGCCGGTGCAAGTTATGTTGTAGCATCTTTGATCATCTTCTTGTAATTACTTGACAGATATCTCTCTGAGATGATAGCTTCTCTTCAGATTCTGAAAGTGGATACCATGGATCATAGAGATTCAAGCTAATTAAACTCATATCTCAAGCCGGTGCAAGTTATGTTGTAGCATCTTTGATCATCTTCTTGTAATTACTTGACAGATATCTCTCTGAGATGATAGCTTCTCTTCAGATTCTGAAAGTGGATACCATGGATCAGAGAGATTCAAGCTAATTAAACTCATAGGTAAGAACATTGTGGATGAGGATTGTTTATCTTCCCATTGATTTCAAGTATGTTGCCAAATAACTGTTCAATTTCAGCTTTTGTTTAACTATTTTAGCAACTTCCATAAAGAAGTTATCAATCTCACTTCTCACTGTCCATGTTTACCTTCAACGTCCAACGGTAATGAGTAACCTAGTAACCTCTACAATGATGTGATTTGTTTTTAAATAAGGAGGTATATGTATAATGAACTTTTTACGCTAAATAAAACCGATTAATGGCAGGTTTGCCAGAGGGTCACTATTCATACACACAACTTTTTGCTCTAGTGGTGTGCTCTACCTTTTTGACAAACACCTGGCTAACCTGTCCAGTTATCAATCTCATTGGCAATCATCCGGTGCAAGTTATGTTGAAGCTCATATGTTATTATCTCTTCTCTTATGCTCTCATATCATGGATCAGAGAGATTTAAGCTAATTAAACGCATATCTCAAGTTGGTCTAACAACTGAATTTGACTTGCTTGCATAGGAATCTTGTACAAAATCATTCTCACATGAATATCCTTTGATGAATGTATTAGGGGTTGGAAACTCTGAAGACCAATGACCCTCTAGCAAACCTCCGTTAAGGGTCTTCAGAGTTTCCATGGGAAGGTAAACATATATAACATTCTCTTCTTCTTCCCTTACAAATCACTTTGCCTGACATTACATTCTGCATGTGTCATTTCATAACTTGCACCGGCTTGAGATATGAGTTTAATTAGCTTAAATCTCTCTGATCCATTGTATCCACTTTCAACTAAAACTGTAATGATCGCTACTGTTGATTGGTATATAGAGAGCAAACCAACGATCATTCAAAATTTAAAGTTATCGCTAACCTCTGCTGCGCCATCATCGTTGACAGATATCTCTCTGAGATGATAGCTTCTCTTCAGATTCTGATTGCACCGGTGGAATTGGAATTGGAATTGGAATTAATGAGACAACTTTTCAGTTGTTATCCGAGAGATAGCGGTCAACGATGAAGACAACCTGAAAACAACCGGATACCATGGATCAGAGAGATTCAAGCTAACTAAACTCATATCTCAAGCCGGTGCAAGTTATGTTGTAGCATCTTTGATCATCTTCTTTGTAATTACTTTTTATTGTTTCGGGTTCCTTTCCATCGTTTGACAGATATCTCTCTGAGATGATAAAGGTAGATCATGGAAAGTTGAACTCAATAAAACAAAGATGAAACCAATTAATGTTCTTTATATATGAATAGTGACCCTCTTGCAATATTTGTAATTACTTTCTATTGTTTAGCGCCGATCCGATTGTTAAAAGTATCAAGACTATGAAATTAGTAAAACAACTGAATTTTACTTGCTTGCATGAAAAGTTCAATTTCAGTTCAAACTTTTCAAACACCTGCAACATCTCAAGAGTCGAGGTCCTCTGAAAAAGACATCGTACAATGAACTTTTCATGCAAGCAAGTAAAATTCAGTTGCTATTAATGGCAAGATATGTGGCTTTAGTCCTTTTACGCAGGATATTCATGTGAGAATGATTTCGTTACTATAATGATCAGAAACATTCCAAATAACTGTAATTGATTTCCACGATCTACCTTGACTGCTACAACATAACTTGCACCGGCTTGAGATATGAGTTTAATTAGCTTGAATCTCTCTGATCCATGGTATCCACTTTCAGGTTGTCTTCATCGTTGACCGTTATCTCTCGGATAACAACTGAAAAGTAATTACAAGAAGATGATGTCAAGTTTAAGTCATTGACATTTAATTTTTTTTTTAACTTTTTATAATTATTAAATTAAAAAAAAAAAAACAACTCAAAACACCAAAAAACTACCAATATAAATTACCCCCCCAGAAGCGTCTCGCTTAGGCCTAAGCGAGGCGCTTCTGGGGGGTTTAAATAGAAGCTGAGGGGTTTAAATATCACCACCCTTTTGTTTACATATTTTGACCCTCTTTTTGAAAATTTTATAATTTGTCAATTTTACAATTTTCTATCTAGACAGAAATGAACTTGTTTTGATTTTTGACCCGTGTGTGTTTATTTTCATCTATTTTGACTTAATATATAACTTCTGGTTTTGACTTATTTAAACTTTTTAAGCTATACATAGCGATACAGTTCAACTAATATTGAGGTTTTTTGACGTAATTATGACACTTTAACCAAGCCAAACCAGCTGCAAGTACAGAAAAAAAAAAAACCTTGTTCGGCATTGTAGTCGAAGAAACGAGGAGAGGTAAGTGGAAGTGTATATAAATCAAGACGTAGTTAAAGGATGGCGAAGGAAGCTAAGTAGTTGTATAGATTGTTACATACCTTTCAAATTGTGTACTACTGTTTACTGCTATATAGGGCTGTAAACAAACCAAACGTTCGGCGAACAGTTTGTGAACTGTTCTACGGAAAGTTCGTTTGTGTTCGTTCGTTTAATAAATGAACGAACACAGACAAGAAATTATGTTCGTTTAGTTAAACAAACAAACATGAACAGAGGCCGTGTTCGTTCGTTTATGTTCGTGAACGTTCGGTAACGTGTTCGTTTATGTTTGTTTGTGTTCGATAATTCATTAGGGTTTTTACTTTTTTATTTTTAATTTAAGTACTTCAAATTTTCAAATGGTAGATTATTTAATATATATTAGCGTATCACATGTTAATATTACTTTAACTGTTTTGATTAACTGTTATTGTTGTGGATTAAACCAGGATTTCAAGTTTAATATGACACCTCTGTGTTTTTATAAGATATTATGTGATCAACATTATGTCACGTATATTTTGTTAATTGAATTAGTATATTCAGGGCGACAATGTTAGTGATGAAAAATGCTAATTTTCATAATATAATGTGTTAATTTGTGCTCGATTTTGTTCAGTAATGCCTATTTATGTTCGTTTACGTTCATTTGTCTTTCTTTGTGGTTTTTTGTTCGTTTTTGTCAAACACCTAAATTTAGCAAATAAATACAAACGAACACGAACAGAAATCTCGTTCGGTAAGTGTTCATGAACAGTTCGTGAACACGTTATTTCCTTAACAAACAAACACGAACAAAAAATCTCGTTCGGTAAGTGTTCATGAACAGTTCGTGAACACGTTAATTCCTTAACAAACGAACACGAACAAGGCCTTGTTCGTGTTCGTTTGATTCATTTACAGCCCTACTGCTATATATTTTTTGAACATATATGATGGATTCTTCCTCATACTTGGTTTCTTAGCTAATGCCCTTTTATTTCTACACCCAGAGAAACCTATCTACGGACTACAGGCCTTAAACTAATAAACCCTTATAATTAAACGCTGATAACTATCATTTACACAAGTTGGAGCATATATGTTAATCATGGATCTTGTTGCATACTTGCATGGAAAATCTGGGGCTGGGGCCATGGCCTATTTTCTTGTTGAGATTAAACATTTGTACTGTAATTATTTTGTGTATTAAATATTCATTATAATCGTTATTCAACAATCACATACCGAATAGATATAATTTTGGACCCACCGTGGGCCCAAGTTAAATCCACATCACCACTTATATTACACCTTAGCTAGCAAAACAAAGACTCCGCCGGCCCACATGCTACGTATGACCTACCAGGTAATAGGGGACAAAAGGATTATTCGAAAATGACATCCAGCCAATCAGGCGAGGGCAAGTGCTGATCCGCGATCTCCTCTCAGAAAGGTGGTGATGGAGGGGGACATGAAGGACGGGCTATAATGACGTCCAGCCAATAACGTCGCGCCAGCACACTCCCTCCCTTGGAATATATAACGGTCAGCAGAGGAAGGACCACTCATCTCCTATCATCCCGGCTATAAATATCCCATACTCCAAAGGTAAATAGGTCGATTTCATACTCTCTCAACTTAAACTATTACCACTTCTAAAGAATCGAATTTATTCTTACGCCGGATGGTGGTTAAAATGAGAACCCCCATCTCTCATCCTTTTAAAGAGCCATATAGTGTTGTTAGTTTTGCAAGAATACTATTGGAGCTTGACGATCACCCCAGTTGAACATTATCTAGCCCTTGGTTAGATTGGTGTTTCTTCCCAAACAATTGATTTGTCGGCTACACAGACAATTTGACTATTTGGTTTCCTATTTTTCTAGGTTACCATTTTGGAGGGAAGTTTTACATTTTAACCCGGTTGAACCGGGTCAACGCCAAAAATTACATTCTCTCATATGTCGGTAAAGTTAAGAACATTAAGATGTTAATAGATTGAGTCGAGTCAAAATTAAATATCACTTTCTTACTTTTATTTTATCAAAGTAATTTAAAATGATTTGATTACTTTTTCAAAAGGCATTAAACATAATTTATTACTATTCTAAAAGTTCAATTTCAGTACAGAAAGTCAATTTCAAAGTCAAAATTATCATTATTTTATTTTTTTAACTGCGAGTGGTGCGGCCGGTAGAGCTTCGACTAACACCTTGGATTAGCCTGTACTAATTACCCATCTCACATGGATTGGAGATCTCCCTAGGTGGAACCCACACATGTGGTAAATATGGCTCATACCAGAATCGAACCGTCAACCTCCATATGACTTCCGCTCTAGCTTCCCCATGTTTCACCAACTAAGCTAGGCTCCTTTACAGATAAGCTCCACCGGAATCCCACCTGGAAACCCCAAAATTATGATTATAGATATGTTTATTTTTTTAAAACAACTAACGTTGCTCCTTTACACCAATAATCCTAAATTATAAACTATTGTCAGGTTTGAACCTAAGAGACTAAGATCTCCCCTCTAAGAGGCATGTGCATCTACCAAGTAGATTACCCACATTGACAGATTTGTTTATGTATGTTGTACATTGGTCAGTGTTAGGATTTTTTTATTTTATATAATTAGTTTAGAAACTCGTATATTACACTTGTTGAATAAATAATATATTAGGGGAATGATCTACGCATAACACTATTTATTGCGAGAACAAGCAGAACAAAATGAATAATTCATTTTTTTTTCAATCATAAACAACTAAAGGTAAAAACAAATGTTACAAATGTAATCTTATTGATTCTTACATTGGAATTGGAAAAGTAATATGACAAAAAATCATTTTTAATGTAACCTATATATATGTAGATTAAATAACCTACATGTATATGTATGTAGGTTTGTAAAAGACATGAAAACATTACTTTGATGAGTTTTTTTCATGCATATAATACACACATATGAATGTAAGAAACACAAAAACAAAATATTATAAAGCCAAAATTAGGAAATTAAATGATTTAGAGTTATTCTTTTTGTTCTCGCAATAATTATGTTCTAAAATAGTGGAATGATCCTTCCACTAATATATTAAATAGTTAATAATGAACTTTTAATAATTTGTGTTTTCTTTCTATTGTTATTTTCTATTTTAACTTTTCAAAAATTTTAATTTAATAAATAGAATACGGATAAGTGAAATAAGCAAACCGAAAAAGTTTGGGCTTACAAAAATGTAACATGTGACGCAACCAATTACTTATTTATTAGCTATAGATCTGTTGGTGACCTTCTGGCATAGCCCAGTTGGTCATGCGATGAAGGGAGAAGAGCCTGGTCATAGTTCGAATCTTAGAGCATATAAGGAAATGAAGATACGAACTTGTGGTCCACTAGTTGATGTAAGTTCGAATCTGAGCTGACTCGGTTTTCATCCGGCTGTTACTCCAGCGAGGAAACTCGTGTGGAGGCAGTACGGTTTTCGGTGAACGCCGTAGTCCCCACCGCATCAGCGTGGACCCGATTCAGACAACATAGTATGAACGCATGGGTGATTAGGGCATGTCAAGAGGCGGGTGTAAAATTAGTGTGTTTAAATCCAAAAAATAGGTGTAGGCAAAATAAATCGGGGGGTATTTTAGTGTGTTTAAATCCAAAAAATAGGTGTAGGCAAAATAAATCCGGCACTTTTTTTTTTTGAACGGCAAATTTCTACTCCTTGTGGGATTTGAACTCATGACCTCCCCCTTAGGTGTTACTAGAAGCTTTGCTTCTACCGTTAGGCCACCAACCCCAATCGGCACTTTCTTTTAGTCTTCAAAATTACATGTGCCATTGTATTGAATTTTCAAAAGGATTTCTAGCAAAATTGTCCAAACAATGCATGATCAAATAGCTAATACATATTCGTGCTAACTAATGTTTTATTATACAATTAAAATACAACATAAAATTACTTTAATTTTGCATTTTAAGGAAATTGCATATATATTTGCCGTATATTGCAATTTTTAAATTTGATATAATGATTGTCAATTACATAATTATCTTGATTGCTTTATGCATAGAGGAGCACAATTGCATTTGCAAATCACATGAAAAGGGCCCAAAATAAAAGCATATGTTTGGCAACTTTTTTCAAGAACAATAATTACAACAAGTCCCATCAACTCTTAGTTTAATTGCTTCAAATCCACGTAACAATGAAACATTACGCAGGAATTAAACACATAACATCTAGGAGATAAGTTGATTAACTATATTAGTCTCATAGAAGTCGTTCAAATGCACTTCTAGGAGAACACACATTACATCCCTAAATTAACGACGATAGAAGAGCTAGGGAGAGCGTAAAGCTCTCGTTTTCATATACAAAGTTAAACATTCGAGTTGAGATTGAATTGGTGTCATGGAAATGTGTTTTGACGAAACTCATTCGTCAAACCACAAGCCTGATCCACCACAAAGATGTCATATGGTGTCATGCCAAATTCATCATCCAACATGGAGAATGGTGGAGTAGTGGAACAAGAAGCATACGATGTTCTAGTAGAGCATCTTGCTAGTCGAGCTTTAGCCACGGCTAGATCATGTTGTAGTTGGAACATCTTATCTTGCAAAGACGCTATTGCGCCAATACAACCATATACTGGATCTTTGAGCCGCTCCTCGGCCTCAAACACCAAGGAGTTGACCGCATCTTGTCTTTGTGGCTCAGGGACCTCGTTTAGGATCTTGGTGACATTGCTAGCCCCGAAGACCTTATGGACCTTTGCGAACTTTTTTGGCTCATCGGCTCGAAAATAAGGCGCAAAGAGGCAGTGATGTGTGCACCTCCTTTTCATGAATTTGCAAGCTGCACAAGAAGAAGTTGCTCGTGGCTCTTGGCTTCTCATGGTTTGGATTTTTTTACCTCCCTTTTGCAAAATGTACATAGATTTATTGAACCCACCAAGAAATAAATATTTATTTTATTATTAATTCGTGAACTAGTCAAGAGTCAAGACAAGTTGGACCAAAAACTTTAATCAAATACTTTTAAATGAGTTGTACCCTGCTGAAATCTAGAGAAGTGATAACTTATAAAGTTTCTTAACGTACAAAGTGTAAAAAGGATTCTCAGCCATTAGATTTAGGCGGTGACAAGATGGTAATTAACAATCCTAATTATATTTGGGTTAATCTAACCAAGGGTAAATTAGGAAAAACACGTTTAAATTTCTGTGAAATCGTAACGACATAATCGATGCAAAAAAAGTTCAACGATTGAACCTGATTTTTCATCGTTTTTAACTCGATTAAACGTTCAGAATGATTAAACAATCAAAAACATTCGATTACAAACAAAATCAAAACGTATTTGCAGAAATAGAAGAAAAACAGAGTATGATAATTCAATTGATAAAATTAGTCGAATCATATTCAAAAATCACTATCAACGATTGTATTATTCACAGAAACGAACGATGTTGATAATAGAAGAAGAACTAAAGAAAAAAATGGCTTTCAAAAAAGTTTCAGACAATGAAGATCAGAAACTGTTAAACAGAAAATCATAAAACGCACTTGGTTTTTTTATAAACGCATTTGGTTTTTTAAACACTATTTAAACTGGTTTTTTTACAAAAACACACTTGTTTTTTTTATAAAATGCACTTGGTTTTTTGTAAAACGCACTTGGTTTTTGTAAAACGCACTTGGTTTTTGTAAAACGCACTTGGTTTTGTAAAACGCATTTGTTTTTTGTAAAACGCACTTGTTTTTGTAAAACGCATTTGTTTTTGTAAAACGCATTTAGTATAAATAAAACTCACATTTTCCTCACTTTTTTCCGTATTTTCCTCTATTTTCCCCCAACAAACAAACAACTATATTCACACACAGTTGAGGTAAGGTTTTTTATGGATTGGTTGTTTTTTTTCTTTTTTTCTTCTTTTTCCTTTGTTTTGTGATTAGCGAGAGACACAAAGATGTTGGCTTGGTTGTCTTCTCCAAAGATAGAGGGAAGTGACTAGATCTAAGCTACGATTAAGGTCGGTTTGAAGGCGAACAACGTGAAGGGTTTTGAAGACGTCGGAGGTTAGAGGAGAGAAGGAGCGGTGAGGCTTTGGTCCGGCGGTTGGGTCAAGCGGTGGTGGTGGTGGTGGTTAATGAACGATTTGAAAGGAACATTACCCTTTACCCTTTTAATCAACCAGAATTGAGTTAGTTAGAGTTAACTAGGGCTTACACGTGTCAAGCTGTGGTGGCTTCTTACACTTTGTATGTTAAGGATACTTTGTATCCTATACTTTCTCCTGAAATCTATTTAATAAATAAACTTCAGTCTGAGTTTGATACGAGTTTGTTAGTTATATAGTAGCATTTGTATAGTATAATATAATTTGATTCTATGCGATTATAGTCAATCTGTCAGTTGAGTTCCTATTTCTCAATTTAAGTCTCCTGAGTTCTTATCGTTCCATAAATTTATTAATCGAGTCCCTGCGTCTAATGCCTGTTAACTCACCGATACAACTGAGGGGTATATTAGCCATTCCGATTAGAATAAGGGACGTATTATAGTCTTTTCACTTTATTATTATTATTATTAGGTGACATATCACTTATAGAAACAATGATCTTTGTTACTTTCATTTTTAGTATTACAATTAACAAAAGTTTGAACTTTGTGGAGCTTTTAAGTAAAAAAAAATGTAAGTTTATTTAAAATATTAATAATTAATTTTATATTATATTATATTTATTTGGTTAATAACATAATTATCTTTAATTAAAAAAATAATTATCCATAATTAAATAAGAAAGAAAGAAATAATATATTTAATTAAAAGATAAATATCCATATTTAAGTAGGAGAAAGAGGAGGACAAAAATCAAAAAACAGATGGTTACGGTGAATGGCACGTGTCCAAACTTATATTGACAATAATAATAGATTTGGTTAATAATATAACTAGTTTATCCCCCGGGTGTTTTTTCGGAATAGACAAATCTAATATCAAGTGATAAAATGTGTGTACCGTCAAAGAAATAGGTCGTTTATCCATGAATTTTTTTTTTTTTTGTAAAGGATCAATAATCGATAACTTAAAAAACCTACTTATAATTCTACGTGTGCACATCTTGCTCGAGTGAAGTCTCTATATAACTCAAGGGGTGTAAAGGTTTAATATAATTTCATATGGCCTAGGCATACCCCTTTTCGTTTATTACACACACACACACATATCTATATATATATATATATATATATATAACTATTTTTATTTAAAAAAATAATTATCCATAATTAGGGTAAAGTTATCTTACACAGGGTAACAAAAATGAGAAGGGTAAGAAGAATATAAAAAAAAACATAATAGATCAAGAAATATGACACAAGGAGCCACAAAATATAACACAATGTTGAAAAATATAACACAATCCTGAAGAAAAATACACAAGAAATCGCAAAAATGACACAATAATGAAAATAAGAACAAGACACAGTGATATAACGTAAATTCTAAAAACTACAAGCTAAAAATGCGAAAACCTAAAAACTAAGATCGTAGGGTTCGGTAACACAGTTCCAATGCCGCTTGAATGAGTTCAATCGGAGTCGGTTTGATGCCCTTTCTACTACTTCCTATATTTCTCTCATTGTGTATTTGATCCTACCCTTCCGCGCATCTGGAAGAACCAAGGGGCTAGCGACAGTTTAGTAGTCGACCTTGGTCACAACGCTCTCAAATCCCTGCCTGTCTCTCTCTCCCTCTCCCTCTCTCTCTTCCATATCGGTCCAAATGTCCAAGGATGCCTACGGACATCTTGTTTGTAATACTCCTAGGCGTAGGCCTCCTGCGGGATCACGTTTGATAAAAAAAAAATCATTATATCTCCACAAAAATCAAACCTATCAATAATTCACGAAAGATAGCCATTTTAATATCTATATAATATTAGGCATGTTACATGTAAGACTAGTACCCAAAGAATATTTTCTTTATTTTCATGGATCGTCATATATATATTTTTTTAAAGTACAATATCCGGTTTACTTGTCCCGCATATAGTTTTGAGCATACACTTAAATTTTGCGTAATTGCTTCAACTTCTAACGATATGCAAATGATCACGTGTATGTCATGACACTCAATGAGGTATAAATACACCCAAAAGTTAGATATTTTGTGATTTCCTTTATTTGTTTATTGATGTTTTAGGGCATTACGTAAATGATGAGGTTAAGAGGGGGACATATGTTGGTTTATCTCCACAATGGAATGGATGAATTGTGGCCTCACAAGATTAGATGGGTCATGATGGTTGTTCATCATAAAAAATAAAAGTAGATTCACATTGAGATTGTGATTGAGATATTTGAATTGATTGAAGATAAGAGTTTTCACAACCAAAGAAGAAACCCACAATACAAAAGGTTCAATACATCCACAATAAGTAAGCCTATAATACCTATAGAAGCATTGGTTTGGAAACCTACTAGCACTTGTTGGAACCAACCAAACAAACCACTACCATCTTTCATAAATTTTAATTGTAAACAATATATAGGGACGATGAGTTAAAATAAGAATTAGGTTGAGTTTGGAATCATAGGAACTCACTTATTAGCCACACATTTAATTAATTGTGTAATGGATTTGTAGTTGTGATTAAACTATAATAAAATATTACACCCGTGTAGGCATTTACGTCACTTTTGTTACACCGATGTAAGGACGACGTAATTTTTTTTCGTTTTTTTGTATATTTCTTAGTCAACCATTTTTACGTCCTTGAGTAATTTTTTTTTTAAATTTGGCATTTTATGTCGGGGTTCTCTTAGTTCTCACAACTTGAGTTAGTTCTCAACCGAACCAGACCCTATTATCTATACTATATCATGAATTATTTAATTTTTATATTCCAAAGCAAATTCATTCAATAGTTTTGTAAACAATATAACCAAAGAAAAAACCCACAATACAAAACCTTCGTTTACTATTTTCGGGTAAACTATCATTTTGATCTCTATGGATTAAGCTAAAATGCCTTCGTTTACCATTTATGGCTCCCTAACACTTTCACTTTTTTTTTTTTTATCATTTTCATCATTCACTCTAACACCGTCTAAAAACCAACGTTAATGCAATGGCATTTTAGACTTTTAACTGATATCTTTTGTTTTCTATTTATATTAATTTGTGTTTTCTTTAAAACAAAAACTAAAAGTTAGTTCAAATCCCACCTAAACCCTACCCACACTTATCTCTTTCTCTATCGATCTCGATCTCAATAAGAAGAACACCCCTCCAGCACAAACCCCTTAAACTATCACCACTGTATCTGTCATCGTCAGTCGTCGATATTGACCATCTTGCACCCTCCTTGACCATCCCTAGCCTCCTTGACTACCGTTTGAAGTGACTACAACCTCCCAATTGTCGCCCTTGATTTGGGGTTTTGATTAGGGTTTTGAGTTGGGGTTTGGATTGGGTTTTTTTTTTTTATTAAGGTTTAGAGTTAGGGGTTGGGGTTTGGGGTTTGGATTGGGGTTTTGATTTGGGGATGGTGATTGTGGTGATGGTGGTAGGTTGGATGTGGCAGGTGGCTGAGAATAGGGATGGTGACGGTGGTGAACAGTGATGGCAGTAGTGGTAGTGGTTATTGTGGTGATAGTTTTGGTAGGGGTGGTGGTTGTGAATGGTTGTGGCAGTAGTTGATGTTGTGGTGGTGAACGGTGTGGTAGGAGTGGCGACGGTTGTGGTGGTGGTGAACAATGGTAGTAATGGACCTAGTGGTTGTGCTTTTGGTGGTGAATGATGGTGGCAATGTATGTATTTGTATTATATATAATCTATAAAAATTGAGTGGACAAAAATGGCAAAAAAAAATCGATTTAGATGTAGACTGACGAAAATACCCCTAACTTAATGGATCATTAATATGTCATTAGAGGGAAGGACGAAAATGATAAAAATGAAAACCTTAGGGAGTCATATGAGAAAAAAACCTTTTTAGAAGAAATTGACATTTTAGCTCAAAAAATGATTTAAAAAGTATGTTTTAGACGAAATAATTTAATAAGTATGTTTTACTTGGATGTTTGTCCCGCTTTCATTATTGCATTCGTGAACTTTGTCTTGTAGGTCTTCTTCAAAAGTTCATTATTGCCTTTGTAAGAGAATTATTTACAGACTAAAATTGACGGGTTACTAAGGTTAAACAATGTTTTAAAAACCGGTACGTACCGGCCGGTTATACCGGTAATACCGTTTTTCAGAGGGTAGCCCGGTACGAAACACCCCGGTATAAAGGCGAAACGGTATCAAGTTCGTACCGCCGGTAAAATACGGTATACCGGTTTGAACCTTTATACCGGTACCGGCACAAGGTAAATTTTGGGTTTTGAACTATTGATTTTTTTGTGGTTCAAGAAAAGCGAGAATTAGAACTTCATAATAATTATATAGATAACATGTTTGGTGGGGAAGAGCATGAACCGGCTCCCCAAACACATTGTTATTTGTTATATAAGTTACTTATCTTTGGTAATTGAAGTATATTATGATTGTTATTTCTACTAAAACTTTTTATGTAATAATGTAGGGGATGAAAATAGTTATGCTCTAGATTTTGAGGAAGGCGATGGTAGTAAATTTCATCTTTTAAGCAATTGTGAACTTGATGTATTCAATACTCTAATAGCTTATACATCACATACGCTTTCATTTAAAAGAACATTGTTAATAAAATTGAATAGTTTTGGATGATTTTTTTATATAAAATAACTTTTGGATTATTTTTTAATATGCAATCATTCACTTTTAGATTATATTTTGAGTTCATGTTGTAATTTATGGATTCGTAGAGTTAACAAGTCAATCCGGTTGAACCACCCGATACAATCCGGTTCAACCGGTTGAACCATTTTTAAGTCAAATCCGGTATGATTTAAAATCCGGTTTTTAAAACATTGAGGTTAAATGCACACAATAAAAACACATTTTAGATATGTATATGGTTTTATTAATGGCTAATGAAAGCCCACGCCTGCGAACGCAAATGACCCTGGTGACCCCGTCCGTCACCATGTCAGTGGAAACTCACCGTCTTAAGACCCACTATGATAAAACCCTTAGCTCAAATGCTCAACTTGGAATAATTTTTCTTTATGTAGACTCGAAATCATAACCTCTACATTGAAAGGTCATGAGTTTATCAATGCACCATAAGTTCATGACATATGTTTTACACACGATAATTTAATGAAAAATTACACATTTCAATTTTTGGCTATTTTAAAAGTATATATTTTTTTCATCAATGAGCTTAATATATGTCATGATCAAATCACAGATCAAAACTAAAGTGGAGGTTCTTAAACTTTTAAACATCGATTGCGCCATTAAATGAAAAGTGACTAGCCTTTTCAGCTCTTCTAACTTAATATTTAAAACGTTCGTTTATCCACTATTTGTTTCACACACAAACATATTTATACATATCCATACATATATATATACACACACACCAAAAGAAGCCACATAAACACTAATATAACGTAACATGTTACTATATATTTATTAAATTGTGAAAACAAATAAAACAATAGTAATAACATACTCAAACTAAAGAGAATAAAATATTCATTTTTATAGTATAATCACGTATGAAAAAGTCATGATCATTTTAAAATCGTAAAAGTAGTTGGTTTAAAAGTCAACAATATGTTTTAAAGAATTTTATCATATGTTTTAAAAGTTACATTACTTAAAGTCTAAGAAATCATAAATTTACCTTTTTGTTCTCCTTATATGCATTATAATGCAGTATATATAGAAGGGTTATTTGGAAAACTCACTTTAGATGTGAACCAAATATATTAGAGCATGTAATATACACATTTCTAAGCGTTTTAAGCAAAGAAATAAAAATCAAAAAAGAGCCGAAAGAATTAAAAAGATAAATAAATAAACAAAACATAATAAAAAACCTACTAACAAATTGTAACACTAAGCAACATAAATGTTGCATATTTTTTTAAAAGAAGTTATATCGACATTTTTTTTATAAAAACGCTTGGTAATTTGTATATTACATGCCTTTATTTAAAAAAAGAAATTCCATGGCGTTTTCACAACTCAAGTGGGTTTTCTTTCTAGTTTTCCAGATATATATATATATATATATATATATGTATATGTTGGATTATGTACAAATGAAATTAACCGATCAAACATACAAATAACTAGAGTAATTATTATTAGTATACGATTTTGAACTAATGTTAGCATAATTACTCTAGTTACATGGATTAGATAATAAAAATTGTTTATTTGCAAAGCACCATAAGTGAATAAGACAAACAGGTGTACCTGATAATCATAACACAAGTTTACAATCTCTTGCTCCTAGCCTCCTAATAATTAGGGGTGTTTGGGATTGAGTTGAAAAATGACTTATTGACTTATTAGCTTTTTGGAAAAGCCAATAAGTTAATAAGTCATTTGGAAAAGCATCAAATCCTGTCTTTTCAAAATGACTTATTGACTTATTGGCTTTGTCAAAAAGTTAATAAGTCAATAAGTTGTTTCCATTGACTGATATATAAATTACATTTTATATATGAAAAATCATTGTTTGAAATTTTCATTGTCTGTGTTGTTTTAAGTTACTTCAACAGAGAAATACAATATCAAAGTGGCAACAGTCTTTTCATTAGTAATTCGTTTTAGCTTCATTTTCACTCTATTAAATCACGAAATCTTTTTTTTTTTTTTATAATTACAGTCATATTGAACCAATAAATGGCATTATGTTTAAGGATCTTGATGTTAGAAAAAAATGACTATACACTCAAGGTTAGAAATATTTTGGCTTTGCAAGAAACTTGATGTCAAATCCAAATTAACGATACTCAATTGGGATGGTTTAACGGATGAAGAGATATTTTTAAATTAATTTCATTTTTTACATCTTAGCCTAAACAAATTTATCTTATTACTTTTGATTTTTTTGTGTACCCGCAGTCTACAAGGTAACATCCACGGTATGGAATATGTTGAAAAGTTTGGAAACAGTTTTATGTGAATATAAATGTCTTTACAAGAAATTAGTTAGGGGCTGATGAATATTTAATAATTTTCGATTGTAAAGGCACTTTTATTTATTTTAAATATAACATGTAATCTAATTTTTCTTAATTAAATTTTTAATTGTATATATAACATATATAATTTAAATTGTTCAACCTGTGTATCACACGGGTACATAACCTAGTTCATTACGTACAAATGTGTTGAAAGTTAATCTTAAAATTCGTATGTGTTGATAATTAAAGGGAGTAATATGAAAGAGTTAAACTAATTAGTATTTAATTAATTAGTATGAATGTTTATAATTATCTAGTTAGATTTAATTAGTAGACTGGTGGACCTCGGATACTTGTTTCGCAGTTAAGTACCCAGCCCTATTTGCTCTTGAAAAACACCGCTTGTGCCGGGTGTCAGACAGGATTATAGCGAGTAGTTCAGTAGATCAGCGGACATGGGAATGGCGTCGCATCTCCTTTACGGCTGAGGAGCAGCACCAGTTTGACGCCTTGCAGGTTGTCTTGGTTGGGATCCGGTGTAACACCCCGCCCCTCTCACCACCAATATTGTCCGCTTTGCCCACCCAGAGCTCACGGATTTGTTTTTGGGTGCCCCGGTGGAAACTTCCCACGAGGTCACCCATCCTGAAACTGCTCCCACCTGAGCACGCTTAACTGTGGAGTTCTCCTCTCATCCACTAACATTAAGCCCCTAAACGCGTTGGTGATTTAAGAGGCAAGACATTACTTATGAACCAAGGATCTCTCCTGGCCACGGCCGATGTGGGATTTTCCTGGGGTGTCACATTCACCCCCTGTTAGAGTCTCATCGTCCCTGATGAGGTATGCACCCACCATCCCGAACGGCACAGGAGTGGCTCTGATACCATCTTGGGCGTGGACGGGTTGTCCAGCCATGAACTTAAGCCCTTGGCACAAGATAGTGATTGGAATCCCACGTTCTGGTGGGGGAAATCTTATCTGGCCAGCGACCTTGAAACAACGCCAGCATTGGCACCTCTCTTTTAGGAGAACTCAGAGCACATAACCGAAAACTTGATCTGAATTTCAGGACGAAATTCTTTTCAACTTGGGGATGATGTGACACCCAGAAAATTTTTTGGAATTTTCTCCAACTTGACACTCACTTGACGCCAACTTTACTGCTTACTTACTGAATTTTGGGACGAAATTCTTTTCAACTTGGGGATGATGTGATACCCCGCAATTTCGGGTTCTCACTTTAACTAAACTCTAGTTACGTTCCTTGCATTATACTTAACTAGGGTTAGCTAGATAGGACACACGTTGCACAGTTATAGGTTAATAACTGCATGAAGTGGTAATTCGGGGAATTACCATACTGTATACATGATTAGTGAACCTCGGACGTTGGTGAATAATGAATTTATGTGTCTTTGTGATATTTGACAAACTTATGTGAAAACCATACGTGATTGTGTGAACCTAAACCGAATACGTTAATAAAAATAACTAAAAGTGGAGTATGAGATTGATTAGGGTCTTAACGCATGGGGTTGCACTTGTTACGGTCCGAAATAACGAAAACATCGAAGGATAACGCGCCGGGTGACGAAACGAGACACGCACGCGGGCCTCGGGCCTGTGAGCGGCCGCTCACAGGGCCCGAGCGGCCGCTCGAATGCGTCTGACGGGTCTAAACCGCCTTACACTCCTATTTAAGCATCCTTAACCCCCATGTAACCCCTAAACTCAACCCTAATCGCCCCCTTACTGCCCCACACGAATTATTAACCCTAAAGCTCCTGCTAAGGCTCAAGATCATCAATTGGGAAGCTCCAAAGGCGCGCGGTTGATCGAACCGAAGAACCTAGGGTATAATCTTTGATTCCTTACACTTTTATCTTGTGTTTTTGTTATAAAAATCAGGTAACAAAGTTTGCCCAGGTCTGAAAGTTTTTAATAATCATTAAAACATGAAGTTTTTGAAGATTAAACGGATCAAACATAATAATAAACGATTAGTAACATCATAGGATACTTGTTGCGCAAGTTATTGATGTTTTGGTCTTTAAAGTTGTGATCTTTGCATGATTAGTAGTAGAATCTGATCAAAATAAATATTAGGGATGTTTGGTAATGATGATTGATGTTTGTTGATTTTTTTTATGCACACGGTAGTCGATTAAAGTATGATTTAGGCGAAACTAAAATCTGGACAGAATGATTAGACGAACTTGTAGGAGCTGTAACACGACCTTAATATGATGATTTTGGTATTTTCTTTGCATGGTTGAATCACACCTGGTCTTAGCTTTTCATAATGGGTAAAATCAAGTGTTTTGGACGTCGGTTGAGTCGTTTTTGCAATTTTCATTGAAAATAGGTCATATCAGAATTTCGGGTAACAAACTGAGTCGACTTTAAGTCATCATAACTAGAGTTTTATAAAGAGTTAGGTTATGAAATTTTTACAGAAGATTAATATTGGAGTAACTTGAGTTGTCCAATTGGATTCATCCCGTTTGGATGAATACACAATTTTTGAGAATTTTTCTACTAAACTGACCTGTTGTGAAAGTTTTCTGAACATAGCTGTGTTAAACGAATTTTAATTATTTTTGTGCTTGGATTTAAGGCAAAAAAAGGATTGTTAAGTGAATCCCAAAGAATATTCAGTAAAAGTTTGGGAGATTAACTCACTGATTTACTATTTCAAATAAATTGGTTTTGATGGCGCACAATCTGTCCTGAAAACACAGATTGTGTATTATGTGCTTATGTGATTAATTGAGGTCTTAGGTGGTATGGAATTGACATGTAACTGATGTACACTTGTTTGAGACACATACGGAATGTAGAGATTAATTGTAACCAACACATTCACCAACGAGTCCGTAGGGTTTACTATTGCATGTAGAATCGCTAGGCGTAACCTACACACTTTTGAACGTTTAAACGCCTTGGACAAACGGGTTATATGGTGTAATGGTGTTACACATATACTTACTTAGTGATGTATGTAATAGGGAGTCGGTAGCACACCCTACTTTGGGATTTGGATTTACTTGCTTGCATACTAAGGTGAGTTTCACTACTCTTTTGCTCAAAAGCATGCGTCTCAGGTATGGGACAACTTACTTAACGTTTTTCTAGTCCGGTTTGGGACTACTACACATCCCGGGTTTTGGGATACTATGACTCCTTGTGTGCGTCGGATTTGCTAGTTTCACACTCTGTGTCCTTGATGAACTAAACTGCATTCTATCACGGAAGTCCTTAACTATTTACCGAATGAGTTGCCGGGTGGCAAGCGGGTTACTAGTATAGCGCTATTAGGTTTGACAAACCTCACACCGTGCTGGGAGCCGGGCGTGAACTACGACCTTAGATTTTATCATTGTTGATAGGCAATGATGGGAGGCAAAAACCAGCTCGCGGGGCGAGTGCATCGTTCAAATAGCAATTCGGTATATCCTTGTTTAGTTATCATGAATGGGTTAGCTACCCTTGGCATACGCTGAACTAGTGGTACTTGGTTTTTGGTTTTTGGTTTTGGTTGTTGATTACTACTTTTGGGTTTGGGGAAACCTAACTACTGTTTCTTAGTTTGGGAAACCTACACTTTTACTTACTTTACTTTGTGAACTCACCAACTTTATATTGACACACGATAGCATGCTTTTGCAGGTCTCTAGGTTCGAAGCACGATAGGACATGCATCATTGTGTCATGGGTTGTGAACATTATTTAACTTATACCTTACTTTGCATTCAACGGTTTTATTTTGGGCGCGTTATTTTGCGCATGAACTTAAATGGTTATGTTTGATTTACGCTTCCGCAATTTAACTGAACTTTTTGGTAAACACTAAACGTGATTTTCAGAGCCACTCCTGTGCCGTTCGGGATGGTGGGTGCATACCTCATCAAGGACGATGAGACTCTAACAGGGGGTGAATGTGACACCCCAGGAAAATCCCACATCGGCCGTGGCCAGGAGAGATCATTGGTTCATAAGTAATGCCTTGCCTCTTAAATCACCAACGCGTTTTGGGGCTTAATGTTAGTGGATGAGAGGAGAACTTCACAGTTAAGCGTGCTCAGGTTGGAGAAATTCCAGGATGGGTGACCTCCTGGGAAGTCTCCACTTGGGCAACCAAAAACAAATCCGTGAGCTCTGGATGGGCAACCCATCGGGGCAAAGCGGACAATATTGGTGGTGAGAGGGGCGGGGTGTTACAGATTGGTTATAGTGAACTAGGACTGCATGGTGAGTCTAGTCTATAACTGTCATAACATAAGCATTGCATTAGTACATTCACAGCTTAAGTGCACAACTGGCTTTCGGGCTACGTATACTTGCTTAATAGGTTATAGGAGATACATAATCCTTTAACACTAAATCCGATATTGAGAACCCCATTGGTGAAGGACGAAAGCTAGGCCATGTGGCGCATCAATTGGGACTAAAATCCCAACCAGCTTCACGGATGGGGAGTTAGCCATCGAGTACCAGTGCGAGAACCAATTATTGAACATGGTGCAACATTACAGGTGAGAGAGGAAGGCTACTAGGAGGAACGAGTAGGACGTTAGTACTACACGCGAATAACTCTAGATAACACTTACACCGCTAGAGGAGGAGGAGAGAGATTAGAGAAGGAACCCGAACCCATCAAACCCGAAGAGATTGAATATGGAGACTCTATTATTTTAACTGAGCACGAAGACGATTGATTCCTATCTTCATTCGCTTGATCTTTCTTTCTTTTATTCTAGACCCAGTTGAGACTGAGTGTTCTCTTAAAGTTTGTTCTTTATTCCAGTTCGCCTACACTACGTGTGAACGATCGTATGGCCCACATGCTTTTATGTCTCATAAGCTTATGGTGAATGTAGGATCACTATGGCTGGACGCGGACATGGACGGGGAAACATCAACATGACTCAAGCGGAGTTGAATGCACTTATCAATGACAGGATAGTAGAAGCCATCGCAGCTTTTCAAGCTGGTCAACCTGGGCATCACCCTCCAGCCTGCACCTACAAGTCCTTCATGGACTGCAAGCCTCATAACTTTGGTGGATCTGAAGGGGCCGTCGGGCTACTGCGGTGGTTCGAAAAACTGGAGTCTTGCTTCGCTATGTGTAACTGTCCACCAGCTGACAGAGTGAAGTATGCCACTGCTACTCTCGAAAACTTGGCATTAACCTGGTGGAACTCTCAAGTGCAGATGCTAGGTGTGGAAGTGGCTAACGCAACACCTTGGGCAGACTTCAAGGAACTGATGAAGGAGGAATACTGTCCTCGAGACGAAATCCAGAAGTTAGAAACTGAGTATCTCAATCTAAAGATGGTGGGATCGGATATTGAGAAATACACCACCAGATCGCATGAACTGGCAGCGATGTGACCAAATTACTCCAACCCGCCTTACAAGAGGATTGAGTTGTATATCAAGGGCTTGGTGCCCCAGATCAAGAGCATGGTCACAGCTGCTAACCTCAATACCATCCAACAGGTTATTAGGATGGCTCATCAACTGACTGATCAGAAGGTGGAAGAGGGGTTGTTACCTCTTCGTGGTACTTCATCTCCTCGTACTAATGAAAACAAGCGGAAATGGGAAGATGGCTCGAACAAGTTCTCAAGTGGTGGTGGCAGTCAGCAGCAGCGGAAGAGGTCAGGTGCAAATGACAACAACCAGACCCCTTCTGACAATAACCAGGGTACTTACAAGGGGAGGCACCCGAAGTGTGAACAGTGCAACTATCATCATTCTGGTCCATGTGAGGACGGAAAGTGTGAATGATGCGGAAAAGCTGGTCATGCATCTAAGGACTGTCGTGCTCAATTCCCAAAGAATCAGCAGCAACAGCAGGGGCAGCAGAGTCGTCAAAATACTAGAAAAGGGTGTTTCCAGTGTGGGAGTGAAACCCACTTCAAAAGGGACTGTCCCCAGCTCAACGGTGACAACAACCATGGGAACAATGATGACAACAACGCATGACGGGTACGTTCCTTATGAATAAGCAATTTGCTAAAAGTCCTAATTGAATCTGATGTTGACTGAGCATGTACTTTTGGACTTTAGTGCAACTCTAGGGTTAGACCCAACTCTCTTTGAAATTCAAACACGCCATAGAACTAGCTGATGGTAAGCTTATTGAAGTTACCTAGCTCTATTACAAGTAGGAACCCGTACAGTGTAACTAACCATTAGGTATCAATCTTATCATCCCAAGTACCATTCGTAGCTCTGACATCATCATGGGCGTGGACGGGTTGTCCAGCCATGAACTTAAGCCCTTGGCACGAGATAGTGATTGGACTCCCCCGTTCTGGTGGGGGAAATCTTATCTGGCCAGCGACCGCGAAACAACGCCAGCATTGGCACCTCTCTTTTAGGAGAACTGAGAGCACATAACCGAAAACTTGATCTGAATTTCGGGACGAAATTCTTTTCAACTTGGGGATGATGTGACCCCCAGAATTTTTTTTTGGAATTTTCTCCAACTTGACACTCACTTGACGCCAACTTTACTTCTTACTTACTGAATTTCGGGACGAAATTCTTTTCAACTTGGGGATGATGTGATACCCCGCAATTTCAGGTTCTCACTTTAACTAAACTCTAGTTACGTTCCTTGCATTATATTTAACTAGGGATAGCTAGATAGGACACACGTTGCACAGTTATAGGTTAATAACTGCATGAAGTGGTAATTCGGGGAATTACCATACTGTACACATGATTAGTGAACCTCGGACATTGGTGAATAATGAACTTATGTGTCTCTGTGATATTTGACGAACTTATGTGAAAACCATACGTGATTGTGTGAACCTAAACCGAATACGTTAATAAAAATCACTAAAAGTGGAGTATGAGGTTGATTAGGGTCTTAACGCATGGGGTTGCACTTGTTACGGTCCGAAATAACGAAAACGTCGAAGGATAACGCGTCGGGTGACGAAACGAGACACGCACGCGGGTCTCGGGCCTGTGAGCGGCCGCTCACAGGGCCCGAGCGGCCGCTCGAATGCGTCTGACGGGTCTAAACCGCCTTACACTCCTATTTAAGCATCCTTAACCCCCATGCAACCCCTAAACTCAACCCTAATCGCCCCCTTACTGCCCCACACGAAATATTAACCCTAAAGCTCCTGCTAAGGCTCAAGATCATCAATTGGGAAGTTCCAAAGGCGCACGGTTGATCGAATCGAAGAGCTAAGGGTATAACCTTTGATTCCTTACACTTTTATCTTATGTTTTTGTTATAAAAATCATGTAACAAAGTTTGTCCAGGTCTGAAAGTTTTTAATAATCATTAAAACATGAAGTTCTTGAAGATTAAACGGATTAAACATGATAATAAACGATTAGTAACATCATAGGATACTTGTTGCGCAAGTTATTGATGTTTTGGTCTTTAAAGTTGTGATCTTTGCATGATTGGTAGTAGAATCTGATCAAAATAAGTATTAGGGATGTTTGGTAATGATGATTGATGTTTGTAAATTGTTTTTATGCACACGGTAGTCGATTAAAGTATGATTTAGGCGAAACTAAAATCTGGACAGAATGATTAGACGAACTTGTAGGAGCTGTAACACGACCTTAACATGATGATTTTGGTACTTTCTTTGCATGGTTGAATCACACCTGGTCTTAGCTTTTCATAATGGGTAAAATAAAGTGTTTTGGAAGTCGGTTGTATCGTTTTTGGAATTTTCATTGAAAATAGGTCAGGTCAGAATTTCGGGTATCAAACTGAGTCAACTTTGAAACATCATAACTCAAGTTTTATAAAGATTTGGGTTGTGAAATTTTTACAGAAGGTTAATATTGGAGTAATTAGAGTTTTCCAAGTGGATTCATCCCGTTTGGATGAATACACAATTTTTGGGAATTTATCTACCAAACTGACCTGTTAGGAAGGTTTTCTGAACATAGCTGTGTTAAACGAATTTTAATTATTTTTTTGCTTGGATTTAAGACAAAAAAAAAAAATAAAGGTTGTTAAGTGAATCCCAAAGAATATTCAGTAAAAATTTGAGAGATTAACTCACTGATTTACTATTTTAAATAAATTGGTTTTGATGGCGCACAATCTGTCCTGAAAACACAGATTGTGTATTATGTGCTTATGTGATTAATTGAGGTCTTAGGTGGTATGGAATTGACATGTAACTGATGTACACTTGTTTGAGACACATACGGAATGTAGAGATTAATTGTAACCAACACATTCACCAACGAGTCCGTAGAGTTTACAATTGCATGTAGAATCGCTAGGCGTAACCTTTACACTTTTGAACGTTTAAACGCCTTGGACAAACGGGTTATATGGTGTAATGGTGTTACACATATACTTACTTAGTGATGTATGTAATAGGGAGTCGGTAGCACACCCTACTTTGGGATTTGGATTTAGTTGCTTGCATACTAAGGTGAGTTTCACTACTCTTTTGCTCAAAAGCATGCGTCTCAGGTATGGGACGACTTACTTAACGTTTTTCTAGTCCGGTTTGGGACTACTACACATCCCGGGTTTTGGGATACTATGACTCCTTGTGTGGGTCGGGTTTGCTAGTTTCACACTCTGTGTCCTTGATGAACTAAACTACACTCTATCACGGAAGTCCTTCACTATTTACCGAATGAGTTGCCGGGTGGCAAGCGGGTTACTAGTTAATAGCGCTATTAGGTTTGACAAACCTCACACCGTGCTGGGAGCCAGGCGTGAACTACGACCTTAGATTTTATCATTGTTTATAGGCAGTGGTGGGAGGCAAAAACCAGCTCGCGGGGCGAGTGCATCGTTCAAATAGCAATTCAGTATATCCTTGTTTAGTTATCATGAATGGGTTAGCTACCCTTGGCATACGCTGAACTAGTGGTACTTGGTTCTTGGTTTTGGTTGTTGATTACTACTTTTGGGTTTGGGAAACCTACACTTTTACTTACTTTACTTTGTGAACTCACCAACTTTATGTTGACACACGATAGCATGCTTTTTGCAGGTCTCTAGGTTCGGAGCACGATAGGACATGCATCATTGTGTCATGGGTTGTGAACATTATTTAACTTATACTTTACTTTGCATTCAACGGTTTTATTTTGGGCGCGTTGTTTTGCGCATGAACTTTAATGGTTATGTTTGATTTACGCTTCCGCAATTTAACTGAACTTATGGTAAACACTAAACGTGATTTTCAATAACGAACTAAATGGTTTGGGCATTTAGAGTCGTTCTTATGACTTATGGCTATGGGATCCTGGTATGTCACGCGCCTCGCGGTATAAACCCCGCAGTGGAAATTTGAGGGTGTGACAGATTGGTATCAGAGCCATTGGTTATAGTGAACTAGGACTGCATGGTGAGTCTAGTCTATAACTGTCATAGCATAAGCATTGCATTAGTACATTCACAGCTTAAGTGCACAACTGGCTTTCGGGCTATGTATACTTGCTTAACAGGTTATAGGAGATACATAATCCTTTAACACTAAATCCGATATTGAGAACCCCCTTGGTGAAGGACGAAAGCTAGGCCATGTGGCGCATCAATTGGGACTAAAATCCCAACCAGCTTCACGGATGGGGAGTTAGCCATCGAGTACCAGTGCGAGAACCAATTATTGAACATGGTGCAACATTACAGGTGAGAGAGGAAGGCTACTAGGAGGAACGAGTAGGACGTTAGTACTACACGCGAATAACTCTAGATAACACTTACACCGCTAGAGGAGGAGGAGAGAGATTAGAGAAGGAACCCGAACCCATCAAACCCGAAGAGATTGAATATGGAGACTCTATTATTTTAACTGAGCACGAAGACGATTGATTCCTATCTTCATTCACTTGATCTTTCTTTCTTTTATTCTAGACCCAGTCGAGACTGAGTGTTCTCTTAAAGTTTGTTCTTTATTCCAGTTCGCCTACACTACGTGTGAACGATCGTATGGCCCACATGCTTTTATGTCTCATAAGCTTATGGTGAATGTAGGATCACCATGGCTGGACGCGGACATGGACGGGGAAACATCAACATGACTCAAGCGGAGTTGAATGCACTTATCAATGACAGGATAGTAGAAGCCATCGCAGATTTTCAAGCTGGTCAACCTGGGCATCACCCTCCAGCCTGCACCTACAAGTCCTTCATTCGGTATATCCTTGTTTAGTTATCATGAATGGGTTAGCTACCATTGGCATACGCTGAACTAGTGGTACTTGGTTCTTGGTTTTGGTTGTAGATTACTACTTTTGGGTTTGGGAAACCTACACATTTACTTACCTTACTTTGTGAACTCACCAACTTTATGTTGACACACGATAGCATGCTTTTGCAGGTCTCTAGGTTCGGAGCACGATAGGACATGCATCATTGTGTCATGGGTTGTGAACAACTTTAAAGACCAAAACATCAATAACTTGCGCAACAAGTATCCTATGATGTTACTAATCGTTTATTATGATGTTTGATCTGTTTAATCTTCAAAAACTTCATGTTTTAATGATTATTAAAAACTTTCAGACCTGGACAAACTTTGTTACATGATTTTTATAACAAAAACACAAGATAAAAGTGTAAGGAATCAAAGATTATACCCTAGGCTCTTCGATTCGATCAACCACGCGCCTTTGGAGCTTCCCAATTGATGATCTTGAGCCTTAGCAGGAGCTTTAGGGTTAATAATTCGTGTGGGGCAGTAAGGGGGCGATTAGGGTTGAGTTTAGGGGTTGCATGGGGGTTAAGGATGCTTAAATAAGAGTGTAAGGCGGTTTAGACCCGTCAGACGCATTCGAGCGGCCGCTCGGGCCCTGTGAGCGGCCGCTCACAGGCCCGAGGCCCGCGTGCGTGTCTCGTTTCGTCACCCGACGCGTTATCCTTCGATGTTTTCGTTATTTCGGACCGTAACAAGTGCAACCCCATGCGTTAAGACCCTAATCAACCTCATACTCCACTTTTAGTGATTTTTATTAACGTATTCGGTTTAGGTTCACACAATCACGTATGGTTTTCACATAAGTTTGTCAATATCACAGAGACACATAAATTCATTATTCACCAACGTCCGAGGTTCACTAATCATGTATACAGTATGGTAATTCCCCGAATTACCACTTCATGCAATTATTAACCTATAACTGTGCAACGTGTGTCCTATCTAGCTAACCCTAGTTATGTATAATGCAAGGAACGTAACTAGAGTTTAGTTAAAGTGAGAACCTAAATTGCGGGGTATCACATCATCCCCAAGTTGAAAAGAATTTCGTCCCGAAATTCAGTAAGTAAGCAGTAAAGTTGGCGTCAAGTGAGTGTCAAGTTGGAGAAAATTCCAAAAAAAATTCTGGGTGTCACATCATCCCAAGTTGAAAAGAATTTCGTCCCGAAATTCAGATCAAGTTTTCGGTTATGTGCTCTCAGTTTTCCTAAAAGAGAGGTGCCAATGCTGGCGTTGTTTCGCGGTCGCTGGCCAGATAAGATTTCCCCCACCAGAACGGGGGAGTCCAATCACTATCTCGTGCCAAGGGCTTAAGTTCATGGCTGGACAACCCGTCCACGCCCATGATGATGTCAGAGCTACGAAGGGTACTTGGGATGATAAGATTGATACCTAATGGTTAGTTACACTGTACGGGTTCCTACTTGTAATAGAGCTAGGTAACTTCAATAAGCTTACCATCAGCTAGTTCTATGGCGTGTTTGAATTTCAAAGAGAGTTGGGTCTAACCCTAGAGTTGCACTAAAGTCCAAAAGTACATGCTCAGTCAGCATCAGATCCAATTAGGACTTTTAGCAAATTGCTTATTCATAAGGAGCGTACCCGTCATGCGTTGTTGTCATCATTGTTCCCATGGTTGTTGTCACCGTTGAGCTGGGGACAGTCCCTTTTGAAGTGGGGTTCACTCCCACATTGGAAACACCCTTTTCCAGTATTTCGACGACTCTGCTGCCCCTGCTGTTGCTGCTGATTCTTTGGGAATTGAGCACGACAGTCCTTAGATGCATGACCAGCTCTTCCGCATCGTTCACACTTTCCGTCCTCACATGGACCAGAATGATGATAGTTGCACTGTTCACACTTCGGGTGCCTCCCCTTGTAAGTACCCTGGTTATTGTCAGAAGGGGTCTGGTTGTTGTCATTTGTACCTGACCTCTTCCGCTGCTGCTGACTGCCACCACCACTTGAGACCTTGTTCGAGCCATCTTCCCATTTTCGCTTGTTTTCATTAGTACCAGGAGATGAAGTACCACGAGGAGGTAACAACCCCTCTTCCACCTTCTGATCAGTCAGTTGATGAGCCATCCTAATAACCTGTTGGATGGTATTGAGGTTAGCAGCAGTGACCACGCTCTTGATCTGGGGCACCAAGCCCTTGATATACAACTCAATCCTCTTGTAAGGCGGGTTGGAGTAATTTGGGCACATCGCTACCAGTTCATGCGATCTGGTGGTGTATTTCTCAATCTCCGATCCCACCATCTTTAGATTGAGATACTCAGTTTCTAAATTCTGGATTTCGTCTCGAGGACAGTATTCCTGCTTCATCAGTTCCTTAAAATCTGCCCAAGGTGTTGCGTTAGCCACTTCCACACCTAGCATCTGCACTTGAGAGTTCCACCAGGTTAATGCCAAGTTTTCGAGAGTAGCAGTGGCATACTTCACTCTGTCAGCTGGTGGACAGTTACACATAGCGAAGCAAGATTCCAGTTTTTCGAACCACCGCAGTAGCCCGACGGCCCCTTCAGATCCACCAAAGTTATGAGGCTTGCAGTCCATGAAGGACTTGTAGGTGCAGGCTGGAGGGTGATGCCCAGGTTGACCAGCTTGAAAAGCTGCGATGGCTTCTACTATCCTGTCATTGATAAGTGCATTCAACTCCGCTTGAGTCATGTTGATGTTTCCCCGTCCATGTCCGCGTCCAGCCATAGTGATCCAACATTCACCATAAGCTTATGAGACATAAAAGCATGTGGGCCATACGATCGTTCACACGTAGTGTAGGAGAACTGGAATAAAGAACAAACTTTAAGAGAACACTCAGTCTCGACTGGGTCTAGAATAAAAGAAAGAAAGATCAAGCGAATGAAGATAGGAATCAATCGTCTTCGTGCTCGGTTAAAATAATAGAGTCTCCATATTCAATCTCTTCGGGTTTGATGGGTTCGGGTTCCTTCTCTAATCTCTCCCTCCTCCTCTAGCGGTGTAAGTGTTATCTAGAGTTATTCGCGTGTAGTACTAACGTCCTACTCGTTCCTCCTAGTAGCCTTCCTCTCTCACCTGTAATGTTGCACCATGTTCAATAATTGGTTCTCGCACTGGTACTCGATGGCTAACTCCCCATCCGTGAAGCTGGTTGGGATTTTAGTCCCAATTGATGCGCCACATGGCCTAGCTTTCGTCCTTCACCAAGGGGGTTCTCAATATCGGATTTAGTGTTAAAGGATTATGTATCTCCTATAACCTGTTAAGCAAGTATACATAGCCCGAAAGCCAGTTGTGCACTTAAGCTGTGAATGTACTAATGCAATGCTTATGCTATGACAGTTATAGACTAGACTCACCATGCAGTCCTAGTTCACTATAACCAATGGCTCTGATACCAATCTGTAACACCCCGCCCCTCTCACCACCAATATTGTCCGCTTTGCCCACCCAGAGCTCACGGATTTGTTTTTGGGTGCCCCGGTGGAAACTTCCCAGGAGGTCACCCATCCTGAAACTGCTCCCACCTGAGCACGCTTAACTGTGGAGTTCTCCTCTCATCCACTAACATTAAGCCCCAAAACGCGTTGGTGATTTAAGAGGCAAGACATTACTTATGAACCAAGGATCTCTCTTGGCCACGGCCGATGTGGGATTTTCCTGGGGTGTCACATCCGGTTAGTGACAGGAGCAGATTCATGGACTTGGACCATTGGAACAGAACTGGGGTTCTCAGTGAAGGCTGTAAAACGAAGTATTTTCGCAGCTACTAATCAGTTACCAAAGTCGGATATTGTTTGGTGTAATTGGATACCTAAGAAAGTCGGTATCGTCGCATGGAGGGCTTTTCTTGATAGATTACCAACTGCAGAAGTGTTGGCTTGTAGACATCTCGGTAAATTCACAGGTGTGCAGGTTTTGCGACTTAGTGGTTGAAACGGTCGACCACTTGTTTACTGGCTGTCCCGCTCTAGTGGAAGTATGGCAGGCTATCCTCGACTGGTGCAAGGTCCCAAAAAGTTTTGTTTTCCATGTCAAAGATTTAATACTTTTACATCACTCAGCATAGACAAGCGAACACCAAAGGATGGCTTTTCACGGGGTGGTTCTTACGGCGTTTTGGAGTATTTGGCGGGCCAGGAATGACCTCGTCTTTAATGCGAACGAACCGTCGGCGAGGAGAATTTTCGAGGAGGTCAAAGTGATGTCATTTTTGTGGATTACTAATAGGGGTAGAATGTCTAAAATGTCGTGGGAGTCATGGGGTAGATTTGACATGTCTCGGATGGATTAGATCCGGGTGGTTATAGTGAGGCAGGTTCTTTTGTGTTCGGACTTTTTGTTTGGGGTTCTTCCCAGATTTTGCCGCTAGTTCCTTGCTAGCTTATTAATAAAAGTTGTGTTGTCGTTAAAAAAAAGATTTAATTAGTAGAGATAATGATGTATGGTTAGTATTAAATTATAAATGCTAGAAGTATTTGAGTAGGATTAATAGGGTTAGTTTAGTATAAATAAGGGTCTAGGTTATTGGTTTTATTTGTCTCCCGTTGTAAGTTCGTTAGTTCCTGTTTGAATAAGAAAGAGTCGCGGGTTCGCCCTCCCAAATATATCATGTTAGTGTTTGATCTGATTGTTTGGGCCAATAATTCGTATCGAAGCAGATCTTGAAGAATGAATGTAGTCAAGAGCAGATCTTGAAGAAAGAAATAATGTAGTCAAGAAACTCATTTTCGAGTTGACACATGAAGATCAAGAACCTATGTGGTTCGATCAAGAAAGATAGCAAGATTAAAGCAAGAAAGAAAGCTATTGATCAAGACCCGAGTGGTTAGATTGAGGAAGCAAGAGAAGCATGGTCGAGTTTAATTAGGATTAAGGGGAATGTTGAAAGTTAATCCTAAAATTAGTATGTGTTGAAAGTTGAATGGAGTCATGTGTAAGAGTCTAACTAACTAGTATTTAATTAATTAGTATTAATGTTAATAATCTAGTTAGATTTAATCAGTAGAGATAACGATGCATGGTTACTATTAAATTATAACTGCTAGAAATATTTGAGTATGATTAATGTGGTTAGTTTAGTATAAATAGGGGTATAGGGTCGCCACATGTAATGTTGTGTTAGAGCGTGTGGTATTGGTGTGTGTTACCGGTGATTTAGTGTTTGTAGGTTTTAAGTTTTGAAAATAAATAATGGCTTGAGGGATTTGGAAAAATATTATAGTCTGTTAAGTAACCGGGTAATAAAAGTATGGATTGTTTTTATATCAAATGCTAATGAAATTAAAGTTTTTACATAGAAATATAAGAATATGATGATGAATGATATTTTTTCATGTGAATTCAATGTTGTATATCAAATATGGATTTCATTTAATATTGCAATTTACTTGTTTTTTTTTTTTTTTAACGGCCAACGAATCAATTTCCGAGCACTCTCGGGCACCATTTTGGCGAATCAGGTACTCGAGAGTACCCGGGCCACCAATTGCCTCCAATTCCCGGGAAAACCCGACCACTCACCTGCCTAGGGCTGTTCAAAAGGCTCGGCGCTCGCCGATCGCTCGCCGCTCGTTCGGAATTTGCTCGAAAAATGCTCGCTCGATCTTCCGCTCGGTTGTATATGAGCCGATCGGCTCGGTTCGGTTTGTAAATGAGCCAAGCACGAGCAAAGGTACGCTCGGCTCGGTTCGGCTCGAATAATTTTTTATTTATTTCATAATAGATATACACACAATTTACAGATAAATTTATGGCTTTATATATAACATTCTATTGGATTTGGCTTAGTATATGCAAACATAATATAATAGTCCACTTAACTCAATAAAAATATTTAACACTAGATTTAATTGTAAAACAATAAGTCATGAGGTGACAGTGTTGACTTCTTTATGCTGTTAGTCGTCTATTGCTAATTATCGATTGATATCACACCTACGTCATAATGCAACAAATGTTCTCTGATGTATGCTCATCACCTCACCAGCCTCAATCTAAACCTCATCCTTAGACACTAGGATCTCAATATTAGTGTTACCATCGGACATTTCGACCTTAGTTGTCACCCGACAATGAAAACATCGAAGAAAACATCGCAATTTTATGATCGTCCATATTACTCTCCGCTCGATTCTCGCTCGGCGCTCGCTCGAAAAATTTGCGCTCGAAGAATGCTCGTTCGCTTTTCGGCTCGATTGTAAATGAGCCGCTCCGCTCGGTTAGGTTTGTAAACGAGCCAAGCATGAGCAAAGCTCCGTTCGGATCGGCTCGGCTCGTGAACAGCCCTACACCTGCCTGAAGGCACGACAGTGAAATAATCGGTAAAACCGGTCGGGATCAGAACTCGAACCCAAGCCAATGGCCTGGGTCATCCTCATTTTCCCTCCACCAATGTACTTGTGAATTCAACACTACATTATATATGTGAGTTCAGCGTTGTACTTCGCATAGCATCCAAAGTTGTATTCATATGAGTGAAAACCCAAATGTATGTGTTTGTTTCATAAGTCACATGTGCATTCACCTTGGGTTAACATGTGAACAATCAACCATCTAACTTGAAAATAAAGTTAAGTATCTAATAATGTATATCAATAATGTATATCCGATGTTTGTTGTACTTTACATGTAATATATTACCGATCGTGTATCCATTTTACTCTTACTTACTTGAGAGCACAGATAAAGTTATCTCATAAGCTACACATATTGTTTTTACTTTAACTTGTTTTTCTGTTTTAGTATCATATTTTTCCAAATTTATAGGTTGTTAATTTTCACGACGAATAAAAAATTGATGATGTTTTTTGTTTCTTATTATTCTTGAAGGCTAATGGTGGAAGACGAATACGACATCTTATTGGAAGTTGACCGAAGCACACATGTATTTTTTATTTTATTTTTTATATATACGTGGTCATATATATTTATTTAACAAGAGAGCAAAGACACTTTTTTCGAAACCCATAGTATTAATATCGACATAATTTGATGAAATGTCTTTCTCAACTTGTTATAGAATTTGTTGAAATTTAGACCAGAAACCCAATTGTATCATTGTTGATAACGCAAATGGACTCAGTCATTGTTAATAACGCAAATGGACTCAGATTAGGTTTTGACATCATATAAAGTTATAGAAATCTATTTTAGTCATAATGTTTAGCATATGTAGTAAAAAAATGACAAGGTCAAACCTAGGGCTACAAACGAACCGAACACGAACAAGGCTTTGTTCGTATTCGTTTGTTAAGGAAATCATGTGTTCACGAACAGTTCATGAACACTTGCCGAACGAGATTTTTTGTTCGTGTTCGTTCATTAAGAAATAATCTATGGCGGTTCATTAAGAACAGTTCATGAACACTTGCAAACGAACCGAACGAACACGAACATATCTTCCTCCCTCTCTCTCTTCTCTCATTCATAGAAATAATCCATAGCGGTTCGTATTCATGAACTTTTAGCATAGGAAATGGTTTCACCACTAATCCGTATCCTTCCCTCCACGTCCACCTCAGTCACGGACATCCTTGATATCCGCAACAGCATTGCGGATAATCTTATAATGAAAAATTTAGAATGAGTAATGAAGACTAGTAAATAATTAGTAGAAGAGTACATGTAGAACTTGTATTGTATTATTGAATAAGAAAAATTAATAAAAAAATAAAAATAAAAAATAGTCATTTCAAAGGGGGAAGTGGGAGTGAGAGTGGAGATGGTGGAACAGAAAGCAAGAAGGAAAAAAGATAATGGGCTTTGGGTTGGGTCCTGGGGCCTGTGGGATAGATATTAAGCTCCCCTCTTTATATGGCTCTTGTTTGATCACCACGCGCCACCCATTTAGATTCTAACATCAAATCATGTAGATAATTGTGGCCCCACACCCTTGTTTTATATTATGTCTCATGTCATATCACTATCTCATGTCAATCGGCCCAACCCCTCCCCTAAAACTAGCCTCCTTAGCCCACTCAACTCCAAAAGCCCATAAACAACACAGGTAGCTTTTGATAATACTTACTTGATAGGTCATACATAGGCTCCGTAGATTGTACCAAATTGTTGCAGGGTGTCAGGGGTTAAAATGTTCAAGTGTTCAACCCAAGTCGATAACGCTTAAAAGTTAGTGTACCCGGAGTGGATGTGGGTAGGGGGTCGCGGATATGGTCTTCGGGTGCTACTAGCCATGGCGAATCGTGTGTGTTGGTGAGAGATAGAGAGAGTGTAGTGAGTAGTGTGTAGTGTGTGTAAAATGATGGACCTATAGTTTAGGGTATGTATAGTAGTGTTATCACCTATTAAGAGCATTCACATTAGGTTATGTATAGTTTTTTGAGCGGATCTCCCATATTATACGATGGGGTTGTGAGTAGAAAAGATGAGGAACCTACTATTTATCAGTATATTTTGACATATTTAGGGGAGTAGACTTTTCCTGCATTTATTTTTTTAATATTTTTTTAAAGTGGTGGTTAATGGAGGAGAACGAAAAATAAATGATAAATGTATAAAATATATTATTTAATTAAAAGGGAGAGACAAACTAAAGTGAATATTTAGTGTAATATATGGATAGGGATGAGCAGCCTATTGTGATTTACACTAAAAATCACTACATTTTCTGTCTCGTTCTCAATTAAATAATATTTTTTAATACATTATTATTACCTTTTCTCTCATCCACTTACGACAACTTTCAAAAAAAACAGTAAAAATAAAGAGGGGACACAATGCCCCCTTGAATATACAGATGAACAGTAACGTTTTCTCTCTCCTCCACTCAGGAGTGCTAAACGGGTTGTGTTCATGGGTTACCGGGTCCAACCCGACACAAACCCGAAAAACCCAAACCTGAAAATTGTGTCATACATATGAACCCAAACCCGACCCGGATATTCGCATGTTGACCCAAACACGACCGTTATTTTTTAGTTTTTTAATTTTTTTCGCAAACTAATATATTAAAATCAAAACTTTTACTATAAAAAACACAAGCGCATACGTTCTAATTATAAAATTTTATACCAATTTTGAATATTTTGAGCTCAAACTCGAGCTCGGCTCAGCTCAGCTTTAAATAATTTTAGAACAACTTTAAAGGAGCTAAAAGCTTAGCTCGAGCTCGCTTCGATAGCTTAAACGAGCCAAAGTTCGACTAGAGCTCGGCTCGTCAATGTTAAATATTAGGTATATTATATATAAAAAATAATAATGTAAAATTTGTAAGGGCTCGTTTAGGCTCGCGAGCCCAAACGGGCTTTGTATGAAAAGCTCGAGCTCGGTAACTAAACGAGTCATGTTTTAGACTCGAGCTCGGGCTCGGTCGAGCTTTTTACCGATTCGATCCCGAGTAGCTATCAAGCTGTTACGCATCATTTACACCCCTACTGAAAATCATGTACGTTGTGTTCCCGAGTTCACTTAAGGAGCGAAAAGAAAGGGGAAAAACTGCTTGTGCTCCAGAGCTTTTTATTTAAGGAATGAAAGGAAAGAATGTGTGTTACAGATATCATTTTTGAAAGGAAAAGAAATGCAAAAAAAAAAAAAAAAAAAGGTAAAATGACACTAAAATCCATCTTTACAAATTGGAAAGAAATGGAAGCAAAACAAAATGTAGAAAAAGAAAGGAAGAGAAAGGGGCGGAAATCCCTCATTTTCTTGTCTTTACTGTCCTTAAGTGAACTCGAGAAATGTAACAACCGGCAAAAATAAGGTAATTCCGTACAAGTTAATTAATATATGATTTACGTAATTAAATGCAATTATGTGTGATTTAATTATCAAGGCCTTAGGAGATAGCAATTTCCAAATAGTGCATAGGAATGCATACGTTTAATGGTAAAGCATGATTGGATCATGTGCGAATAAGCTATCCGGTATGGACGTTGGCAATTACCCGGTAATAATTAAATAAGCGAAACGGATCCCGGACACCCAGGATATAAAATAAAGGGTATTTTCATAAGATATAATGAGTTTTGGAACTCCAAAACCATAAATGAAAACGTCTTGTACAAATCTCCCGGTAACAAATAAAATGCGCGTACCGCACCCGATACGCGTATAACTCATAATTTCACCCGGCAAAGGCCTAAATAACCAATCAACACTTAAATTAGACTATATTTAAGGGTTATTAAAGGTATTTTTAATGTCCGGATAACGCGTGATTAAAACCCGAAAAATACCCGAACGACACCCGAACGACGGGGGATTAAACATAACAAACAATGGGTAAATATTTGAAGTTGTGAACCCCACATAAACCCACATGGGGGCCGGCCTAGAGGCCATAATTATGCACATGTATGTGTTGTAATAATAATCTATGATCTTAACATAAAGCATGCACACACAAAAAGCCAAAAGGTGTAAGGAAAAGGTGTAAGAAGCACTAGGACAAAAGCAAGCCACCCTCTTGTCCCCTTGATGGAAAATTTCGGCCATATGGCCTTGAAAACCCAAGACAAGGATCAACCATCATAACCTAGTGTATGTACACATGCTTGCAAGAAGATTATAAAAGATTACAAAGATATTAGCAAGATTTGCAAGCAACAATCCCACTCCTACACACATACATACACGGCATACTTACATACACACTCATCATATTTCCAAAATCTCCCAAGTACACACACAATCTTCCATAAGATCTCTTGAATCTTTAGCATGATTACATGTGATAATTATATATAAACATGTGTTAGAAGAGTTGGATATCAAAGCAAAACAAATCCTCTTTCTTTCTTCCTTTGGCCGTGGACTTCATACCTCCCCCATACACATTTCTTTCAAGTTTTTACATCTCCAAATTACTCAAAACAATCCATCATCCAAACCCCTATTGTGTGTTTCAAGAGCTTGGAGCTAAACCACTTGGAAGAACACACTAAACCCCTCTCAAATCCAAGGTTTTTGTCTTCCCTAGCCTTGTGCTAGTAGTAAGCTTCTTAATCTTGTTTTTGATTGTTATTATTCATGTATGTGTTCCTAGTAGCAAGTTGTACATGAAGGGTTTAAAAATGGTTTTGAACATAATCTTTAATAGGTTTTCATGTGTAAAATGGAAGATTAAAGATATGAAAATAAACCATGGATTTGTTGATGATGATGTATTAGTCTTGAAAATATATAAAGTTTACATGTAAGACTAAGTAGGATGATGTTTTGGTTAAGATTATGAAATGAACTTGAATATGATAAAAGTAACTTTAAATCATCTTGTTATGATCATCTAAGTTATAATATGTGGAAAAACATGTTAGAAGTTCATAAATGAAGAAAATGGAAAATCTAAGTTAGCTTACTTAGATGAATGATATTTTGATAAAATGGACAAATACATAAAACACACATATAATTAGTCTTCCATATGGAATATAAGACTAACATAAGTGATTTGATACAAAAATAACTTACCAATAAAAAGTTGAATCTTCAAAGTTTACTATTTTGAGTGAAAAATGCTAACTTTGAAAGTTAGAGTAGAAAAATGCAACTTTTGGAAGTTAAGGGACTAAAGTGGTAACTTTGAAAGTTAGAGGACTAAAATGGATATTTTAGAAACTATTAGTCCAAAAATACAAGTATGGAAAGTTTGGTGTCAAAAATGTAAGTAATAAAGTCTAAGGATGATTTTTGTAAATACTAGTAGAAATACTTGGGTATTTTGTATAAAAGTGTATTTTTGAAAGTTATAAAAATATAAAGGGTTTTAACATAAGGATTTTTATAAAATAGAGATTTTATAAAAATATTAAACAAACTTGGGAAACTTATACAAAAATGAATACTTTTATATAAATGGGAATATAAAAGTGTTGGAAACATTTTTGTAGTTAAGTTAACAAGTTGGGTTAAAAATACATAAGTATTTTAAACCATCCAAGTAACATGTGAAAATAGGAAGAAATATGGATAATATTTCTATAAAATACATGTTGGGAAAAACTTGGAAAAATTAACTAATCGAGTTAAGATATCGAACTAAGACGCGTTAACGAACCGTACACGGACAAATCATGAGAAAAATGCCATTGCGGCAAGATAAGAAAAATATATATTTTAAGAAGTAAAATATATATATACATTGGGTGAAAACTAATAAACACTTTCCTAAGTGTTAAGAGAATTATTCGTGGGAGAAAACACATGACATAAACAAATAAGACGTTAAACAAACGTATATACTTAACAAGAAAAATTACACATTTATATATATGTACGCTCGTCTCGGCAAAATTCTAGTATATCTACTTAATGGGAAAGTAGATATGTGGGAAGGAAAGCCGCAACGAGAAGACAAAGATATATATATGTGTATGCCGTACCAACGAGATCCTAGTATATTTATTTGAATGGGAAAATGAATATACGGTATGGTGAGTTGAATCGGGCGTTAAGAATATACAATCGAACGACAAGATCTTAGCATATTTGTTTAAATGGGAAAACAAATGTGTGGCAGAGTGAGTCGGGTCGAGCATTGAAATATATATTATATCGAGCGATGCGATCTTAAGTATAATTATTTAAATGGGAAAATAATTATATGTTAAGTGAAGTCGGGTCGATGATAATAAGATACAAGTTATGGAAATATTAACAAGAGTAATATATAACTTGTAACACAAAGGGTAATGTAACGCCAACAAAACCTAGGATACGCGCTTAATTAAACGGGATTTGGAACAACTTGTGGTCGGGAGTTGGGTGTACAGCTTGCCAAGGCACATGCACTATAGGAATAGTGACTTATACGTCTAGGACGCTTGTAGGTGCGAGACCACCCACTTGCTACCTACCTTTTGAGCCAGACGCAGTTTCAGGTGAGTTTCACGGCCCCATTTTAAACTATTTTTACGTTTTCGGGGGAAAGATATGTTAGGGAAATGTTTGACGGGTTTATTACTTGAGGTGTGATCGCCACTCGGGGTTGAGTCCTCGCCTCTATAATCATTTATTCGGAGATTGAAACCGGAGGAATATTCGGATAGTACTATTGGTGCCTGACAAGGCCCACCCCTAATCGATAGCGTCGATTGTGCATTAGGTTATGCCTGGGGTGCAAATATTCTGAACTTAAGTCGTGGGAAACCGAGTAACGACTTGGAGCGGGGCATTTTATTTATATACGTCTTGGTTTGATTATAGTCTCAAGTAGATTTATAGGAATTTGCAACTCCTATATATTGTCATAACATGGTATTCCCAAGTATTCAAGTTTTAGAAACTGAAAACCTGTGAACTCACCAATATATTTATATTGACGAAACTTTTAAACATATCTTTCAGGTAACTAGATGATGAAGGATCAGGCGAGCTGGGTCGGAGGATCTCCCAATGCGACGTCGAACTTTTGCGGGGTTTCACTTTTATTTCCCAAGGCATTTGGGATATATATGAGAAACCTCTATGTTTATCTCAAAAACAATTAACTTTTGTGTAATGTTTGAAACAGATTTGACGTCATAATAAATGACCCATTTTCTTAAATTACTTGTGTTTAGCAATAACCTTGACTTTATGCTTTTGAACCGTCGCGCCACGTGTTTCCGCCTTTGTCGTGGTGTGACAGAACGTGGTATCAGAGCCAAGGTTATAGCGAACTAGAGTATTTTCTTTAAAAACTAGACTATAACCGGATTGGGTTCAAATAATAAAGTTTTCAAAAAGAAAATATATAAGGTGTTAAATAAAAGTAATTTTCAAGAAGCATTGGACATGAGGAGATTCCGACCAAGCCAGCCATGGGTATTGTTATGTTTTAACGTGAAATTAGAAGTTAGGAAGGTTACTATAGAGTACACCATAACTGTCTAATTTAAGTAATTCATATATATTAGTACGGTTCTTTTGCCAGGAATGTCAAACGCAGGAAGTATCGCGCCGAGCTACGACAGTAGCTTGCAGATCATCCCAGCATCACCACCAGAGCCAGCAGAGTTGGTAGTGCTCTCCTCGGGAGATGAGGACGTAGAGATGGGCGTCGCCGCCGACGGAGCAGGCGACGATAGCTCAGATGAGACAGACCCCAGCGAGGACCCCCACTGGGCACCGGCCGTGATTGACGCGCCACTGCCCATTGTACCGGCCGCACCTTTTGCCGTACACCCCGTTCGAGCCATCAGGGACTTCCCTGACGGCTGTGCCGGTCCTTCGCGACCTAACCCAGCCCAGTCGGATGCGGCAGAGTCTCCATTCCGCCGACAGGCTCACGCCGAGCACGAGCCAGCACCGGTACCCCACATTCACGTACCTGCAGGCATGAGACTCCTGCCTATCGCCCGTGGGAGGAACGGGTGGATATCCGACGACTCCGACGACGAGTCTGTAGGTTCGGTAGGGCACATGTTGGTGCCCGAGATTCCGGCTGATCAGGAGGAGCCAGTGGCTCCAATGCTAGAGGACGCCCCAGCCGACCCCGTAGCCCCACCAGCACCACTCGAGCCCATACCCCAGGAGGAGCCAGCCCCAGCGGCACTTGTACTTGAGGGTAGTCCCGCCCGTAGTTCTGAGCTACATAGGGCAGGCATGGAGGCATTCGCCACTGCGAGCCCTCCCACACCCCCTGTAGTGGTGTCCACTCCAGAGTGGGCCACTGTTTCGGAGCCGTTAGTAGCCCCACTAGCCGAGCCTATGCCACCACCCCCAGTAGCCATGACTTTACCCATCCCCACCATTCCCAGTGTGACACCTGCACCATACCCTCTAGGTGCAGGGGACCCTTATATGATGCCACCCCACTTTTCCATCAGTCCACCAGGTTTCACTCCATTACTGCCACACATACCGATCCCAGCCCCCTTCGGGCCCTTCCCATCCACACACCCAGACATACCCGGACCATCCCAGCCACCCAGGACGACACCCTTGTCTGGACCAGCATGGTCCACTGCCATCACTCTAGAGCGGGATTTTCAGACTCTCGCTGATACGGTGCAGCGCACCGTAACACAGGTGGAGCATCAGACACGTCTGATGTGGACGAGGATGATAGATGCGCGGGATGCTTTGGCGCATTACGCGGAGGAGTTGCTGAGCCTGGACGCTCAGTGCGGTATCACAGGAGATGCGCACTTTGCGCATCGACATTTCTTGTACGAGCGTATCATGAAGATCAGTATGACGATCAGTACGCACGCGCCGCAGTACCAGTATCCACCGCCACCGCCACAGTAGGATGTATCGGGGATGCACAGAAGACACACCAGCTTATGTACATATTAGCAGCAGTATGGTAGTACAGCACGGGTTATGACACTCGTCTGCATTTTGCCTAGCCGTACGGGTATTACGGCGTATGATATGATGTTTTATTATTTCAAAAGCAATGTATTGTATGAGAAATGTATTCTCCATTTTGTATTATGAACAAGCATTGTACTGGTATTATTGAAATTAATAAAAAATCTTATTATTATGGTGAAATATGTTGTTGTCTATAATTATTATTGCTTACTCCATATGTTGTGGTTGTATATATTTGGGTGGTGATGTTGTGTTGATTACTATTTATTTTTGTATGATGTGTTGGTATGTTGTGTGATGACATGGTGTTGATTATTGTATTCATGCTTTGGTTTGTTATTTATGCTTTGTATTGTATAAATGTTTGCCAAATTAACCTTTGATAATTATTATTGAAGAGAAATGGCACCAGCCACTAGAAGCAATAGCGGAGCAGACGGACTGCCCACAACACCGGCCGAGCTCGAAACCATGATATCTGAACGCATAGCTCGCGCCATCGCTGAACACGAAGCCGCACGCTCTGAACACTCCCATGACAGGACAGGGAGCGAGCGACGAGAGACCTCCCCCAGTGGTAAGAGGTTTAAGAATAAATGAAAAAGTGATGGGAGGATATTTCACAAACTCCTATCCCATAATAACATACTACGTTACTATTACAGGGACAGCCTCGGGAGAGCGCGGCTGCACTTTCAAGGCTTTCTTGGACTGCAAGCCAATAAACTTCAGCGGCACTGAGGGTTCCATAGGCCTGGTCAAATGGTTTGAAAAGACCGAGGCAGTTATCCGCATCAGCGGGTGTACCCCTCGACAGTCTGTCATGTACGCCACCAACCTGTTTCTAGATCAGGCCCTAACATGGTGGAATGGCCAAGTACAGTCTCTAGGAGATGATGTTGCATACTCTCTATCATGGGCGGCACTGAAAGAACTTATGACTGCCGAATACCGCCCGGCAAGCGAAGTGCAGAAATTGGAGACCGAGTTCTGGAACCTCACCATGGTAGGAGCAGACGTTACTGGGTATACGTCTAGATTTCATGATCTCGCTCGACTGGTACCTCGTCTGGTTACACCGGAAAAGAACAAGGTGGAACGTTACTTATTCGGGCTAGCACCACAGATTCGCAGCATGGTCACCTCTTCCAAGCCCACGACCATGCGCGAGGCGATTGATCTGGCACTAAGCCTCACTGAAGATGCTATCCGCATGGGTACCCTAATCCGCCAAGTTTCAGGATTAAAAATTTCTGAGTCAAGCAGTGTTGAGGCCAAGAATCAGGGATCAAATTCAGCTGCTGTGACTAATGATCAGGGTAACAAGCCGAGGTTTGGGAAAAGAAAGAGGGATGAAGGAAAAAGGGACCGAGCGTCGGGTAGCTCGAACAAGAAAGGAAAGGGATATGTCGCCACAGGACGTGGTAACGGTAACAAGCAGGGAAACCAGGGAAGAAACAACGGGTTAACTTGTGGGAAGTGCCACCGCACAGGGCACAAGACTGAAGAGTGCCGATCTGGAGCACCGAAAAATGGAGGGGCTAGACCCTGCTTTGCATGCGGGTCATTAGATCATTGGAAGAAGGATTGCCCCAAGATCAACAACCAGGCCCGCGGTCGGGCATTTGTAATTGGAGCCGGTGATGCACGGCAAGACCCCAATGTGGTCACTGGTACGTTTCCTCTAAATGGTCATTATGCCTCTGTATTATTTGATACCGGTGCTGACTTTAGCTTCGTATCCATTGAGTTTAAAAGACTACTTGGTTTAAAAACTAGCAAACTAGATACACCCTACTCTATAGAACTGGCTAATGGTAAATCTATTGAAACGAGAGAGGTAGCAAAAGATTGTAAGTTAGAACTCTGTGGGCACGAGTTTGGGATTGATCTATTGCCAGTCGTATTGGGAAGTTTTGATATCGTTGTAGGCATGGACTGGTTGTCCGCGCATCGTGCCATTGTGGTTTGCAACGATAAAGTTATTCAAGTTCCCCTCGCAAGCGGTGAAACTCTCTCAATTCAAGGGGAAAGACACGGGACGCCACTAAGGATTATTTCGAGCATGAAGGCTCGTAAGTGTCTGAGAAAAGGGCTTGTCGCATTCTTGGCACACGTAGTGGACAAGAAGGCCGACGAGCGAAAGTTGGAAGACATTCCAGTCGCCAGAGATTTTCCAGATGTATTTCCAGAAGATTTGCCGGGGTTGCCGCCACCTCGACAAGTCGAGTTCCGCATCGACCTCGTTCCCGGAGCAGCTCCTGTGGCACGATCGCCATACCGCCTAGCTCCATCAGAGATGCAGGAACTGTCCAGCCAGCTACAAGAGTTATTGGACAAAGGTTTTATAAGACCGAGTTTCTCACCCTGGGGAGCTCCCGTCTTATTTGTGAAGAAGAAGGATGGCACATTTCGCATGTGCATCGACTATCGAGAGCTGAACAAGCTAACCATCAAGAATCGCTATCCTCTCCCCAGGATCGACGATTTATTTGATCAGCTCCAAGGTTCCAGCTATTACTCCAAGATCGATTTGAGGTCAGGCTATCACCAGTTGCGTATACAAGAAGAAGATGTACCAAAAACGGCCTTCAGAACCCGGTATGGACACTATGAATTCTTGGTAATGCCGTTCGGCTTGACCAACGCACCAGCGGTTTTCATGGATCTAATGAACCGCGTATGTAAGCCATACCTGGACAAATTCGTCATTGTCTTCATTGACGATATTTTGATCTATTCACGTACGAAAGAAGACCACGAGAATCACCTTCGGTTAATTCTTGAAGTATTACGCAAAGAGAAGCTCTATGCTAAATTCTCGAAATGTGACTTTTGGATTCGGGAAGTTCACTTTTTAGGCCACGTGGTAAACGAGAAGGGCATACACGTCGATCCCGCCAAGATCGAGGCAATTAAAAATTGGGAAGCACCTCGAACCCCTACCGAAGTACGACAATTTCTAGGCCTTGCGGGTTATTACAGAAGGTTCATCGAGAACTTTTCAAAAATAGCACAAGCTTTAACCATGCTAACCCAAAAGGATAAGAAATTTGAGTGGACGGAAAAGCAAGAGGCAGCATTCCAATTGTTAAAGGACAAGTTATGTGGCGCTCCGATACTATCACTCCCTGATGGTACGGAAGATTTTGTGGTTTACTGCGATGCCTCGCATCAAGGTTTGGGTTGTGTATTGATGCAGCGAGAAAAAGTAATAGCATATGCTTCCAGGCAACTGAAAATCCATGAGAAGAACTACACTACACACGATTTGGAATTAGGTGCAGTGGTGTTCGCTCTCAAGATATGGAGGCACTATTTGTACGGAACCAAGTGCACGATTTTCACTGATCACAAGAGTTTGCAACACATCTTTGATCAGAAGGATTTGAATATGCGACAACGGCGATGGGTTGAATTATTAAACGATTACGATTGTGAGATAAAGTACCATCCCGGTAAGGCGAACGTCGTAGCTGACGCCTTGAGTCGCAAGGAACAGGTTAAACCATTGCGTGTTCGGGCTTTGGGTTTGACAATCCACACGAATATGACTGAACGAATTCGTGAAGCTCAAGTTAACGCCCTTAAACCCGAGAATGTCAAAGGTGAAAGATTACGCAAGATGGTTGATTCACTGGAACCAAAAGCGGACCAGACACTGTATTTCATGAATAGAATTTGGGTTCCAGTATATGGTGGATTGCGTGAGCTAGTAATGACCGAAGCTCACAGTTCTAGATATTCGGTTCACCCGGGTGCAGACAAGATGTTCCACGATTTGAAGGAACTTTATTGGTGGCCGAATTTCAAAAGAGATATAGCAGCCTATGTTGCGCGATGTCTGACTTGCGCAAAGGTCAAGGCTGAGCACCAGAAACCTTCCGGTTTGCTTCAACAACCGGAAATACCGGAATGGAAATGGGAACGAATCACCATGGATTTCATTACCAAGTTACCTAAGACAACAAGTGGCCATGACACGATCTGGGTAATCGTTGATCGATTGACAAAATCTGCACACTTCCTTCCGATTCGCGAGACGGACAAGTTGGAGAAACTGACCCGTCTGTATATTAAGGAAGTGGTATCTAAACACGGTGTACCTGTATCTATCATCTCCGATCGAGATAGTCGTTTCACTTCCAGATTTTGGGAAAGTCTAAATGAAGCCCTCGGTACTCGCCTCGACATGAGCACCGCCTATCACCCCCAAACGGATGGTCAAAGTGAACGAACCATCCAGACCTTGGAGGATATGTTAAGGGCATGCGCGATAGATTTCGGAGGTAATTGGGATACGCACTTGCCATTGGTAGAATTTTCTTACAACAACAGTTATCATACGAGCATTCAAGCCGCACCGTTTGAAGCTCTATATGGACGCAAGTGCCGATCGCCATTGTGTTGGGCGGAAGTTGGAGAAAAACAACTCACCGGGCCCGAAATTGTGCAAGAGACCACGGATAAGGTCTTTTTGATAAAGGAACGCCTCAAAGCGGCCCGGGACCGCCAGAAAAGCTATGCTGATATGAGGCGAAAGCCTTTAGAGTTTCAAGTCGGAGACAAGGTCCTGCTGAAAGTGTCACCTTGGAAAGGTGTCGCGTGCTTTGGAAAGCGCGGAAAGTTGAACCCACGATATATTGGACCGTTCGAAGTCTTGTCCAGGGTAGGCACAGTGGCATACAAGCTCAAGTTGCCTCAAGAGCTTAGTGGAATACACGACACGTTTCATGTGTCAAATTTGAAAAAGTGCCTATCCGACGAAACTCTTATTATTCCAGCTGACGAAATCCAGATTGACGACAAGTTACATTTTGTGGAAGAACCAATCGAGGTAACTGATTGGAAGGTCCAAAAACTAAGGCGCAGCAAGATCAGATTGGTCAAAGTGCGCTGGAATGCCAAGCGTGGACCGGAGTTCACGTGGGAAAGGCTGGACCGGATGAAGCAAAAATACCCCGCCCTATTCGAGAAGACACCTGTACCGGAGAACTCGAAGTGAATTCCGGGACGGAATTCTCTTAACGGGGAAGAATGTAACAACCGGCAAAAATAAGGTAATTCCGTACAAGTTAATTAATATATGATTTACGTAATTAAATGCAATTATGTGTGATTTAATTATCAAGGCCTTAGGAGATAGCAATTTCCAAATAGTGCATAGGAATGCATACGTTTAATGGTAAAGCATGATTGGATCATGTGCGAATAAGCTATCCGGTATGGACGTTGGCAATTACCCGGTAATAATTAAATAAGCGAAACGGATCCCGGACACCCAGGATATAAAATAAAGGGTATTTTCATAAGATATAATGAGTTTTGGAACTCCAAAACCATAAATGAAAACGTCTTGTACAAATCTCCCGGTAACAAATAAAATGCGCGTACCGCACCCGATACGCGTATAACTCATAATTTCACCCGGCAAAGGCCTAAATAACCAATCAACACTTAAATTAGACTATATTTAAGGGTTATTAAAGGTATTTTTAATGTCCGGATAACGCGTGATTAAAACCCGAAAAATACCCGAACGACACCCGAACGACGGGGGATTAAACATAACAAACAATGGGTAAATATTTGAAGTTGTGAACCCCACATAAACCCACATGGGGGCCGCCTAGAGGCCATAATTATGCACATGTATGTGTTGTAATAATAATCTATGATCTTAACATAAAGCATGCACACACAAAAAGCCAAAAGGTGTAAGGAAAAGGTGTAAGAAGCACTAGGACAAAAGCAAGCCACCCTCTTGTCCCCTTGATGGAAAATTTCGGCCATATGGCCTTGAAAACCCAAGACAAGGATCAACCATCATAACCTAGTGTATGTACACATGCTTGCAAGAAGATTATAAAAGATTACAAAGATATTAACAAGATTTGCAAGCAACAATCCCACTCCTACACACATACATACACGGCATACTTACATACACACTCATCATATTTCCAAAATCTCCCAAGTACACACACAATCTTCCATAAGATCTCTTGAATCTTTAGCATGATTACATGTGATAATTATATATAAACATGTGTTAGAAGAGTTGGATATCAAAGCAAAACAAATCCTCTTTCTTTCTTCCTTTGGCCGTGGACTTCATACCTCCCCCATACACATTTCTTTCAAGTTTTTACATCTCCAAATTACTCAAAACAATCCATCATCCAAACCCCTATTGTGTGTTTCAAGAGCTTGGAGCTAAACCACTTGGAAGAACACACTAAACCCCCTCTCAAATCCAAGGTTTTTGTCTTCCCTAGCCTTGTGCTAGTAGTAAGCTTCTTAATCTTGTTTTTGATTGTTATTATTCATGTATGTGTTCCTAGTAGCAAGTTGTACATGAAGGGTTTAAAAATGGTTTTGAACATAATCTTTAATAGGTTTTCATGTGTAAAATGGAAGATTAAAGATATGAAAATAAACCATGGATTTGTTGATGATGATGTATTAGTCTTGAAAATATATAAAGTTTACATGTAAGACTAAGTAGGATGATGTTTTGGTTAAGATTATGAAATGAACTTGAATATGATAAAAGTAACTTTAAATCATCTTGTTATGATCATCTAAGTTATAATATGTGGAAAAACATGTTAGAAGTTCATAAATGAAGAAAATGGAAAATCTAAGTTAGCTTACTTAGATGAATGATATTTTGATAAAATGGACAAATACATAAAACACACATATAATTAGTCTTCCATATGGAATATAAGACTAACATAAGTGATTTGATACAAAAATAACTTACCAATAAAAAGTTGAATCTTCAAAGTTTACTATTTTGAGTGAAAAATGCTAACTTTGAAAGTTAGAGTAGAAAAATGCAACTTTTGGAAGTTAAGGGACTAAAGTGGTAACTTTGAAAGTTAGAGGACTAAAATGGATATTTTAGAAACTATTAGTCCAAAAATACAAGTATGGAAAGTTTGGTGTAAAAAATGTAAGTAATAAAGTCTAAGGATGATTTTTGTAAATACTAGTAGAAATACTTGGGTATTTTGTATAAAAGTGTATTTTTGAAAGTTATAAAAATATAAAGGGTTTTAACATAAGGATTTTTATAAAATAGAGATTTTATAAAAATATTAAACAAACTTGGGAAACTTATACAAAAATGAATACTTTTATATAAATGGGAATATAAAAGTGTTGGAAACATTTTTGTAGTTAAGTTAACAAGTTTGGTTAAAAATACATAAGTATTTTAAACCATCCAAGTAACATGTGAAAATAGGAAGAAATATGGATAATATTTCTATAAAATACATGTTGGGAAAAACTTGGAAAAATTAACTAATCGAGTTAAGATATCGAACTAAGACGCGTTAACGAACCGTACACGGACAAATCATGAGAAAAATGCCATTGCGGCAAGATAAGAAAAATATATATTTTAAGAAGTAAAATATATATATACATTGGGTGAAAACTAATAAACACTTTCCTAAGTGTTAAGAGAATTATTCGTGGGAGAAAACACATGACATAAACAAATAAGACGTTAAACAAACGTATATACTTAACAAGAAAAATTACACATTTATATATATGTACGCTCGTCTCGGCAAAATTCTAGTATATCTACTTAATGGGAAAGTAGATATGTGGGAAGGAAAGCCGCAACGAAAAGACAAAGATATATATATGTGTATGCCGTACCAACGAGATCCTAGTATATTTATTTGAATGGGAAAATGAATATACGGTATGGTGAGTTGAATCGGGCGTTAAGAATATACAATCGAACGACAAGATCTTAGCATATTTGTTTAAATGGGAAAACAAATGTGTGGCAGAGTGAGTCGGGTCGAGCATTGAAATATATATTATATCGAGCGATGCGATCTTAAGTATAATTATTTAAATGGGAAAATAATTATATGTTAAGTGAAGTCGGGTCGATGATAATAAGATACAAGTTATGGAAATATTAACAAGAGTAATATATAACTTGTAACACAAAGGGTAATGTAACGCCAACAAAACCTAGGATACGCGCTTAATTAAACGGGATTTGGAACAACTTGTGGTCGGGAGTTGGGTGTACAGCTTGCCAAGGCACATGCACTATAGGAATAGTGACTTATACGTCTAGGACGCTTGTAGGTGCGAGACCACCCACTTGCTACCTACCTTTTGAGCCAGACGCAGTTTCAGGTGAGTTTCACGGCCCCATTTTAAACTATTTTTACGTTTTCGGGGGAAAGATATGTTAGGGAAATGTTTGACGGGTTTATTACTTGAGGTGTGATCGCCACTCAGGGTTGAGTCCTCGCCTCTATAATCATTTATTCGGAGATTGAAACCGGAGGAATATTCGGATAGTACTATTGGTGCCTGACAAGGCCCACCCCTAATCGATAGCGTCGATTGTGCATTAGGTTATGCCTGGGGTGCAAATATTCTGAACTTAAGTCGTGGGAAACCGAGTAACGACTTGGAGCGGGGCATTTTATTTATATACGTCTTGGTTTGATTATAGTCTCAAGTAGATTTATAGGAATTTGCAACTCCTATATATTGTCATAACATGGTATTCCCAAGTATTCAAGTTTTAGAAACTGAAAACCTGTGAACTCACCAATATATTTATATTGACGAAACTTTTAAACATATCTTTCAGGTAACTAGATGATGAAGGATCAGGCGAGCTGGGTCGGAGGATCTCCCAATGCGACGTCGAACTTTTGCGGGGTTTCACTTTTATTTCCCAAGGCATTTGGGATATATATGAGAAACCTCTATGTTTATCTCAAAAACAATTAACTTTTGTGTAATGTTTGAAACAGATTTGACGTCATAATAAATGACCCATTTTCTTAAATTACTTGTGTTTAGCAATAACCTTGACTTTATGCTTTTGAACCGTCGCGCCACGTGTTTCCGCCTTTGTCGTGGTGTGACAAGAAACATAACGGTTACCTAAATACAACTGATTAATTCATTTATCTAAAAGTGTCAAACAAGTTTTTTTTTTTTTTTTTTTTGAGAGGTGACTTTCAATTTACGTGGCATAGATCATCACGTTGGCCTAAACAGGCCCCCTAGCCACACACTCAACGACATCAGATAGGCAAAGCCCCGTGTCGTGGGAGTGGCCGGCCCTTTGGAAGGCTAAATACCTCCCTGTGCAGTAGGGCGCTAGGGCTCTCCCCTAGAAAATTTCCCGCCACCTGCCACTTGACAGATGTTGCACCCTCCACAAGAGGCAAGCCTCTCTGGAGTAAGTGCACGGTACTAGAAAACCGGGTGGCCATCGGAATCGAACCTAACACCTGCATGCAGGCTAGTTTCAACCATCATATGGCAATTCCCTCGTAATACCACCCATGGGGATCAAACCCAACCATCTCCAAAGAGAAAGTGGGCTGTCCACCACTGAGCAATCAAATTATAACAATTGGGTCTGAGAAAGGGGTGATGTAGGCAAGTGTTACCCTTATCCCTAGGGATAGAGAGGCTGCTTCCAGAGAGACTCCCGGCTCTAGACACGATAAAACCGAATATATATATATATATATATATATATAGTATATATATATATATATATATAGGGTGTGGATTCTAAGAGAACCAACCCCTATTTGAGAACTGAGAGAACCATTCTGGACTACACATTTCATATAAAGGGATTTTTTTTTTGCTTTAATCGCACATTTTTATGCAAGAATTTTTTTTATTTTTTTTAAATTTATGTGCATATAGCAATTATACATATATGTATATAGCATTTTCAGCTATATATATATGTGTATATTTCAGCTATATATATGTGTATATTTCAGTTATACATATGTGTATATTGCATTATACATATGTGTATAAATATGTGTATAATGCAATTATACACATGTGTATATTGAAAAAAATAAATAAAAAATTTAAAAAAATTCCTACATAAAAAGCAGCGATTAAAGCAAAAAAAAAAAAAAAAAATTGATCTTCTCAATCCAATGGTTGAGATTAAACCTTGAGGTTTTTTGTCTTCACATATTAATTAAATTTATATTAAGTATATATTTTAATACAATAAAGTACATTAAGGGGTGTTTAGGTAAAAACACCATGGAAAGAGAAATAATTAATATAATAGTGTAATACTATATTCATTTTTTATTCAATTATTCAAAAATATCATATTTTTTGTACTATATTTTATTTTTTAATTCCTTTACTTTTTTAAAATATATAATAACCTATATTCAAAGATAAATCTAATAAGGATGATTTACCCTGGTGTAATTATTTACACTAGCGTAAATCTATCATACACAAACTTCTACAAAAAAAATACACTAGTGTAAAATAACCAACAAACATATGTACATTCGTATTACGCGGGTGTAAAATAACCAACAAACATATATACATTCGTATTACGCTGGTGTAAAATACATAGTACCATCTATAACATTTGTATTGCAACCACTTTAAATGCCCCACAACATCAACAAAATGATATTACATCAATGTAAAACAACCAAACATCTATAAAATTCTAACTACACATAACTCAAAGAGTTTTACACCATTGTTTATTTACCTTATACAAAAAAAAAAAAAAAAAAAAAAAAAAAAACCATCATCTTTCACACCAGAATAAAGCCATGAAAAATCTTAACAACAGCAACAGCAGCAACAACAACAACATACGTGAAACCCACCAAAATTGACCCCCATCATCGAACCACCACCCGTCACCATCATCGAACCACCGTCTAACCACCATCACCAAACACCACAGCCCCCCCCCCCCCTATCACCACAAACCCACCACAGATCGAAGGATTTGTTCATCCAAACCCACCATCACCTCATAAACCACCGTCGACCACCGCCCAAGAACCACACTCGAAACCACCATCGGACCCCCACCATCATACCTGAACCCCACCAAATCGACCAAATCGAAACCACCCTCGAAACCACCATACCTGAAACCTACCACCATACCTAAAACCCCACCACCATACCTGAAACCACCATACCTCACCTCCAAAAACACCATCGACCACCGCCCATCACCTCCACTCATCTATCTCCACAGCCACAAACCACCACCATTCAGATCCCAAACCACCCTCATCTTCTAAGAGAGAGAGAGAGAGAGAGAGAGAGAGAGAGAGAGAGAGATAGAGAGAGATAGAGAGAGAGAGAGATGTGTGTATGTGTATGAGAGAGGTGTGATGATGGTGATTTAAATAAAAATCAATATTTTAAAAGGGGTATATTGGAGTGGGGGTGGGGTGGTGTGGGGTAGGGGAGGTGATAAATTACTTTGATACCCTTTAATATTATAATGATAAGCTGCCTATGTGTCGTCTTGTTATTGGCCTAAAGGAGTTCTCAAGTTCTCGCAACTCAAGTGGGTTCTCAAATGAACCGGATCCTATATATATATATATATATATATATATATATATATATATATATATATATAATAAAGCTACCAATAATCAAGTAAGTGCTAAACAGTAACATAACAGACAAAGAGACAAATATAACATGATATGTAACATATATGCAAGCAAAATCACAAACACATACCAAGTCCAGCTAAAATTGTACAACCTCTAAAAATCCTTAAGCTTAATTTTGCGTCTTCACAAACTCCTATCATGGACCATATCCTCAGATATGTGCAACTCTATCAAATCATGCCTAATACACTCATCTCAAGTCAACTTGAGCCTACCTCTACTCCTTCTCCCCTCGACAGTGAGTGTTTCCATTACTCTAACCGGCGTTATCGTCTGCCTCATCCTCACATGGCAAACCATCTCAATCTCCCCTCCTTTATCTTGTTTGAGATACTAGCCAACCCTAACCTTTCAATAGCAAGTTCATTTCTTATTCGGACTAGCCTTGTATACCCACACATCCACCTGTTGGATTATTTAGAAATACAAAATATTAATTCCAATAATGTACGTAAAAGTAACTAAACGTATTTACAATATCATTCGATTGATATGGCATGTCTCGAAACACAAACATATTTAACACCTCTTTCAATTTGCGTTGCATTTGTCAATGGTAGCAGAAGCTCATTATGACACATCCTTTTGTACTTATCGTATCCGAGTTTCAAAACTCGTGTGAGATCCACAAAAACCTTGAGAGTTTCCTAACGATGAGCACAAAAACCTTATAAAGATGAGAGATCACTGCACTCACAGTAGGACTTAAGTTTCATGAAAAGTCTGCATTGATCAAAATATAGTTAGATAAAAAAAAGATCGTATGTAGTAAGAAGAAATAAATGTATGTGGTGTGTAACGTGCAATGAAATGCAAGAAATTCATAGCATATTTACATTTGTATCTAGAGTTAAACTCATATATATGCATTGTTATAATTGAAATAAAAGCGTATCCCACATGTGAATCACGTGTGTGAGGGCCAATCTAACGTATAATATATCTCATCAACCTGCATTTTGAAATAAAAAATACCATATATGATTTTTTGATCTAAAGCATAAGGCATTGCATCATCTTTAACTAATCCGTAACGACAGACAAATCAACTAATTTTGATCTTCGTTTTATAATAAAGAACGAAGCCAAGCTAAAAAAACGTGGATAAAACTAATGGTGATATAATAAAATAAAGACTAAATTTCTCTAGTTACTGAGCATATTCAAAACCAACTTCGAGGTTGGTTGATTTGTCCATCGATACGAATTTATTAATGTTGATACATGCCCCCTATACTTTAGACCAAAAAACCGAATATGATACTAATTCAAGGGACTTGTGAACTAATAAGCTTGCTACAAAAACACCTTTAAGATCAATAGTTTTCATAAGGTTTTAAGGAAGATTTTCAATCATGTGAAAATTGGCTAACATACGTATGAAAGAAACAAATGGGAAAATAAAATGAACATCAAGGAAAGGGTGTTATCCAAAAGCATGTAGGTTTATCAGGAGGAGGTTGTCCCCGATATATAGATGCCCAACAACATGGTAGGTTGATTTTATAATGTTAATACCAAGACATTGTCATTAATTAATCTTCTTAGTATTCTTTTATTTTCTGATATTAAATTATTTTAAATTAATACCAAAAATGTGTTTGACCATTAGTATTATGACAAGGTTGAGCATTAAGTTAATAATTATAAGTAAACTAATTAATGCCATCAAAAGATTAACATAAGTGTCGTTAAAAAAAGTCACGGATTCAAGTCCCACAAGTAATGTTTTGAAACCTGAACCAAACTGGAACCAGAACCTAAATCAGGAGGTCGAACCATGACTTTGAGGTGTCGAAGTGTCGAGCCAAATTTTGATTAAAATTTTCCTATTTTACTGTATTTATTTTTATATTATTTAGGATGTTATCCAGTTCTTATATTTGGTCAAACAGACCCTATCAGTAGACCAGTAAAAAGACCGTTTCAATGTTCAGTCTGCTTTTGAAAACAATGCCAACAAAAGATAAAAGGCGAGATTAAAAGAAATTTGCCGTTCTATAAAAATGTCGTTAAAAAGGTAAAATATTTAATGTTGTCAAAAGAGTAAAATAATTAATGGGAGTTAAAATCAATAAATCATCACAATGTATATATATATATATATATGTATCTATATGATCCTGTAGGAAAATTGATTTGTGTAAGAAGTGTAGGAAAGAATTATAGGCATAGGATCAACTTTTGAGATTAAGGGCATTTAAGACTTTTTACCACTTTTTAAACTTAAAAAATCCCACTAATTTAGCAAATAATCTTCAACATAGTATCCAATTCTTTGTCTTCAATTTCAACATATAAACATTATGAGACATTCATATCATCAATTCTTACGATCGTGATATCTCAAAGGTTAACATCAGGAGTGTTTTATAATAACATCCATAGTGTTTTATATATCATTTTCATCACAGGCTAACATCAGGAGTGTTATATAGCAACATCAGGAGTGTCGTATAATAACAACAACCATAATGTTTTCCAAATATTGGTTTTAGATGAAATAATATATTGTGTTTTATTTGAACCTACAATTGTCTTATACATCACCATAAAACTACAAAGTCAAATTTTTAAGCCATAACACTTTTAGCTTCTAAATAGTGTTTTATATGAACGTTATACAATGTTTTATATCATCAGTAGGTGGGTTTGTTTTGTTTTGTGAGAATTAATGTTTACTTATGAATGATTATGACAAATAATAATTAAGAGAGAGAGAGACCGTTATTTAAGGAGAGCATTAAAAAGGATTCTAGAATTTTAACACAAAATAACATTTATACCCTCATTTAAAACACATATTCACAATCCTACCATGAATTTTTATAATATATTACTTCAATTTTAAACACATTCAAACTATTAATCTCTAACATCCATCTTTAAATCCAATGGTTGAAAACACTTCCTACACTTTCTACACAAAACCATTTTCCTAGAGGAACCCTACCATATATATATATATATATATATATATAGAGAGAGAGAGAGAGAGAGAAGGGATATATGGAAAACCCTTGTAAAGTGGAAAACTTTGGAAACTTTATCTCAACCATCCATGGGAATAGATCAATGATTGAGATGCATTATGTGACTTTGGGGGAGAGAGAAACATTATTATATTATAGAAGAAAACAAAAAAGGGTAGTTTGGGTAAATCAACTTCACTCTCTCTCTCTCCCCCATCAATCAAACATCTATCAACCTCTCTCCCTACTGTATATTATCCCGCCCAAAATCAAGAGACCATTATACTCTCTGCCCTTTTATTCCTCTCCACAACCAAACCCACCCGTCATCCCCAAAAGTAAAAACCTAGTTTCTTCTCAACATCTCCATGCTCCCTTCCCCTGTGTGTTTGACAGTACACCGCCGTCGTCTTCATCAAGCGTTAGCCTGATCATCATCGTCCAACCTTCCTCTATTAGCTCCATGTTCTCTACATTCTCCTCCATGTTACGTCGGCAACAGACGCGTCTCTCTTCGAAGAGGTAATAGGGTTTTTTCAAGCTTTTAACCCAATTAGTTGTTGCCCTGTTTTCGCAATTTTGGGGCTTTTTCTTTTATTTTCGTTTGTTTGATCGGTTATTACATTTAAAAAAAAGGGTTATTAGTATGGGTTATTATAACAAAAAAGATTTGTGTCTTTGATGGCTTCCCTTGTTTGTTGGTTTGATGGTTTTTGTATAGTAACAAAAAACATAGTAAAATTCTAAACTTGATGGGTTCCACTGGTAATAGGGTTTTTTTTGTAATGAAACGATTCTGTGTTCCCGTATTTGTGTGTTTGATGATGTTTCTGTTTTGTTGATGCAATCAGGAAGTCCCGGAAGTCAGTGAAGCGGGTGTCAGGTTTTGTTTCTATACGTGCTCTATTAGTGTGGTGTATCACTTAGTGTAGTACCCTTGGTTTAGTTTATTTATATTGTAGTTTGTTTGGCTGTTATGATATAGCTTTTGTTCGTGTTGTCAGATGCTTCAACATCGGGGGCAGATAGTATTATAGTGATAAACGATAGTACCACGAAGTCGCAAAAGCGAAAGAATGAAACAATTGTTGTGACTGATGGGGAATCGCAACCGCGTGGATACGAGGAGACCCAAAGAGTCTTGGGTAAGAAAATGATTTGACCTTTTATTTATTTTACTTATTGTGTTAATATTTGTGTATTTTTTAACTTAACACGTGTTACTTGTTTTGCTTTCCTTAGATTTTGATGACTCTGATTTGGATACACCAATTGCGAGTTTCAAGAAGAAAAAAACATGTATATTAAAACAGAATTGCTTGTGTATTTGTTTACGTAACACGTGTTAGCCGTTTTTTCTTCGAGTACTGTTTTTGAACGAAGAATCTGCATGTTAACAGTGGAGAAGGCAGGGTCAATGGATAAGACAAATGTCAAGCGAAGGAAGCAGAAAGGTATATGGTTTTCATTTTACTGTTTTTTGAAAAACTATTATCATTCGACATATTGCATAACTATAATAAACATGTCTTACAGAGAAAAGACCAGCATCTATAGATATGCCTGAGTCGTCTAACGTGAAAGGTAGAGATTCTCTCTAAAACAACCTACTTTTTTGGTACATGTGTTAAGCAAGTTGTGTGCTAACATCTGTTAAATATGATTACACTCTACAGATACCAGCCAGAGGGGCAAGTTGCGCAAAAGGAAGAACGCGCCAACAACTGTGGCAACGGTGGAAAATGAGTTGGGTCGCAAAAGAAAGAAGTCTAAAAGGGATGACTTCCCGACTATAAAAACACGATCATCTCCTTACCAGTTGGTTAGATGTATGTCATTGCTGTCTCTAGAGCAACAACTAGTAGTGAAGAATATGGGATTTGGTAGGCTATTGAATTTTAAGATGGGTGGGGTGCCGCTAAAGTTGGCGCACTATGTGGTTGACCACTTTGATCCTGAGAGGATGGAGATTCATGGTCCATATGGTAGCATGAAGATAAACCGAAAGGTCGTTCAGAAGTTATTGGGCATACCGAGTGGGAGTGTGAAGTTGCTAACGATTGAAAAAAAGCCTCGATGGAAAAAGCTGTTAAACGGTGGAGAAAAAGATATCAAAGTAAGTTCGTTTCAGCGAAGAGTATGGTTGACAAGATAGAATCCTCATACGGTGAAGACACATATGACTTCCGTATGGATTTCCTAATGTGTTTTGTAACTGTTATGATTGATTGTCATAAGCAAGGGACGTTGAGAGAGTGGATCTTATATCACATTTCTAAGAAGATGCAGTTTAATAACATTGATTGGTGTGGACTACTTGTTGACCATCTAAGAGAATGTAAGCTGAATTGGGATAGGTCTGATCCTGGTAGCCCATTTACCGGCCCACTGGCAACACTAACGGTACAAGTTTTTTTTCTAACCTTTGTACTTTAGTTTAATTATACCTCACATGACGTTTTTAACTTCATCTATATCCCCTCGCAGCTGTTGTATGTCGACAGGGTGACCTGCCCTGGAATGGACGTGGATTACAGCCTTTATCCAATGGCATATTGGATAGCGAAGCGTTTAAAAGATAGGGAAAAGTTGGAAATTCAAAATGGTGGGTTCGGAAAAGGTTGTTTGAAGTACTTGAGTGTAACATGGGAGAGGGATGACCAGCCAACTGTACAGGTCTGTGAAGTTTTTTTTAATCATAACATGTGTTATGTGTCTCCTTGTTTATTAATACTACTATTGTTATTGTTAAAGTCTGTATAACATGTGTTAAGTAGAGTTCAGTTGATAACATGTGTTAAGAAAAGCGTGTGTAACATGTGTTATCTAATTTATTGTGTCTGCTTGATGCGAAAAACAGGATAGGATGGATGTGGTTGGGAAAAACATAGATGAAATTTTGAAGTACAAGAAAAGGGTTGAAGATATGTTAGGGGTGTTGTGCGAAGAGCATCCGGATGATGTTGAGGTTCAAACTTTGAAGGCCAGATATGCAAGTCTTCTAGATGATAAGCCAGTGTGGATTAGAGAGCTGGATACTACTCAACAAATAAAAGCAGTGGTGCGTTCTTTGAATAAGGAGTCTGATGGTTCAGCGGGTGGGCAAAGTAGCGCGAGTTTAGGTGATGCTGGGTGTGCAAGTCCAGACGTAAGTCAATACCGAAAGAGCATGCGCAAAACACGTAGTGCTCGGTATCATGATCAACAGCCAGCCCCTGTTGGTGAGCCTGGTAATGGTGAGTAACGGGTTCTGTTTAAGTTTATAGTTGCTATTTTTTGTTTAACACTAACAGTTGTTACTGTCATGCACGCACAGGTAGTGACAAAAAGGATAGTGAAAATGATGAATCGGGTGACGCACGGGTGGTTGTTGGTAAAAAAAGGTAAGCTACTAATGACAAATATGGTATTATTTCTGTTTGGTTGCCGTATCTTATTGTAAATGTTTTCTCAGGTGGCGATGAAGGAAGTAAGCCAACGCGCAAGACAAAAGCAAAAGGCGCTGCTGTGCGAGGGGAAAGATTGTCTAAGGCAGATAGTCCGAAAGGTAAGCTGCTATTTAAACTAGATGTTATTGTCTCTACTTGGCTAACGTATGTTTTTGTTTATCATTTTTCAGATGGCGCTGAAGCCAGTAAGCCACGGCGCAATACAGGGGCAAAAGGCGCCAACGTGAGTGGTGATGAGGGAAATGTAATAAGGCGTAAATCGGTGCGACTGCATGTTCATGTAAAGGACCAAGAAGATGAAGTCAATGATGGAGCTGCAAAACCTGTTTTAGATCCGCACAAACTGACAGGAAAGCAAGATGCAGTCGAGACTATCTTCAATAACACCATTGATGGTATATTTTTAGAACTGCTGGTAACACATGTTAGAATTTATGCAAACACGTGTTAACTGGGTAAATGTACACATGTTCAATAGGTGTTGGTTTGGAAGGAATTGCAACCGATGTCACTAACACAGCTGATGGGGTTCAAGAACAGGAAAGTGAGGCAGGCATCTTACCGACAGGTAATCTATTTGTGTATAATATTTGCATAACCTGATTAATTATACTTGTTCAATGCTTATATTAATAACATTTGTTAACATGTGATGTGTTCAAAAGAAGTTGAAACTTGTGTCAACAACAAGACTGAAGTGGCTAAAAAACAAGAAATTGAGGCACACGAGTCGCCGGCAGGTGATGTGTTTTTTTATAATTATTTGATCGCCAGGGCTACTTAAGCTTGAATGGTGTGAAAAATTTGGTAACATGTGTTAAATGTACGTAGGTTCTACGGGTGTTGGTTTAGAAGGAGTTGAAATTGGTGAAAGGAACACGATTGATGGAGTTCAAAAACCGGAAAGTAAGGCACGCAGTTCCCTGCCAGGTGATGTGTTTTTATATAATTATTGCATCGCTGGGTTACTTAGACCATTTCTGTGCTGAAACTTGGTAACATGTGTTAAATGTACGCAAGTTTGAGAGTTCTGGGTTTTGAAGGGGTTGGCGCTAGTGGCAAGAACACAGGTGATGGTACAAAGGATAAAAAGGAAAGTACATCTTTCCTTGGCATATGTGGGGAGCTTGCAAGGACGTTCAAAGAAGGTACAATTATGCAAAAAAGGTACATCTTTCTTTGCCATAGATTGCAAGCTAACATGTGTTGTTTTTCTGTTGAATATGTATAAAGACAATAGCATGCAAGGTGGGCAGACGGCGGACGCTGGTGAGAAGCCTGTTGAAGGGAAAAACGCCACGTATAAGATTGTGCCAGACTGTAAGAATTGGTCAATTGGGGGGGTTTCATCTTTTGCTAACGAAAAAAAAAAACAGTTTTTAACTTTTTAAAAATAACTGGGTCTAACATGTGTTAGAAGAATTTTATGGCACAGGTCCGGATTGTGTAGCTACCGGTAAACGGCTGCCTACCATGGACGACGATCAATTTGCTGCACCGTGTGACTTGCCACGGGATACATGAGACTTAAGAGTTGAAGATTATGGTTATGACGGTCCAAATTGGAGCGTTGGTTTAACACAAATTTATAGCGATGGTAATGCAACACAGACATGTTTGTTTTTTGGTTTGTTCTGTCCGTCCAATTTTTTTTTTTTTTAAATGGTTTGTTTTTTGGCATTAACACATGTTAAATTTGGCCCTAATAAATGTTAATTTTGGCATTAACAGGTGTTACCTAACATTGTACTGGTTCAGAAGGTGTTGGTAAAGATACAACTGGGACAAGACAAGGTATGTAAAGCATATAGTTGGGTAAGACTAGTATGGTTGACGATCATTTTTGGTGCTCAGGGCTGACCCTTTTTATTGGTGTGACCCCATAGATGTTGGCGAGGCTGCTGGTCAAGTAGCGGACCAAACCACACCAGTTGCGCATAAAGATTTGAAGGTTAATGAAGAATCATCTAGTAAGGATCCAGGTGCACCTGCTCACAAGTCTGATGCACACACACCTCTGGATAAAATAGCCAGCACAACTACACCAGTCGCCGCTACAAATTTGAACCTTAATGAAGAGTCGAGTAAGGATGCAGGTGTGTGATAGTGGGCAAATTTGTTTATCTCCAGATAAATGTTAAAAAAATATTAACATGTGATAACTGATTTTTGCGCAGGTGCGCCTGCTCCCATGTGTACTGCCCTGGTCATGGATATAGACCCTGATAACATCTTGGAGGTCGACCCCATTGGCTCGTTTGACGGGGCGACAGGCGTATACACAGTTGGTGCCCCGGTGCAAGTGGCTTGTCAGGGTAGGGACAACACGGTTCTCCAGAATGTAGTTTCACGTCTTGAAGCAAACAGGAGAAACTCACCCCGGGAAAAGCTGGTCGCACCTGTTAACCGATCACCATTCTTTCTTAGAGGAGTTGATCTACAAGCTGGCCTGACAAAGGAAGATGATTAAATCTGGAACTATATATATAATAATCAAGCTACTCAGGCTATGATGTACCAGCTTTTGTAAGTAACTTATTGGCTTTTATTTTAGTTTTTTAATCATGTGTCATTCTCTTGGGAATCTTAACACCTGTTAACAAATTTTTTGTTTTTTTGCAAAATGTCACACAGGCACGCAACAGGGACATCTATGGCTCCAACAGATCAAGGAGATGTAGGCACAACAGATTCGTGGGATATGTAAGTTTTGGAATCTAATTATTTTACACACATATTATAGGATAACATATAAAAAAATTAACATATGTTATTAAAATAAATAACACATGTTACAAAAGGGAGTTGTTGTTTAGAAGCGCTTATAATGTGGAAGCAACATGCGCCATGTTCAAGAGTCTAGCTGCGGGGACAAGGGTACTAGATATAATAGTCGATTGTTGGGTGGATGTCTTAAACTATGAGGAAAAGTTCAGATCAGAGGGTGCAAAGTTAAGGTTGTTCGTGGGAACGAAGGCTGTGGTAAGTACTTTGTAGTATTGATAGGAAAAAACATCATTTGTTATATATAATGTATTGGCTAACGTGGTAGAATTTTTTCGTTTGGGGGTGACAGTTTGATTGGATGTTGCACGATCGGAATGCTAGTGAAGAGAAACGTATGGCCAAATTCCGGTCAAGCATGAGGGCAGCATGCTGTTGGAGCGACAAGATGATGGATTTGCAAAAAGTTGACCTTATCATGTTTCCAATCTTGGAATACAATCACTACTACCATGTTGTTTTTGAGCTAAAGCACCCATCAATCACCGTAATTGATAATGCTACAGAGAAAAATGGGGTTCAAATTGTGGACAACAAGGAGTACTTCGAAAAAGACACCCCATACAAGATTGTAAGTTGGTTAAATATTACACGTTGATGTTTTGTTTCTAACCTGTGTTAGTTAATGTATAACATGTTTTATCTTGTGGTTAACTAGTGTTAAGCCCAACTATTTTTTTCCCCAGAAACATATGCTGGTTAAGTATCTAGGTGACATACAACATCCAAGGGCTGAATTAATAAATGGGCTAAGGATACATAGGCAGAAGATTGACTGGGCAACACGCAACAACGTTGACGATTGTGGCGTATTTTTGATGCGGCATATGGAGAAATTCATGGGGAAGGGCGAACGTTTCGATACCAGGTTTAGTACAAATGGGTCAAAGAAATTAGGGAAGTGAGGAGGCTACGTAAGATGTTCGCAGCACATATCCTTTTGTATACGGCGAACCTTTTGAAGGAAAAGGTGGAAGCAGCGGCGCTGGGAGGTAGGAAAGACAATCTTGGTAGTTGAATGGTTTTTTTTTTGGGCGACAGGTTGCATGGTCGCTAGTAAAAAACTTGTTTATTCGTAAAGTCGTGTTGTCAGCTACTAAACTTGTATTTTTTTGGGGGCATGTTAACCACATGTGATGGTAGGTAGTAGTATGTATGCAATGTTTAGGTGTTTCCCGTATATTATTAAACACCTTGTTTAGTCTTTTGCCATGTATTGTTAACCTCCGTTTAAGTGCCATGGCATTATTAGTTATGTGTGTAACTAACATGTTGTACTCGATCATATGCGGTTAGACCCGGTCGCCTAGTAGGTTGAATTTTTAGAGGGTTTACACCGGGCACCTAGATCAACTAACATGTGTTAGTTATTATATGATTAACATGTGTTAACCCATATATCTGGGTTATGCCTATTGCATATACATTCAAGTGACTACACACCAAAAAATAACACTTAAAAATATTGCATGTATATTCGGGTGACTGTGCACACCAACAATCGATCTGCTAACATGTGTTAGTTTCTGACATAAAGTAGCACCGTAGATTAAAACTGATTGTGCACACCAAAGTCAACAACTTACATAATAACACTTAAATATTGTGTGTATGGTGTTTTGGTCTCGTACAACCCCACTATTTGGACCGGGCCAAAAATAGATCTAGTAACATCACCTAACATGTGTTAGTTTCTGATACAAAGTAACACGTGTTAATCATATATTTGGGACCTGCCCAAAAAGATAGATCTATTAACATGTGTTAGTTTCTGACATAAGTAACACGTGTTAATCATATATCTGGGACCTGCCCAAAAAAGATAGATCTATTAATATGTGTTAGTTTCTGACATAAAGTAACACGTGTTAATCATATCTGGGTTATGCCCTATTGCATGTAAATGGTTTAGGCATACAACATATATAGAAAACTAACATGGGTTAGGTCTTGACATAAATAACACGTGTTAATCATATATCACTATTATGCCTAATACTAGTCTTTTAGGTAGCCTAATAGTTTAAATATTGTTTAAATTGTTTTGGTCATTCTACAATACTAGTCGCTTATTATATAGATAGCCAACAAATAGAGCACACTAACATGGGTTAGGTCCTGACAACAACTTAAATGGTAATACTTAGCATTCATATTCAAAAGGGACACCATCAGGGTCACATAGTTTAAGTTATACATACCATACCAAAGTTTTAAAAACATCAAAAGCACTGAATAACCGATAAAACATAGTTAGGCGGTGTTATGTACGTAACAAAGTAGGAGTAGACACTGTTACGTGCACATAACACGACCCCAAAAAACGTCGTCCAACGGCTCAATGCTGATCTTTTTCTACTATTCTGAACCTCCGGTCCGGAGGTTCTCTTGAAGTTGCTGTTGTGTCACCTTCTCGCAGTTACGTGAGTCATGACCAATGACATACTTGTTGCAAGTGCGGCATAGTCTAGGCGCCTTGGCTGGCCTTTCTTTAGCCTTCTCACCCGGCCCCGTGATACGTCGATTTTTCCCACAACCTTTAGTACGCACAGCATCAGGGTTCTTTACCACAACTTCACAATCCACATCTTGACTAAGTAAGTCCTCCATCTCAGCTTCATTTGTTTCCTTTTCGCTAACTTCAACAGTTCCTTTTGATAACAAATTAAGTTTGATCTCCTTTAATTTCTCCACAAACGCAATTAGAGATTTTGTGTCGGTGCACACAACATCCACACACTCGGAAACCAACTTGAGTACCTCATTCCTGAGGATGGATTCAGGATACGTGTCGACACCATACCGTCCTGCAATGGAAAACACCTTCTTTGGCAATGCATCCCTGCGCCAACGATCCATGATGTACTGGTTTGGAATCTTTTCAACGTTCTTCATGCGATAAACGCAAAAAACATGGCGGCAAAGGTAGCCAATCCGTATGAACCCCATACAAGAACAAGTAGCTGTGTTATCGCCACTGGAAAACTTAACCTGTATGAGAGAGCAGAAAAATAAAATAAAAAACGGTATCATGTGTTAAAGTACTGAGGTGTAACATGTGTTATTATTGTTGTGCTAGGTAACATGTGTTAGTGTGCTAAAAAATAAAATACTAACCTGGTAAATGTTAGTCACATCACGCCTGCGGTCCAGGTGGGTGACATCAAAAACAATAAGGCCATCCTCTTCTTTTCTATTCGAGACATAGCAGCATAACATTCCCTTTTGTGATTTCTTTTCGAACTTCAATAAAAACAGAGTGAGAGTATAACATGAAAGCATGTTTCTCAATTGCTAGATCAGTCACGGCACAGAACACGGTTGACGATGTTTTGTATTCAGAAACTCTTTGCCTATAACGTTGGCTATCAATTCTTGCTTCATAACAGATCATAAACTGAACAAGTGTGTTGGCACTAGTCGAGTTCACTTTAAACGCAGCATTAGAACTCTCACAGCGCGAGGTAGTCTTCATTAGGCAACACATAGGAATGTCGTGGAAATACGCCGGAACCCAACGGTCGCTTATCTCATACATCTCAGCCAACCACTCATGGTCTTCAAGGCCAAACGTTGCCAACAATTCTTGCCAGCGACTCTCAAATGTTGACGGCTTTATGTAGACATTCCATACAAGTCGATGAAAGCAAGCCCTTAGCTCTTTATTCTGCAGCTTCTCAACGGATATCTATTGGGGAAACATTTAGGAAAAAAATAGAGCATGGGTAAAAACAAAACAGGTTGTATAAAAACTAAGATAACACATGTTAACATCAGGAAACTTATATATACCTTTGACGACAACTTTTTCATAATATGCCACATACATAACCTATGGCGAGATTCAGGGAGAACTTGCATGACCGCTTGCCTCATAGCCGGGTCCTGGTCAGTCAATACCAAGCATGGTTGAGTATTGTGTGCTTTAAGAAATCCTTGGAGCAACCATTTGTATGACTCTATCGTTTCATTGAATAGCAAACCGGCACCAAATGTCACACACTACTTGTTGTGGTCAACCCCAGTGAATGGCACAAAAATTAGATTGTACCTACGTTATTTGATGGACCATTATTATTTAGTCAGAACAAATGTTATAAAATCTTGTCATTGATATAACATGTGTTAAAAATTGATAACATGTGTTACCTGTTGGTATGGTATGTGGCGTCAAAAGCAACGACATCACCGAAAGATTTATAATTCAATTTTGAAATCTCGTCAACCCAGAATACACTTCGCAACTGACCATCAGAAAAAGTGAAGTCGAAATAGAAATCCGACAAGTTTTTAAAACGGTCACGCAATCGATCAAGAACTAGTTGTGCATTCCGGTCACCAATAAAAATTCTCAAAGTCTTACTGGAGTTTTTAAAGTCAACCACGGTGCCGTTGACATTGTGGTGACCACCCTTGATGGCTACAAGACACCTGTGTGCCTTGACAGGCCCAATTCGATTTAGGCTCATTTGGTGAATAAACTGTTTAGTAGCAAATGTAAGCTTCCTCGACTTCTTTGTTAGGTCACGATTCACGTTGTTAACTAACTCATGATTGTGCACATCGTTGAAACTCTGAACCACAAACTTTGACGTCACAGTACAAAGCCTCACTAACAAGTGCGCTTTACAATCGCACTTCAGGAAAGTGCTGTTCCTCTGAATCAGTAAATCCTCATTTAATGTGTCAAACATCTTACCCTGTTGTGGTTTCCCAGCTTTGTTGCACCAAAGGTATTTGTGTGTGGCAATACCCTTCCAAACCTTCGTCTGACCCTTTTTTACATAGAACCCAGCCTGGTCAGCATACTCTCTGTACATCGCCAAAACTTCATCAAAAGTACCAAAAGATTGGCCCACAACAGGTATGTATTTCTGGACAACATTTGGAATCCAGAACTTGGTTCCGTTGGGAGTTGCAATCAAGTAATGCGGTGGCGGATCTTCATTACCATCTGCAAATCAAGTAATGAGATGTTAACATGTGTGACCCAACCACGAAAATCCATATATATATATATATATATATATATATGTTAACACCTGTTAACCTGATTAATGAAGTTAACATGTGTTACCCAGGATCAGCCAAAAAAAATCAAACCATTATAACACATGTTAATACTACAATCCATCTCATACTAAACTTTGGAAAACTGATTTAATGCATACTAAGTCGAACAATCTTGTGATGTGTTGTGTGGCCAAATCATCATCTAAAAACATGTTAAAAACTAAAAAAAAGCTGATAACACAATCTGGATTTACTCAAACAAATACTACACAACAGGGGGTATACTACACACCATCAAAATGAAAAAATAAATAAATCAACATGACATATAAACAAGAACAGGCCATCAAAATCCAACCATGTTTTTTTAGAGAAAAACACTACTCAGTCATTCAAAACATATAATACAAAACATAACACACTAGATTATAACACACGGGAAAAAAACAACAATCTTTAAACAAGAGCAGAGAATCAAAATCCAAACATGTTTTTTTTTCACATAAACCACTTCTCCAGTCACGCAAACATATAAAACAAGAGCTATACCAACCACCCTAAAAGAAAAATACAAAAACAAAAATCTTAAAAAAAAACACACACAAACGAGAAAAAATAGAAAAGAAACTAACCTTCAATATCAACATATGAACACCTATCAACATCAAGTGGTGTTGGGTTTTCAAATCCAATCTCTGTACATGAAGACATACATATAAAACCATCAACCCATCACCGATCATATACTTGTAAAAAAAAAGGACATCAACAAAAACCTTCGGCTGTTACAGCAGGGTTTGGTACATACTTGATTCAGTCACATGCCCTGCAAAGTTGTTCCTAATCAACCCACGAGAAGGAGATAAGTAAGATGGATGGATGGTTGAAGGTGGATGCTCTTGGTTAAAATCCATGGAGATTGTGTGAGAAAGAAAGATGAAGGTAGGAATCTTTTGATGTTAGATACTTACATATAAAGGGAAAGGTTTGAGAAAGAAAGAAGAAGGTTGGTAAAAAGGTGTGTATTGGGGCACGAGAATTTAGAAGGTTGGTAAAGGTGTAAGGTACAAATATGGGGGAATGTGTAGCTGACATGACAAGTGGGAAAGACTTTGAGTGGTGACAAGTTGGCTAAGGGTGAATTTACTTTCCTACCCTTATAGTGTTATAATATTGATTTTTGAGATAGGTGATGTGGCACAATTCTAGCCACATATAAGGTTTCTAAAGTTTTCTAGTTTAGGAAAGTTTTTCATAGATACTTATACTATATATATACACTAAGTATCGGTAGAAAACCTGCGTTTTTTTAGTAAACCCTATAAAACCCTACTTCCCGAGCTTTTTTTATTTGAAAATTTTAGGTCAAGCAATATACATGTTTTTAAGAGTTTTGAGCAAAAAAAAATCAAAAAAGTGTCGTTCGTTTTTTTAAATAAATAAGTTTTGCATCGTACCATATGTTAGCATATGTTTACATTGGTAACATATGTTATGATGCAAAACTTATTTATATTTTTTAATCCGTTTATAGTTTTAATCCAAATGAAATGACTGTTTTAAGTTTCTTTTTTATAGTTTATTGAGTATACATTTGTATTATTTTACATTTGTATTATTATTTAGATATCTTCATCACAATGCCACACCACATATAATCCACGGAGATGTTAAAGCAAGCAACGTGTTACTAGACACAGAGTTCACCAAGTCTTTACTTTAGTTTATGTAGTGGTATTCTATTGTAATTATTAGTGGCTAATATAGGAATCAAATCCATAAGGGACCAATACAATTGAGAAGGTAACGTATTAGGCGGTTAGGGGATACGATAATAGTCGAAATGGTTTATATTTATTTGTTCTAATTGTAGATAATTGATGTTATAGTTGTGATGACAATTCATGCTTTAAGTTTTGACCTTAGAATTGTAACATATTCTTCTGAATTTTAACTTTGAGTTAACATCTTAAATAGTAGCATTAGTGAATAAGTTATCTTGTGGAAAACATACACATAAATATTTACTATCTAAAATCTTATATAACTAATGCAAAAAGGCAAATCAATGCCAAGTGCCAAACATTGTTATAAGGAAAACATAGTTTCACTTGCCATAATCTAGCATATATTATCAGTTGACATACTTCCTGTGTATCTTCTTTTTAAGAACCCGGAACATAACTCATTTTGGCAGGCTATGTGCTTTCTAAAACATGCTCATTTTCTCAAAGGGCGATATAAGTTAGAACATTATAAAAGATTAATTGTAGTATATCTGAAAATGTAACACCTATAATATTTTGTTGTCTCTTTTAAGTAGAGTTTCTACTAGAAACAGCTCATCACTACGTAAAACACCATATTTTTAACCACTATAACACCAAACTTAGTTACAACTTATATGGAGTCAGTATTGCTTACAGTTAGGCAGTTAATCATTACTTAATTCGATGTCGTTTATACATAAATTTTAGAAATTAGAAATATAGTACTTAGGGGGGAAGGGACACTCATAGATGAATTTTTTCACTTCACTGATTTTAACCAATTATGCACTGCCACATCACTTTACTGATTTCTTTCACTGAAACACTTTTTTGGATGCAGCACTCCACTGATTCTTTTATTTATTTTTTTAATTTAAAGACAAATATAACTTTTTGTTTAAAAAAAATCACACGGTTTTAACACCAAACCGTCAGAACAAGTTAATTTCAACTGTCTCCATCCAACACGGTCAAATATATTTATTTCCATTAATATCGGTGTAATCTAACCGTCAAATTATTAATTATACATTCAAAACGGTTGGATTTTTTTACTATAAAAACCACCATGTGACGGTGGTGAAAACACAACTCAAATCAACACAATATCAATAACATCCCCACCACACAACTTAAGCATGACCCGTTGGACAGAGAACGAAGAAATCGGATTGGTTGTGTGTGTCATAGACGCACAAAACAACCCATTCTTGCAGCGCCAACGCCGCCCATGGTTGGATTCCAGGGACACACGGTTCTGGGACCGTGTATTGGGTGACTTTAATCAACAGGTCGGCCCAAGTGGTCGCACAATCGAGAGTCTACAAAGAAAATGGGCCGACCTAAACGTCAAGTGTAATTGGTGGACGACATTGTACGAGCGCTCAATGAGCCGCCACCCGGGCATTGGGGAGGAGATTGCTGTGCAGATGACCCATGCAGCCTACGCCGGTCATTACCGCAACACGTTTGACCATATCTAGGCGTGGCACCTCCTACGCGAGCTTTAAGTGTTATTTTTTATGTTTTTAATTAATGTTTAAATATTTAATGAATTATGTTTATGTTTTTTTTGTTATTTAATGGTGTTTTAGTTTATTTTTTTTTAATTTTTAACACACACGGTTATAAAATACAAAAATTAAACAAAAGGAACACACACGGTTATAGTAAAAAAGTGATTTAACTTAATTCAAAAAAAATTAAAAACCCGGTACCAGCCCGTTAGATAGAAGCAGCAAAACGGTCCACGGGACCACTGCCAGCGTGGGTGGCAGCGGTGTTACCGTGCTGGTAGTGGGTACCCATGACCAATTCGGGTGGCGCCCCGTCCCCCTTAGATTTAGTGGTATTTTGTTGTAATTATTAGTGGTTAATATAAAAATCAAATATATATGGGACCAATATAATTGAGATGGTAGCGTATTATGCGGTTAGAGGAAACGGTACAGTCGAAATGGTAGTTTTTCTTTGCAGTCGTATTTGGTTGAGTTTTTCTGTTGCAAATCACATATCGAAGATTTTATTACGTCATATTAGATTTTTTTAACTCTGGGGTATAAACTAGTTACATACTTTAGAGTACATTTAGATTGAGTTTGGAGGTATGTTTGGCAAAACTAGCTGGAGGCTGGTAGCTGGTAGCTGCCAGCTGCAAGCTGGAAGCTGAAAGCTTTTTAAATATATTTTGGTGTTTGGCGGAGCAGCTGAAGCTTTTAATAAAATGTATAAATTGACCAAAATGGGCATAATTAAAAGCTTGTAAATAAGGTTTTTATTTAATTTTTAAAATAGAATGGGTATTTGTGTCATTTACTAATTAAAAGCTTATAGCTAGTAAAGCTTTTTCTTAAAAGCTACTACTAGTGGCTTTTCACTGTAGAGCTTTTTCTCTAACCTAAAATGCTTCCAACCCCTTCAACCAAACAAGATTTTTTATTAAATAGGAGCTTTTTTTAAAAGCTCCTTGCCAAACATACCCTGGAGATGAAAAAGTGTTTTTGGTCAAAAATGCTTATTGGCTTATGACTTTTTGAAAAGGAGTTTTAAAAAAAGTGTTTGGATTAGCTTTTCGGATGAGAAACGTCAAAAAGTCAATAAATTGTTGTTTTTTTAATGTTTCGCTTAACTTATTGTGAATATTGGTTGTATGGATGGTATATTTGTAATTTTTTTCCAAAAGTTTAAAGCCAAAAGCCAGGATTTCTAACTTTTCAAAAACAGTTTTTCAACCCTTAAAAGCTAAAAGTCAAAACAGAAAGTGCTTTTGGGTTACACAAACAGCTTATTGACTTATTGACTTTTTGAAAAAGCCAATAAGTCAATGTTTTGAAACTCAATCCCAAACAACCTTTTATTTGTGTACGCTAGACGGAAAAGAATTTAGATCCCCAAAGTTTTGTCGATCAATAAGAACGCCGGACAGCAACAATAAACGGCAGAACCACCGTAAAATGGCTGAGAAATTAGCACCTGAAAAGCGACACACCTTTTTCCACGGAAGTATGTCATCTCTACCTTCAAACTTTTGCAATTATTATTATTATTATTATTATCACTTAGGTTACGTTAATTAATCCAAATAAGTTGGTTTTTAGGTCAGAAGGTATTTGAATGGGATCAAACCCTAGATGAGGTCAATATGTACATCACTTTGCCTAAAGAAGTTCCTAACAAGCTCTTTTACTGCAAAATACAGTCCAAACATGTTGAAGTTGGAATCAAAGGCAGTCCTCCCTATATGAATGTATGTATTCTATGCAATCTCATTTACCTGTTTAATTTCTGATTTAAAAAAAAAAAAAAACTGATAGAGCATTATTAATTCTTGTCCTATTTATTATAGGAAATAGGTTAGGTACTCTGTATTGCACGGTTTGGATCATAGTTATCAAAGGCGCTAGCACACTCGATGCGCATAGACCTTGCGCGAGATAAAAATGCGAACAAAGAAAATAAGTAAAAATATATAATGTGTTAGAAAAATAGTACTATTCTTCGAATAAAATAAACAATAGTTATTATGTAACATTTAATATCATCTACTTAGTATAAAAAGTTTTAAATTAGTGGTGCATTAATGTATAAAAGTAGTTTTGCATAGATAAAAGTAGAAATCTGGCTACAACGTAGCCAAAATTTAGAGAATTTGGTTGGAAACTCTCTGGAATTTGAAACCTCGTTGGTATCTGCTCCTCATCCATCACCTGGAGAATTAAAGCGTAGTTGCGTTGACTTAAAGCGAATTGCCTCGCCTCGCATGAAAATGGGCCTAGACGCAAGTGGCGATGACTTTTAACAACTATGGTTTGAATAAAGAAAATATCTAAAAGTTAGTTTTGAAGATTTAGGCTTTGTAAAACGATATACCTAGAAAAGAGAAGCGGGAAAAAAACATATTGTAAATTTGTATGTTGCGAAGAGGTGAAAGATGAAATAAGAGAAGCGGGAAAAAATTGGTTGGGTTCGCAAAATTGTGACACGTGACAATGGATAGTTACTTATTTATTAGATATAGATTGACCAGAATACATGTAGATTTTAGTATGTTTAAGATTTATTTTTCAAAAAATGTGATATTAATCACTATATGCATAGGTATAAGAACATGTGCACATTTTTATTCTTTAAAAAAATTAGGCAAAAGGGGGTAAATTTATCAAATAGTTATCGAAAGTCTATTTGATAACTATTCAATAAATCATTGTTTTTCAATCTTACCGTTTCATTGAGGCGATATGTGTGCATGTGCTTATGTAGTTATCGCGGTTCTGAATAGAATGTACGTGTTTTTAAACAATTGTTGATTTATTGTATTGCTAATCGGGCACAACTTTTGCAGCATGATTTATATTCGCCTGTAAAGACAGATTCTTCATTTTGGACTATAGGTACGCATTTTTATTTAATTGTTTCTGCTCAATGACAGCTTGTGATGTTATTTTAATCTACGATGTATGGCAGAGGATGATATTTTGCACATTACTTTGCAAAAAAGGGATAAAGGTCAAACATGGTCGTCTCCTATAGAAGGCCAGGGTCAGCTTGATCCATATGCTGCGGACGTTGAACAGAAACGTCTCATGCTTCAGAGGTTTCAGGAGGAGGTAAGCCTGCAACATGTTTCCATTGTTATAGTTTTTGTTTTAATGAAGATAAAATATCGAACATTTGTTTAGTAAATTTCTGCCTTGATTCGTTTAGTAAATTTCTGCCATGATTTGTTTAGTACATTGCTGGTGTCCGTTCGTCTTTAGTTGAAGTTAAACGAATAAACAGCCCCCTTTCGTGTTCGTTCGGTTTGTTTACAGGTCTACCTTTCTTGGTATACCTTAAATAATAGCAGTCCTATATATGATCAAAGACATCATCATCATCATCATCATCATACTCAGTTAATCCCACCTATAGCAAAGCTAGGGTAGGGTCTGAGGAGGGTAAGATGTAGACAGCCTTACCTCTACCCCTAAGAATAGAGAGGCTGCTTCCAGTGAGACCCTCGGCTCGATGTGGTTTGGTATCAAGCCTTGGACATAAGGCACAGAACACTTAGCAATCGGGACAAACCCGATCGGTGCATGTACCCCTTTGTCTTTTGGCTATCCACGCCACCACATGATGCATGATTAACCGTCCGTCGTTTTTAACGTTATTTTCACGAAATTAGTAAAATAACGTTAAAACTAGTGCAACTTTACTTTTGCCCCCCAAGGGCCACACATATATACATTATACGCGCACACCGTAAGTGGGGCATAATATGATCAAAGACATCTATACTGTAAATATGTGAAATTCTGTACCTCTATAAATTATATGCATATCAACACAACCGACTAACCTATTCTGTCGTTTACTACTTCCACAGAACCCAGGATTTGACTTCTCTCAGGCCCAGTTTTCAGGGAATTGTCCTGATCCAAGAACATTCATGGGTGGCATAAGATCTGATTAGCAATCATCGGTTTCTTCCCCTGAATGAAAATGTACATTAATCCTCTCAAACCTTGAATCTTAAATAAATAGTGTTGTGTCTGTACGCATATTTATAAATTGTAGATGCTCTACTTATGCCCAGTTGCTTATAAAATGTTCTTGATTTTAGCCATGTCATCTATGCACATAATGCCCATATTGAATACTTATGTTCACATTGCGTGATACTCGTATCCTGGAAGTTAAATACGATATCTAGTAATTGAATCGACAAATCACCGAAAGCCTAAATAAAATTATTTACTTTAGTTCTTCAATCTTCAGTGACAATATGGTAGGATTAAATATGTTACTAAGTTATTTTTAATGTATAGACTTGTAATCACTTAGGACTAATAAGCTTCCTAGTGAACAGTTTATGCATATTCATGAAGTTACAATCGAAGTACTAACAACAATAATTAAGGCATAAATTACTTGGTTACAGTTCCATGATCTAGGTCTAGATTTGCATCCAAATTGATTTAGCAAAATCACATGTTTGAAGCAAGCGCTCTACCATATTGATTTTCAATGGTATCTAGTTAATCCTGTGGCATTCCCTGCACGTGTTTGCTATTAGCAATCTTCATTCGTAGTTGCACGGGAATACCACTTATACTTGGATGAACAATTGATATAATCATGTTCTCGATCTAAAACTCTGAAATAAGATTATATTGAATACCATGTATGCCCTCATTGGTTGCCAAACCCTGCAACCGCGTGTGGCACACAACTCAAGACTTGGTGGCTCGGAGCCACTTAACTTCGTGAGCAAGTTCTGTAAAGCGTACATCTTAAAGTCGCAGAGTGCAAGGTCTTCATCTTTTTTGCACGGTGAATGTGCTGTACTCAATATTGTATCCCTCTTAGTCTAAAATTTAGAAGTTGAGTCACCCTGATTAGCGTTTGTATGAAGGAGATACGGGTAAAACGCTATAACACAAAGTTGTCAATACTATGATGTTTTTGCCTTAACTCTGCCGTTTGGACATTCGGTCACTTGCATCATAAGTCAGTGTTTTTGTCTATTTAGCTAATTCTCCGCAATTAAGTACCTAAAACCACAACTTGAGAGAGTGCTATAGTTTTTATACTTAAGCTATTTATTAAATTAAAGTTAAATAATTCATACTCATATGGTCGTTGTTTTACCCGAACTCAGTTTGACCTGTTACAGATCCGATGTTTTGCCAGCTTTAGCTACTACAAAGATGAATCAAATGCAATGAAGCTCCAATTGCTAAGTCAAGCTGGTTAAGTGAATCGTTTTGACTTTTGAGTAGATTTGGGTGTATCAAAATGTGTCTTTAGTTTGCCTATACATTAAGTATCAGTCGATCAACTCCAAACATTGTATTAATCTAATCATCACATCCAGACTATGTATATTGGATATCCACTACAAAGAACCGGATATTCATGTATCAGACTTTGGGTTTGTGTTGGTCTGGTTAACCAGTTTCCACAATCAAACCTCCATAAGGCGTAAGATAGCCATGCGAATCATTTTTATGTTGTCATGTTCGATAATCGCATATTGAAAACCAGGCAAGTATGCAACTACCTTCATTTTACATTTTTCAAATATTGACCTTTAACTTAAATAAAACACAACAAATATTATTCAATAATCACTCTTTAAATTTGGGACAAGTTAAAAAATTTCATCATGGAGAATGAGGGTCCAAATAGTCTCATTATGTATAATTTCAAACTACTGATCCATCCATACCTGTATTTTGTATAATTTCAATCCACTGATCCATATCCGTATTATATATAAACTCAAACTACTACTAATCCATACTTTGATATTGCAAATCATAAGAAAAGTGATCAGTGATTATATTAACTGGGAAACTACTTAGATTGTATGTATGGCGCCCTGTTTCTTTCTTTATACCTTGTGGTCACATCTTTGCACCTCGAGAAATAATAATATTTCCATAAGGTTCTTTCTGCTGTACCCGTATGATATCACGAGTCGCCAAAACTGCAAGTTCAATAATTTTTTATTTGTCTTAACATTTAACTAATATATATAAGCACTAGGGTTAATGAGAAACATACCACAAGTCTGATAAAACAGACAGGCAGCCTTTTTCCTGTCCAATCCCATTGCAAGCTGGTTAAGTGATTCGGTTTGAGCACATCCCGGTGTATCAAAATGTGCCTTCAGTTGCCTGTACATCAAACATTTTGTTACTTTAATCAAAACTTTGTATATAGGATTGATCTCCATTACAAATAATCTTACTTCCGGATAGAATCGGTTAACTGCTCCATCGGTTGCTCAGTAGGTGGGACTTTTTGGGTCTGTGTTGGTCCACTTTCCACAATCAACTCTGAACAAGTAAACAAAAATGACTGGTTTAAGGTGCAGCATATTATGTAAAAGCAAGGCAATTGGTAATAAATTGATTAATGCACCATTACTTTCTGGTGACAACTCGTTTTCAGATAGTTGCGCCAACTTGAAATTGAGATCAGTATGATTAAATGCGAATTCCTCTGCCACTGGTTCAAGGCCACTCCCGCTTTTTCTACTCGATGAGAAAAGCCTCTTCTTGTTTGATCTGAAAAATTTAAACCTCATAACATAATGTACGAGGTGGTTAAAATGGGTTGGTTGGGTACTGGGTCGGAATGGTTTCTGGTAATAAGGATAACTTTTAGTATGGGTCAAAACAAATTGGGTCGGGTTGGCGCGTTGAGTGGGCCTACAAGCATCCACTTTTTCGTATTTTTTTCTTGAATCATATAATTGTATTGAATACGAATAAGGAAACTAAATTATCAAAGTACTAAGCTAATTTTAATAAATAAAAAGATAAGAGGTTGTAAGCATTAAACTAAATACACTTCTGAGTCACTTTTGACCCATTTGGCCCATTCCATAATATCAGTATATCATACTGTTCACTAACCTTCCGGAGGTGGTATCTGAGGCTTCAGGCACGAACCCGGGTCCCGATTCTGAGCTCATGGATTTAACTCTGCCACCTGTTGGTTAAGAAATGCATTAGTATATGCCCGCTTTTGTCATGAGTGTGAATTTTAAACCATGATTTATTTCCATAAAGGAAAAAAATGGATCAAACCAGAATTTGCAGGTGTAACTGCCAAGTCAGCACCAGCTACCGGCCCTCCATTAGCACTGCTTTCATTGATTCCGTTGTTCATAAGGGTGCTGATGATTTCAGGAATCTCATGGTTATTCACATCTGGCATTTGCTTCTCTATGGATATCCCCAATGATCCAGAACCAACTCCACTGTGGTGATCTTCAGGCTAAAGATTAAAATATCTTATGAGAAATTGCAAGTATTCTTTACTGTGCAGATGAATGCAAATGACTTTCTTACTAATGTTGTCGGGTCATGATAATTATTTGCTTCTGGTGGTGATGTTGATGATGGTGCTGGTGGATGTGGACCATGTGGTGGCGAGGTTTCTCCTGAATGCAACAAATGACGTTGTTAAGGAAATTATAATTGTTAAAAGTAATATAAGTATTATTGAGTATTATATAGTTAGCGAAATCATATATACCTGAAGGTAAATCATGTGCAGGTTGAGTTAATTTCGTCCATTGTTTTAACAAAGGAAGAGGATAATAGAGATCTCCATTTCCATTAGTAAACAAGCCATCAACTAGAGCAACTGGCGGTAGATCCATTAGTCTTTCAGTCTTTATGGACCGAATGCTGCCCGAATGCTGAAAAGGTATATTATTTTTTAACGATATAGGTTGTTCAACAAAATTTTGATAGTTTAATCTTGTTCAGAAATTTACCTTTATCTTTCTTCCTCTTCTTGAGACAAGATCAGAAGCGTCCTGAAGCCAAGACTGATACATATGACCAGGAATCATAGTTTGTTCATAATCCATGACAACAGATGGGACCCTTCTTGCTCTTTTTCTAGATGGCTTTTGCCTAGCAGGAATATGTTGAGCCTGCAATATTTGAGTTATTTCAACAAATTTTTAATTCTACAATCTTTGATGAAAGTGTGGAACTGCTTGACTAAAAAATTACCTTATCCTCGTCAGATTGATGATTGATATCATATCCTGGATGCTGCTCATGTATTTCATCAGCTGCAAGAACCTAAAAGTTAATAACTATCCAATGTAGATCTCGAAGACTACAGGTGACAAAACGGACAGGTCAGGTGGGTTAACATGTAGTCGGGCTGGGTTGCCACACAAATAGTATCTCCAATTTTTTCTGTAAGTAGCTAATTTGTTGAATATGGTTACAATTTACAAGATCTGTGTTATTACAACAGATGTAAGCAGTAAATTACACTTTGGGTGACTTTTAAGGAGTCCGCCCGTTTCTCTTTTAGCTTAAATAAAATTTGATTCGACTAATATGATGCGTTAGGATTAAACATAAGCTAAAACAATTCATACATTTAAACGGGTCAAATTGCTACCTTTATCCAAGTCTGAAAATAAGATACTTAACCGATACTTACGTATTTTAGGCTCATCCTGCAAAGGCGGAGAGGGCACAAGAGTATTTGGCAGGTCATGGGAATGGTTATGTGAAGGATTTTTCTCTAGTGTCACATCATCCCCATCCATATCATCCCCTTCAATGTCAAACCTGTTATTTTCACCAACAAGTTATATATGAATAAGGCCCGTAATTACGTTCAACTGGTTTTGATTAGAAGTCAACTAAGCTTAGTAGTGTTTATAGAAGAAATGCAGTTGTTACAGGCACAAGTACTTCACATCACAGCTAAATAACATACCTCTCAAACTGATTGAAGCGGCCTGCATCAGTCTGGTGTGAATCAAATCGATCAAATAGGGTGATATTTTCAATATCAGCTGAGAAAACAAAAATTATACACACCATCAGGAACATTTGACAGAATCATAATACATGTGTCAACAGATTGATATATCCATAAATAACTTGGGACATAGTTTGTAACTGTACCTTGATGATGATCATGAGGTAGATCAACATCCCCCTGCTTGTGGCTGATGTAAGATTCATCTATGTTGTCAAGATTCTGTAAACAAACAAAACAGGCACAGATTGAAATATTTAGCCTTTGATGTTGAAAAGAACATTGAACGAGACAGTAACTTTTATTCGTTTGTTCACATAAACTTACCATGTCGATGTAAGCACTTTTGTGCATCCCCATTAGCGTGTCTGAGTTAGAAAATTGAAGAAGTTGCTCAAACTCTCCTAGGTCTGCTGGTTTGTTATCAGGGAGCGTAACAGCTTCATATCTACCGTAACATATCAATAAACACAATATAACTTAAATAACCATTAAATCAAAGTCCAATAACTCCACAAATAACCCTTGGTCAACATGTGTCAATAAGCACGTAACACACATAACTACCAATCGTAAACAGAACATTTAACAATAACTTGCCATAATAATTAACTTAATACAATAGGCTTAATTATGTCACCATTATACCTAAATGGGAGTTTATTCGCAAAACTAATAAAATCATCATATGGAATGTAATTGACGACTTACTTAGCCTGAGACTTGCCCTTAGGAAGTACGGTTGGATCTCGCTTAGCTTTAACCTTCCATGCTCCATTGATTTCCACCTATAATATCCATTCACTCAATTTTCACAATGTAGAACAAATTAAGCACACAAAGATATAGATAGAGGGATTAGAGCGCGCACCAGAAGACGAGTCACATCCTCTGTAAATAATAACAATAATTATAATAATAATAATTTTAGTTAGTAAGTGAGAGTAATTAGATTTGTTACAAAACATAATATAAATAATGAAGGAAGGCAAATAGAAGAATTACCGTAGAGTAATTTAACTTTGCGTTCGTATACAATGACGACTCCACCTGAGATTTACAGACAACAATATTGAACAAATAAATTCTAATCACAATTATTATGATAAATAATTAGATGAAATAGATTGATTGATAGGGAATAAGCAATAAGCTAGTTAGTTACCCATGAGGATTCCAGATAATCGGAGAGCCATTGGAACTGACGGATTCAGAATTTCTTCACTGCAACAGAGCACAAGTTAAACGATGGAATTGGAAAACAGAATAATAATAATAATAATAATAATAATAATAATAATAATAATAATAATAATAATAATAATAATAATAATAATAATAAATGAAACCAGATGTTGATGATGTTAAGCTTGTTGAGATTCTTCCTGTTGATTTTGGCATGCAGTGTTGCCGCCCTCCTTAATTAAGTCCGTACATAACAAAACGAATATCATTTACACGATCAGAGAGCCAATTTATAAGAAGATAATGACACAGAGATAAAACACAGTAATCATAACACGAATCGACAAACTAAAATACGTTAACTAAAACTTCGTTTAATAAAAAACACACAGTACAGATATGATTTCTCTTATACATGAACGAATATGAACAGGAATAAGTTTGAGATTATGTTTAAATAGGATCAAAATTCAGTAACATAACACATTGATAGGAGTAATTATTGAGTACCAGATTTGACCGAGAGGAGCTTTGCGAGCAAGAAGCTGGTGAGAGTAGAACATTATTCTGTGTGTGTGTGTAAAATTTGGAGCAAAGGTGTGTTGTTATTATTTGTTAATGGCGGACTGTGTATCTGTGTGTGTGTGTGAGAGAGAGAGAGAGAGAGAGAGAGAGAAGATGGCAATATATAATGAGAGAGAGATTCGCAATAACAGAATTGAGGCGGGACGAGGGAAGCATGTGAGAGAAATATTGTTATTTGCTGACGTCACACACTCATACACTTGGTATCGTGATTGTACCATGTTATATTTAGAACTTGCTATATCGTATTCGTGTATTTTCTTTTATGTTATAGGAAAAGCATAAGGTTTATCTTTGTGAAATCAAATTATCATACAGTTTTTTTTTTTTTTTTTTTTTTTTTTTTTTTTTAATATAGCATTGGAATATTAATAATCTATTGATGTTTCGTTTTGAAAAAAATAATAAATTTATTTTTACATTTCCACTTTTAATGTAGTTATGATGTACAACTCTTATGTTGTCAACTGATTGCACTACTTAAGTACTTATATCTATTTAAAATTTGTTATAATACATGATGTGTACACTACTTAAGTACTTATATCTATTTAAAATTTGTTATAATACATGATGTGTATATTAGTAAGTTCAAATTAATATAGTGTATTCTATATGTTTTTTTTTTTTTTTTACTAAAATAGACTCGTATATTAAAGGAAAACTAGTATATATTAACGTGAAATGAAACTTGATGAGTATACTTTCAATTTGGTCTTAAGACAGTCTACGTATTTATCAACATCACAATGATGCATAAGGTTTTAAAATTCTTTTTATAAACATAAATACATTTTTTTTATCTAGTGACATGTAACCTTAGTGTAAACACTGGTGCAACATATAAGGGGCAAGGGGGTTATTAACCCCTCAAAGTTGAGCCGTAAGTAATTACCATTCATTTGAAATGTATTGGATATGTAGCTAGAGGTTGACCCTATAACTTCTTTTATTGTAATTGACACGTTAATTAATAATACTTAGTGTGCACTCTATGCGCAATGACTTGTTGCCAAGATGCAAGGGGCAAAGACGTCGTTTGACCCATAATAAAGCATAACTACGACTTGGCTATTTGCCCATATATGTATATTTATTTCTATTCAAATTGAGGTTATCCTTTTCTTTTCTTTATAATGTTTGTCTTCCTGTTCAAGATTGCCATGGTCTCAACATTGAAGCACAAAAATCCTGTTGAGCTGTGTGGAAGGAAATACACGTGTCTTGGCTTATGAATTTGCAACAACGGGATCTCTATATGACATATTGCATTACATGAACACTTGTTTACACTTTTGTTTTCGTGTTTAAATTAATGGGTATATAAGTTGAAATATAATTGGTGTTGGGTTTAAAATCTATATAATATGCATATATACATGCAGGTAGGAAGGGTCTGTAAAGAGCACAACCAGGGCCCGTGCTTGATTGGGTGCAGCGGGTAAAGATTTTTGTTGATGCAGCAAAGGGACTGGATTATTTGCATGGCAAAGGCCATCCTTAAATAATTCAGAGATATTATGTCTTGCAATGTGTTGATATTTGAGGATTTAAGAACCAAGATTGCCGATTTTCAACCATTCAAAACAATCACCCTGATATGGTTGCACACTTGCATTCTACTCATGTTTTGGGAATATTTGGCTATCGTGTGCCATAATAATACTTATATTATAAACCCTTTTCATATATATGCGTCTACCCAGCGGCAAAGTAGACGGGATGTTCATGTTCATTACATAGAACACACTAATATTTTGTTTTCTTGTTTGTATAATTAGATTTTATTAATGGCGACATTCAATGATCACCGCCCGATGAACTTTAAACCAGTGATATCTTAGCATATACTTATAATCATTTGATCAAGACAATAATCAGTAAAAAATATCCATACAACTTCATCTCCTGATCAACACTGCCGACCGTATTGCGGTTTATTCACCACAACAACAACATCCGTCTGTGAATAAAAGGTGTTCTGGTTTTATTTGAGTCTTTCAATATTTCCATGACCATGATATGCTAAAAAGGGTGTTGTAAGATGAATGTTAACTATTCATAGGACTTTAGAAGATAACCTCGCCTCAGGTAACTCTTAATCAAAATTATGTATCCCTTTAATTAGATCTATTGCATATTAAGAACGTTTTCTATTTAATTTTTGTGTTAATTTATATTTTTGTGGATCTATATGTTTACTATATATTTCTTCAGGGCTTGAATTGATTTTGTTCTTTTTAATTTCATGTGAATGACATTCACATATTTTACCAAACATATTTGTAATAATTTTTAAGAACTGTCATTTTGTTGTTATTTATTTACCACTTATTGTATAAAATAAAATATTGAGCAAAATTAAAGTTTTAACAGTAACACTATTGAGTCGTGATTTAATCTATGCTATATTATAAAGCATGGGGGAAGTATTCCAATAAAAATTAAGTAATTACAACATTTTATGCTTATGATATAACAATTTGTGATGTTAGTAAAGGGTCAAAATGGCCTTTCTACATGAGTATTAAATTAGATGAAATGGAGAGAATAATCATTTTACATAAGATTAATGGTTCTTAAGTAATTACAAATGATGATGCACATTGTTCAAAACTTTTAAGTTACATGTATAATTAAATTTAAAATAAATATGTAATCACAACCATTAAAACCTTCTTCCTTGCTAATGCTAACCCCGACTCTTCATGTCTTAAAGAAAATAGTAAATAAATATAGATGACAGCCTTTCACTTTTCTCACTTCCCTCATACAATAGTTACTAACATCACATTTCTTTCCCTCATTCTGCAATGATTAAGGGAAGGATGTAACATCGCAAAATTTTCCCCAAAATTTTAATACATAAAAACCCCATATATATATATATATATTTATTACACCTTTATCATTAATATTATACAAATGTGCCTAAGTCTTTATTTATCCTAACTCACAACTTATATACATACATAAATGTATATAAATAATAATAATAATAATATGATTCTAAATTCTTTTTTTTTTTTCACATACAAGATTTTTTTTTTTTTTTTTAAATAAAGCCTTGAGTCAAATAGTCAAAGTCCTAGTCAAACAGTCAAAGTCTTAGTCAAATAGTCAATTCATCATAAAACCTTACTTTATGGTGTTGACCAATTTTAATGGCTAATTGAATCCAAAACTAGTATAAAAACCCACCTATGAACCATTACACTTGCCACCTCTAAATCGATTGTTTCAATCCGATTAAACTTTCCCTCATACCTTTCTTCTATAGTCTATTACTTCTACAATTGAAGCTTTGATTATAAGCTCTTGTAATTGGCGAATTGGAAGCTTGATATTCTTTCTTTTTCGTTTTTTTTATTTCTTCAATTTGGACTAGCTACATTGTTGAGTCTTTGGGATTCGCCTCGCATACATTCACAACACTTAGAGGATAATTCACCTTAGCCAATGTGAGTTTACGTAACCATGTTTATGCAATTCTTTATACTTGCAACATTATACTTAAGCAATTCTACATACATGTCTAGTTGTAAACTTTAATGCCTCATGATTTAGACAACAACAACAGTTTCAACGAGTTTCAACATTACATAATCATTAGCTATGGCCAAGCCGGCGATACTCAATAATAGATCTATTGGATTGACAATCCCACCCGGATACGTGTACCTCCTACATAGGTAGCGTGGGTGATTGTTATCGTTCCAACATATTATTAAGGTGAACCGTGGATGACGGGATGGACCTAAACTAGTCGGAGGTTTGATTATGTCGATTCAACATATTATGTTTATTCATGTAGACATAAACTTACGATAGACATATGAATTGCTAAACTTTTATACTTAAACTATTTGCTTGACATGGCTTATGTATTCTCACCACCAACTTCTAGTTGACCCCCCCCCCCCAATTTTTACAACTCAACAGGAAATAATGATGCATGAAGACTAGAGTATTTTCATGAGAAGGCAATTTGAAGTCTATGCTTGTTTGGTTTTTGTGATGTATTAGATTTCCACTTGAAACTCATTATGTATTTCCATTTTTGGATATTTGCACTTTAAATTAATTTTAATTAAAATTTGGTTACCATGTGCTACTGTATACTCATTCTTACGTGACACCTCGATGTTTCCGCCATCGGTTGGGGTGTTACAGATTGGTATCAGAGCCATGGTTATAGGGAATTAGGTTATTAGAAAAATAATCTATTCTATAACCATAGGAATATAATCAGTACTTGCTCCTTTTATTTGCAACCCTACTTGTTTCTAATCTCTATCTCCCTCCCACTTCTTATCCCTACTTCAATCCCTACAAGAAGATTGCTCTCCATCACAAGATCTACTCTTAGACTAATAGGACAATTCTCAGGTTTAGCCTAAACCACCTTGAAGATCTCGTCGAAGTTCTAAATTTTAATAACGAACACGTGCAATTTGGAAGGGTGAACGCCTGTATTCTGAGTTTTCTGTCTAGGACTGGCATTGCGCATAAATCCCAATCAGACGAGGGACCCGGATGCCTACCTGGGAATTCTCGGGATGAGTGTTCACTTATAGGCTAAAGCATGTCTTCACTATGTTATTAGAATCTAGAAGTTTTGATAAGTCAACGTTTTCGTTTATTCGTTTTAATTAATGAATAAATGATTACACTCACTTTCCTTAAACCAAGCTCTAAAATCTCAAATTTTACAGCTTAAATCAATCTCATTTCATAACCATCCATGGATTTCACAATCACACTTCACCTTACCATCTTAGCCACTTTTTAAATATTCAACACCCTACCCAAATCATATAATCTCCATACTATAAAATAAACTCTTTATCAACTATCCTCACATTCACTATCTCTCACAACTTTGATTCTGCTTCAAGAATTTTTCATCATCCTCTCAAGAACTAAATTCATATCCTTCACCTCTCACACATGAGCTAGTTACCCATGATAACTAAACTATTGAAACTTGATTGTGTGTTGCATCAAACTTAATCCTTAGTTATACATGAGGATTCGACTATCTACCATATTTGAACATTTGAAATTAGAATTCATGGAATATAAACTATTTGCTATAGACACACCTAGAGTCATTAACCTTATCTAGGGCAACTCTATTACAACTCGTATGCTATACTTGATACTTGATTGCTTACATGTACATATTATCAATTTGCAATTCATGTGTGTAATAATTGGTACACTTAATCAAACAACTGATAGAGGATGAAGTACTTGCTCAACAGTTAGTAGAGTACAAAATAACCTACTCAACGATTGGTAGAGGTCATCATGCCTGCTCAACAGTCGGTAGAGGCCCTACAACCTGCTCAACGACTGGTAGAGGCTATCATACCTGCTCAACAATCGGTAGAGGTTCCTACTAACTGACTGGTAGAAGTCTTTTTCCTGCTCAACAGTTGGACTCATTTTTGGATACATGGTTAATCATATTATTTTACATGTGTGTCTAGAGTTATAGAAGGACACAAAACCCTAATGTAAGGTAAATTGGTGATTGCGGTCCGTAACGTAATCATGAATTTACAGGTACGTTAAGGTAGTGTGAAATTCTATCAAGGTTTTCGGTAGTTGACCAATTATAAACCTTAGTTATCTGGTAGTTCATTTAGGGCTATTTGGTTGATTAAGTACTGAATCATTAAGTGGTCTGAATGGTTAAGAGGCTCTGAATGGTTAAGAGCTGAATCATTCAGCATCCCTTATTAGCTTAATGATTCAGCACTTAATCATTCCATTCAGATGCTGAAACAAACAGTCTGAATGCTGAATGACTCAGACCTGAATGATTAAGAGGCTAATTAAGAGGCTATCAAACAGCCCCTTAGTCTTTCAATAGTCCATCAACTCATTCCTTTTAAGACTCCTAAAACTTAAGATTCTTATTCTCCTTGCTATTTCAAATGAACCTAATCCAACCCTTAAAACTCACACATATCAAAACTCTTACCCAAATTATTCGAAACAGTTTATTCTGTTACCTATAAATTTATGTCATGCCTTAACTCGAAACTTCCCAAACCACCCTTGTCCTAATTTCTACCCAATCACCTTCAACCCTGTGTTTTCAATAAACTCCGGGACGAAGTTTCCAAAAGTAAGGGAGACTGTAACATCGCAAAATTTTCCCCAAAATTTTAATACATAAAAAGCCCTTATATATATATATATATATTTATTACACCTTTATCATTAATATTATACAAATGTGCCTAAGTCTTTATTTATCCTAACTCACAACTTATATACATACATAAATGTATATAAATAATAATAATAATAATATGATTCTAAATTCTTTTTTTTTTTCACATACAAGATTTTTTTTTTAAATAAAGCCTTGAGTCAAATAGTCAAAGTCCTAGTCAAACAGTCAAAGTCTTAGTCAAATAGTCAATTCATCATAAAACCTTACTTTATGGTGTTGACCAATTTTAATGGCTAATTGAATCCAAAACTAGTATAAAAACCCACCTATGAACCATTACACTTGCCACCTCTAAATCGATTGTTTCAATCCGATTAAACTTTCCCTCATACCTTTCTTCTATAGTCTATTACTTCTACAATTGAAGCTTTGATTATAAGCTCTTGTAATTGGCGAATTGGAAGCTTGATATTCTTTCTTTTTCGTTTTTTTTTTATTTCTTCAATTTGGACTAGCTACATTGTTGAGTCTTTGGGATTCGCCTCGCATACATTCACAACACTTAGAGGATAATTCACCTTAGCCAATGTGAGTTTACGTAACCATGTTTATGCAATTCTTTATACTTGCAACATTATACTTAAGCAATTCTACATACATGTCTAGTTGTAAACTTTAATGCCTCATGATTTAGACAACAACAACAGTTTCAACGAGTTTCAACATTACATAATCATTAGCTATGGCCAAGCCGGCGATACTCAATAATAGATCTATTGGATTGACAATCCCACCCGGATACGTGTACCTCCTACATAGGTAGCGTGGGTGATTGTTATCGTTCCAACATATTATTAAGGTGAACCGTGGATGACGGGATGACCTAAACTAGTCGGAGGTTTGATTATGTCGATTCAACATATTATGTTTATTCATGTAGACATAAACTTACGATAGACATATGAATTGCTAAACTTTTATACTTAAACTATTTGCTTGACATGGCTTATGTATTCTCACCAACTTCTAGTTGACCCCCCCCCCCCAATTTTTACAACTCAACAGGAAATAATGATGCATGAAGACTAGAGTATTTTCATGAGAAGGCAATTTGAAGTCTATGCTTGTTTGGTTTTTGTGATGTATTAGATTTCCACTTGAAACTCATTATGTATTTCCATTTTTGGATATTTGCACTTTAAATTAATTTTAATTAAAATTTGGTTACCATGTGCTATTGTATACTCATTCTTACGTGACACCTCGATGTTTCCGCCATCGGTTGGGGTGTTACAAAGGAACACTCCAATGATCTTTAATCGGGTAAGTAAATACGAATATATTCATATCTTATTCACTATTGTTCATCTTTTGTTGATAGTCTCATGATTTTTCTCTGAAAATCTTTAAACACTTTCTCATGCTCTTTGACATCAAACCGCATGGGAAGCAATACCCAAAGCGTTGTGACGTCTTTAAAACACAAATCTTGTAAGTATCTTCATCAATGCACGTTAAAACCTCTTAATGACTTCAATATTTATCAATATCTAATAACTTTATTTCTGATCGTTATCATAAATCTGTTCACGAACACTTTTAAATTAAATATCATCAAAATGGTTTTTTTCTAGACGGCAACCATAATAATAATATTAAGGGTTTATTAAAAGTAATGTGTTAGAATAATATAGTAATAGGTTGGAAGGCGGTTTTATTCATAAAACTCTCGCTTTTTTTTAACCGACCGTATTACGGTTTATTCACCAAAACAACAACATCCATCTGTGAATAAAAGGTGTTCTGGTTTTATTTGAGTCTTTCAATATGTAACACCCCAACCGATGGCGGAAACATCGAGGTGTCACGTAGTGACGATTGTTCAATAGCTCATGGACTAGAAATGTAAATTTTGATATATTGATTAAGTAGTTTATTACATTGAAAGAAAAATACAAGATACAATAATTCTAAAGTGACAACTAAAACTGAAATACAATGAAACCAAAATCTAAATAAAAATTCCAAAAGCTTAAAAGTCATCTCATAAATAACCTGAAACATGTACGAAAATAGTATATGTCAATACAAAAATGTATTGGTGAGCATACCCTTTTTGAATACATATAGTAGAAAAAGAGTTTCGCAATTCACGTGTTATATTGTCTACAATTTAGTGTTCAAGCTATGTACAAATGCTACCCGAAATCAAACCTTTGTTTAATGAATCAAGAGTCACATATATATAGTATTCGCTCATAGTAGGCGATGAATAATCGTTCACACATAACAATAATTAAGTACTATTTATTGCTATGCTAGGCCGCCCAGCGGTTAATGATTAAGGTCATAAGTACACACTATCAGCGAATCAACAAGTAAAACACATACAAGAATTGCGATTGTGAATACATGATAAACCATGATTAAGTGAGTGAAGTAATAAGCGTACATGAGTCACCCCAAAAGTGTAAAACATGAAAAAAGGGAAAAGATATACTCACAGTTTGAGAAAGCGATCAAAATCCACTTAAGCAGTCGTGAGCTAAGTAATGGGAATTCCGAGGAATTCAACCTATAACGTAATAGAATACTAATAAGGGAAAAGTCTAAGAGTCTAAGGTAACTAGGGTCTAAGGCATTAGGGTTTGCTAAGTCAATTTGGGGAATTAGAGTTTTTATGATAAATCAGATTAATGTAGAAGTTGTATATCAAAAATGATGTAGGTAATATAATTATTACTAATTGAATATTTAGATAAAACTTATGTTCGAATAATTAAGACAAAATAATGTAATTAATTACTTTAACTAATTATTGTAAATAAATACAATAATTATAAATGTATAAATAAATGATTATGAGTTACACAATGATCCAACAAAATAACTAAGACTTTCCAACATAAGAAATATTTCTATTTTATAAGAAAAATATTTATAAAATAGATGTTGAAATAGTATAAATAAATAAATGTTTAATTAAGTCTATTTAAATGTAAATAAGACTAATAATTCAAGACATGATCCAAAATTGCCATTTTTATAGAAATGGATGCTTTCTGTTGTAAATTAATGAAAATAATTTTCCCATAATTTTTATAAACTTAATTCTATTTAAAACTGATTTAATGAGATTAAATCATGTTTAAATGGTTAAAAATAAGAAAATAGACAAAAATGAATGTTTTCTAAACCAATAATTTTTATTTTAGTTCATGATGATTAGAAATAATTTATGACAAATTTTGAGATAAAAACCATTAAAAATGAATTTTTAATCAATTAAATATGATTAAAACAAATTAAATAATAAAAATTTCGAAAATAAAATATTTTCCAGAAATAAAAAATTATGACAATTTTCTATGAGGTGTCAAGAAGCTACTCCTAAATTTTTATAATTTTTGGAGTAAAAATAAATTTATTATGAATATTTGTAGTTCTATATATATTATATATATAAAAAAATGGAAGAAATAAAAGAAAATAATTTAACAAAAAGAAAGGAAAAAAACGCAGGAGGAAGGACTCGAACCCGAGTCATCCTTGTATCAACCCCCACACATAACCACTTGAGCTACAAGTTATAATTGTAATTAATCTGAAAATAAACATATTAATGCATTAATACTTTTGAGTCTTTTTCCCCAAATATGCTAACTCAAGAAACCCTAACCCTAGAATTCTTCAATAAACCGATCCATAGACAACATCTAATCTGTAATAGGGGGTTTATGATCGGACATCAACAAGAATGAAAACGGCAAAAAGAAAAACGACTTACAATCACGTTTGAGGTTCGAATCAAGAAGCTTTTATAATCAACTGAGGAGGACCCGATTACAAGGTTTTTGGACGCAAAAAGAATGGATTTTTTGTGGGTTTATAGTATGTGAAGGTGCAGAAACAGAATGATAAGATCAATTTATAGTTTCATGATCGAAACACATCCATTGATTATTTGCGACGGTTACCACTTAACCAAAGCATCAAGTCCAATTTAAACCACTTTACTGTTGGTTATTATAATGAGGAGCCGAATAGAAATAATAGAGAAACGGTTATCATCATTTAGTACACCTTAAAACGCCTTAGAAACCATCAAAACAAGTTGGCCGGAATCTTCAGTCGCCGCCGGCGACTTGTCTGGCCGGAAAAGTGGGTGCAGATGGGAGGGAGGTTATTTTGTTTGAAAGTTTCTTGATTTGGCAGCTTTAGTCCCTAGAGTTTATCTTGGTTAAGTTTATTGTGATTCTAGTTAAGTCTCCTATATAAATCACTAACCAAGTTAAGAGAAATTTAACCAAAAAGTTTCTAAAACTTTATAAAACTAATTTTTTTTATAAAATCCATTGCGTAGACGTTTCAAGATACATATTTGATTAAGACTTATACCTGATCCATCATAAACATAAATGATAAAATTTTAGTTCTCTCTAAAATTAAATTTGAAAACGACGAAACTTACAAGGACTATAATGGAAATATTTGAATGGCTATTATTGTAAATTTGACGAAAGACGAGGGTGACGGATGTCACACAATATTTCCATGACCATGATATGCTAAAAAGGGTGTTGTAAGATGAATGTTAACTATTCATAGGACTTCAGAAGATAACCTCGCCTCAGGTAACTCTTAATCAAAATTATGTATCCCTTTAATTAGATCTATTGCATATTAAAAACGTTTTTCTATTTAAATTTTGTGTTAATTTATATTTTTGTCGATCTATATGTTTACTATATATTTCTTCAGGGCCTGAATTGATTTTGTTCTTTTTAATTTCATGTGAATGACATTCACATATTTTACCAAACATATTTGTAATAATTTTTAAGAACTGTCATTTTGTTGTTATTTATTTACCACTTATTGTATAAAATAAAATATTGAGCAAAATTAAAGTTTTAACAGTAACACTATTGAGTCGTGACTTAATCTATGCTATATTATAAAGCATGGGGGAAGTATTCTAATAAAAATTAAGTAATTACAACATTTTATGCTTATGATACAACAATTTGTGATGTTAGTAAAGGGTCAAAATGGCCTTTCTACATGAGTATTAAATTAGATGAAATGGAGAGAATAATAATTTTACATAAGATTAATGGTTCTTAAGTAATTACAAATGGCCAATGACCTCCCGCCCAGCTGGGGAGAGGTGGGAGGGTTTACCTCTTCGGAGGGTTCCCGCCCGGGCTTGGTCTTGAGTTCGAATCCTGCACACCACGAAAAAATTCCATGTAACGGTTTGAGATAACTTCAAAGTGGACACCGGTGCGTGGGTAGTGATTCGAACTCGGGTTAAGGGGTTGTCTGTCGATTGGTTTCACCGCTGAAGTACACCTTCAAAAAAAAAAAAGTAATTACAAATGATGATGCACATTGTACAAAACTTTTAAGTTACATGTATAATTAAATTTAAAATAAATATGTAATCACAACCATTAAAACCTTCTTCCTTGCTAATGCTAACCCTGACTCTTCATGTCTTAAGGAAAATAGTAAATAAATATAGATGACAGTCTTTCACTTTTCTCACTTCCCTCATACAATAGTTACTAACATCACATTTCTTTCCCTCGTTCTGCAATGATTAAGGGAAGGAACACTCAAAATGATCTTTAATCGGGTAAGTAAATACGAATATATTCATATCTTATTCACTATTGTTCATCTTTTGTTGATAGTCTCATGATTTTTCTCTGAAAATCTTAAAACACTTTCTCATGCTCTTTGACATCAAACCGCATGGGAAGCAATACCCAAAGCGTTGTGATGTCTTTAAAACACAAATCTTGTAAGTATCTTCATCAATGCACGTTAAAACCTCTTAATGACTTCAATATTTATCAATATGTAATAACTTTATTTCTGATCGTTACCATAAATCTGGTTCACGAACACTTTTAAATTGAATATCATCAAAATGGTTTTTTTTTCTAGACGGCAACCATAATAATAATATTAAGGGTTTATTAAAAGTAATGTGTTAGAATAATATAGTAATAGGTTGGAAGGCGGTTTTATTCATATAACTCAAGTTTTTTATTTCTTTTTTTTTTTACTAAACTACTAGGTCTATAACATCAAGAGAACTAAATAGAGTTTGTCAAATTAACCAAGCTTTGTATAGTTTAGTTTTTTTGTATGGTTTTAGTGCACTAAGCTGTTGTGGTGGATGTAATAGTGACAGAATATAAAACGAAAATAAAATTCTCGGTGAAAGAGGAAGATGGAGTAGTGATATAGGAAGATGAAACTCTTGGTCGCTTTTTTAATGAGAGTCTCAATGATGAAGATCGGTGGTCGAACAATGTAGCTGGTGTATGTGACAAAAGTTAATTTCATTACAATGCAGTTGGTTGACATATAAAATTTATTTTTAGGTTACTATCTTCATGACTGATTTTCTTATTCTTGTGTTCAAATTTTATTTTTAAATTACGTACTATATTTATGGGTGATATTTTGTTAGTCATGTGTTTTTTTATTATTTAATAGTGATATGTAACGCTCAAAACATCTATAGACCACAACGATCGTATGAAAAAGAAAATTAACAAAAGTACTATAAAATATATTGCGAGAGAATTGATAAACTAACATAAAACAAGTGTCGCATTGTAAATTATAATTAATGCCGCATCGTGCGACACTAACATTTCATTATTTGCTTCAATATATGTTGTCCCGCCGCATCGTGCGGGTATCTCACTAATTATTATAAAATTGTTTTACTTTAATAACGCTTAACAGTAATCATATATAATGTACCAATTGAATTTTATGACACCAAGTAAACGACTCGTTAAAATGTAATAAAAAAACTTGTCATGGTTGTGCCATTATCATGAGCCTAATGTTAAATTCATTCCGTCACATCATACGTCGTTATTCACATTTCCTAATTTCTTCAGCTTTAACCTTTTTCCCATTCAACACACACGTGTAACTATTATATATTCGGAGTTTATCAAAGTAGCTGACTGAAAATATATTCGGAGTTTTAAAAGTTTAGAATAGCGTAATTATTCCAAATGCTTATCTGTCACAAATATATTCGGAGTTTATCAAAGTAGTTGACTGAAATCAAAGTCATTTTTTTACGGGAGTATTGTATTGGATTTAAATAATCTTTAGTGTTAATAATTGGTCTCATTAGTTTTAACTTTTATTAGCCACTAATGGACTATGAAAAATAGAATACTAACTGATTTTCTAAATGGAGCATATTTATTTTTAGTTATAGTCCGTTGGAAGCCAATATGTTAAAAAGTGGGACCGTCAGCTCATATTTTGCTAGTTGGGACTGGTGGTGACCAATAGCTGATAGTTAGGATTTTTTAAATCCAATACTCTTTTTTTTATATAAACTAGTGGTATTTACCCGCGCATTGCCGCGGGGTGCGTTGGCCTGCGCTTCGTCACAGGTGCGGCTGTTGTGCATACATGTTTAGTAGTACGCTTTATTTGAAGCCAAAGTTAGAAAAAATGTGTCAATGCTTAGCTAAAAGGTGGCATATTACGCGGACCAATAGAAACATAATATGTGGATGAGCTCACGATACATCCACTCGATAGAACAATTGAATCATCTAGATCACTATACTGGTATTGAAAGTATTAGTCCCGAAAAAGCGGCAAAATTTGTTGCCAGTAATGATACCGAAGTGCACAAATTACGTTAATGATCGCGCGTTGAGGGTTTGGTAGACGTTAAACATCGTGCGTCGCTATGGGAGCTTTTGTTGCGTGGAGGGTTTCGTGGACATAAAAGATAATATTAAGTGACTATTATTCTCGCGTGTGCTTCAAAAAAATACTCGCAGCTAAAAGCTAAAAGTTTAATGGTCAAAGTTAGAAAAAATGTGTCAATGCTTAGCTAAAGATGTTGCGGTGGATGTGGCTGTAGTGCAACTTTAAAAAACTTGGGCGGTCAAAGTTTAAAATCTTAAAAGCTAAAAGTTTGGTGGTCAAAGTTTGAAATCCTAAAAGCTAAAATTTTAGTGATCAAAGTTTGGTGGTCAAATAAGTTAGTAAGAAAGTTAGTTGCCAAAGTGCAATTATAATATAGCAATAAATTATAAAGTAAATATATAATATTAAAATATTATTTGATGGTGCGCATCTTAGTGAAGGACACTATTAAAGTGTCCTTCAATTAATATATAGAGAATAAAAAGTGTTGATGGCCAAAATCGTCCTTGAGGTTTGGCCAACTTTGCCACATCAGTCCAAAATTGAAACTTTTTACATATGAGTCCTTCTGTTTTACATTTTGTTGCGAAATTCGTCCCTAAAACTAACCAAGTTAAATAATGTTGTTAAGTTGGGAGGTATTTCTAGGCTTGGTGGGTTACTATCGAAGATTCATAATTGCTAAAAAAAGATATAAAAAATTTAAAATAAATAAAGTATACAGAAGAGTTAATTGCCAATTTAGTCCCTGAGGTTTGCCAAAAATTGTCACTTTCATCCAAATCTTTTTTTTTTTCAATTTAGTCCATGTGGTTTTATTTTTTTGTCATTTAGTCCCTCGGGTTTTGTCAAAAATTGTCACTTTCATCCAAATCTTATTAGTCCACAGGGACTAAAATGACTAAAAAATGAAACCACAGGGACTAAATTGACAAAAAAAAGATTTGGATGAAAGTGGCAATTTTTTACAAACATCAGGGACTAAATTGGCATTTAACTCTTCCAAAATGCCCTCGATTTCCTAGGTAAAAAAGTCAAAAAAAGTCCCCCTAACTTACGACAATATTTAACTGGGTTAGTATCAGGGACGATTTTGATATATAAAAAAAAACATAAGACTGAAGGACCTAGACGTAAAAAGTTTGGATTTTGGACTGATATGGCAAAACTGGCCAAACCTCAGGGACGATTTTAGCCATTATGTGACGACCGGGAAATTTTTTTTATTTCTTATCATTTCATTCTCTTTGACTTCGGGAAAATTTCGGGACGAAAATTCTTTCAACAGGGGATGATGTGACACCCGACATTTTCAGGTTAACATTTTCACAAATACATAAGTCTACCTTAGCGAAAAACGTTTATTCAAACATATTTAACTAGTTCAGTCGAGTCAGATTTCATTACGTATTGTCCAGGGTTCAATGATTCGGAGGATCATTGGGTTAATCACACACACACACAAGTCACGAGTCCCGTTGTTGGTGAATTACATGAATTAGATTAAGTAACAAACATGAATTGATCTGTATATGGTGTAGAATATGCAAATACGTGTTTGAACGATGTTTAGATGATTATCCATGATTATATATGCTTAACATAGGTTAAGATTGCATGTTCATGTGTTAGGATGTGTTAAAATGCGTTTAAAACGACAAAACTGGAAAACTTGAAAAGACCCAGTCTTGGTTCGACCTGTAGGGGGTCGAACCATACATTCAGAAGCTTAATAGCTTCCTTCGACCACATCTAGTCTCCTTCGACCTATGTACAGGGTCGAACGAGGCATCAGTATAAATACCATACTTTGTCATTTTTCATCATTTCACAAACCCTAAACGCCTCTAAACGCTCTCTATTAACTTTAATCACTGGGGAAGGAGTTTTTGCTCTTGTTTTTCAAAATCTAACCTACAAACATCTCCTAAACAAAGATCTAAGGTGTGTTCTTCATTCAAAACCCTTTTTAATCATTTTTTATTCATTTTCATTAAACCCCAAAGGTCCAGATCTGTTTTAAGATGGTTTTCACAATTAAAAACCTTCCTAACATCTTTCTAAACAAAACCTAATCATTAAACATGAGTTTTCATACAAGTTAACATGTGTTATGTTGTGTTAATGATGTTTTTATGTGTGCTATGTGTTGTATGATGATTATGTGCTGCATAGATGTTATAGAAAGGTTATAGGGCTGCTATGGATGATAGGTTTTGGATATTTTAGGTTATCAATTGTTTGATGATGGTATTTTGCTTGTTTTGGGGATTTTTGTGACACCCCGCATTTTCAGGTTAATACTTTTACTAAACTCCAATTAACTTACATGTTCATATATGGCTAGATACTTAACTAGGGTTAGTTAAGTAGGTTTAACATATGTTAGAAGATGTTAACATATGTTATAATTAGGAAAATCCTTGTTAAACACACACATGAGTCCTGTATCCCAAACGTTGGTGAATTATGTGGCATACATAACAATAATACGTACAATTGAATTATGGTGAACGTGAAGTACGTTGCTTATGTGAATTACATGTTTTTGTGAATTATCGCCTAACTGAAAGATAATACGTAAATTATGTAAATTACGTGCACAACATGATTAATATGTTATGAAATAATAAAAACAATAGTTTTTATGCAATTTAGGGTGATTAATATCACCGGGCCCGATATTGGACTAGAACATGACTAACGGGTCCAGTTAATGGACTAAAAGGGGCCCTAATACCCAATTGCTTGGGGAACAAGCCAAGCCCTCTTATAATTAGGAGACAAAAAATAAAATAAAACCCTACCCCTTCCTCCCTTGTTGCGCCGTGAACTCACCCCCATCCCCTTCCCTTTGATTTTCAACAAACATCAATCCTACTCATTCCTTCAAGGTAGTTGTGGTGCAATCTTTAGGCTTTGAGGACTCTTGCTTTGAAAGGTATAATATTTATATATATTATGATGGTTATTAATGATTAAAAAGTTTAAAAATCATAAGGCATGCATACATATAAATCGCATAACACATGTTAGTAGGAGTTCTTGAATGTTCATTCTGTATTGATGATGATGATAATGGTTGTTAGTAATCATAATTAGGGTTTTTACATGATTATATATGTGTTTAATCAGAATAATATGAGTTATGCATGTATTAGAGATTTTTATGTATGATTAGGGTTTGCGAATAACTTGGGGGGCAAGTTTAAAATTCTGGCAGATTCGTTTGAACGTTTTGTAGGGGCGGTAACAGGTTGGTAAATTGATTATTTTGATGATTTCTTTGCATGATTGTAATGTACAAGGTCTTAGCTTTTCATAATGGGAAAAACCATCAGATTTGGACATCGTTTGAGTTGTTTTTGGAATTTTATTTGATTAGGGGTCATATCAGATTTTCGGATTTGTGAATTGGGTTAACTTTAAATGGTCATAACTTGAGATTTACAAGGAATTAAGTTATGAAATTTTTACAGTAGGTCAATATTGGAAAAATTGAGCTTTTCCAAGTGGATTCATCCCGTTTGGATGAATACACAATTTTTGGGAATTTTTCTACCAAACTGACCTGTTGTGGAGAGTTTATGGACATAGCTGTGTTGTATGAATTTTAATAATTTTTGTGTTTAGTTTTAGGACAAAAACAAAATATGGGTTATTCAATAAATCCCAAAGAATATTCAGTAAAAATTTGGGAGTTTAATTCATTGATTTGGTATTTTAAATAAATTAGTTTTCGTGGCGCACAATCTGTCCTAAAAACGCAGATTGTGTATTATGTGTTTATGTGACTATTTGGGGTCTTATGTGATATGTATTTGACATGAACTTATATGAATACTTATAGGAGATGTGTATAAGGTATAAAACTGACAATAATCATTATGATCACCAACGGGATACGTAGGACTTACTTGTGCATGTAGAGTCACTAGGCGTCATTACACGATTTGGAACTTTAGAAGTTTCGGACAATCAAGTTGCATGATGTGTTGGTATGCACATATACTCACCTAGTGACACTTGTAATAGGGAGTCGGTAGCTCGTTACTGTTTGAGGGATTTGGATCATTCGCGTGCAACCTAAGGTGAGTTTCACTATTCTTTTCTCAAAAGCATGCGTCTCGGGTTTGAGACAACTTACAAAACGTTTTCTAGTCCGGTTTGGGACTACTTTTACATCTCGGGTTATGAGATGCTTTGACTCCTTGTGTGGGTCGGTTTTACGATTCCTTGTGTGGATCGGGTTTTTGATCAGTTTAAAACTTATTGGTCCTTTGTAAACTAAACACTCTATCATTGGAAAGTCCTTGCATATTATTGGGTTAATCGCTGGAGGCGAGTGGGGTATTAGTTGATAGCGCTATTAGGTTGTGCAGCAACCTCATGTCTGAGGTGCTTGAGGCACGGGCATGAACTTCTGACCACATTTGAGAACTGGTGTTGATAGACACCAGTTATTGAGGCAAACTATTACATTACTGAAGGTGTCCCAATAATTCTGTTTAGTTACACTGAGTGGGTTAGCTACCCCTGACACGCTTAAACTGATGACACTTGAACATTTTGGTCTGGAGGACCTACGCTTTTACTTGGTTACGTGGTTTTGGAAACCAGCGCGTTTACATACTCAATTACTTTACTTTTTGAACTCACCAGCTTTATGTTGACACACGATTTACATGCTTTTGCAGGTAGTTAGCTTCCGGTGCCAGGATTAGAAAGCACTGTACACTTCACTGCATTTGGGGTCTTGGGCATACACATAAAATGCACATTATGTTTTTTACATTTTCTTTCATATGGTTTTAATTTGGGCGCGTTGTTTTGCGCATGGCTTTTAAAAAGGATTTAAATTTGGTTTACGCTTCCGCAGCTTAACTAAACTTGGTTTTCGAAAACGAACTAAATGGTTTGGGCATTTAGAGTTCGTTCATGTGACTTATGGCTATGGGATCCTGGTTTGTCATGCGCCTCGCGGTATAAACCCGCAGTGGAAATTTGAGGGTGTGACAATTTTGATATATTTAGGGATTTGATTCATGATGTTATTATAGGTAATATGGTTAAGGGTTTTGTTTCACATGATAATCTGAACATGATGAGTTGATTATTGAATGATTTCAGAAAGTTTCCTAATTGGGTAAAGTTTTCATGCATGATGTGACGTTTCCATAATTTTTCCATTTTGGGTAAGTATTAAAATGGATAGATTTTGGGATAAAATTGGTAGGGTTTTGTAGGAATATGTTATTCATACTTGACTGCAGTGTTTCGTGATGTTTCGTGATGTTTTCGGATAGTTTTGATGCGTTTTAGGAAGATTGGGACTGCAGAGGTCGAACCTGGCTTTCCTTCGACCAGCGTGGGGTCTAAGGTGGATTCTCAGGGGTCGAACCTGGCTTCTTGTGGGTCGAATGTGGCTCTGTTAGGTCGAACGAACTTGATTTAGTTCGAATTAACACATGTTAAGGTCGAATGAACACGTGTTAAGGTCGAATGAACTTGTATTAGGTTGTATGAACTTGTGTATAGGTTGAATGAACCACAAAGGGGTCGAACCACGGCCATTTGGGTCAAACCTGGACCTATGCTATGCTGATTCGACCTTACAACTCCGTATGTGCGATTTTTTGATGCAAACTAAGTGTTGTATGCTTGAGAGTTATGTGTTAATCCTATGTACTTGATTAATTGATGTAATGGGTCACCAACGGGATGTCAGGTCTGTCTGGTATGTCCGGTTAACACTCAAACACATTTCTAAACACACGTAGTCAAGATCTGGACAATCGGGACTAGTTAATCTACGGGTTAGTAGTCAATACGCTTACTTAAACTCATTGATAGGTCGTCATTAGTCGGGACTATCACACATGTGTCGGATTTCTATTTATCATAAGACGCACTCTAAGGTGAGTTTCACGGCCCCACTCTTTACTGGTTTTACATTTTCGGGGGAGAAAACATGTTGTATTCTTTAAACATGTGTCAACTATGTTTTCATAAAAGATGTGTCAACTATGTTTCGGTATTCATGTATTCATTTTGTTTTGGAGTATTGTGTGGCCCTCGGGGGCAAAAGTAAAGTTGCACTAATTTTAACGTTATTTTACTAATTTCGTGAAAATAACGTTAAAACGACGGATGGTTTATCATGCATCATGTGGTGGCGTTGATAGCCAAAAGACAAGGGGTTACATGCACCAATAGGGCTTGTCCCGATTGCTAAGTGTTATGTTCCTTATGTCAAAGGCTTGATACAAAACCACTATCGAGCCAAGGGTCTCACCGGAAGCAGCCTCTCTATTCCCACAGGGTAGAGGTAAGGCTGTCTACATCTTACCCTCCTCAGACCCTACGTTAGCTTTGCTATTGGTGGGATTAACTGAGTATGATGATGATGATGATTATGTTTTGGAGTATTCATTGAGTTACTATGCGATGTTTTGGAAGTCCCGGGGAGAACCATGAATGTGCGGGGATGCACAACGGGGAAAATGTGGATAGATCTATTTGGGCTAGGCCGGCCCTACTTGTCCAATTGGAGGTTGGACGGGTGCATGTTGTCTCTTAGGTATTCAGTATTCAGTATTCAGTATTCATTCAGACAGTATTCATGCATTCACAGTATTCGAGTTCAGTAATGGTTTTCCAGTCGCAGTAGTGACAGGTATTCATATGGTTTGCATGCATGTGGCCTGGTTTGGCCACGGGTATTCATTGAAATTTTTGGAGTCGGTCTTCATGAAAAACCTGTGAACTCACCGGCATTATTTGCTGACGTTTTTAGCATGTTTGTCTCAGGCCGCTAAGGTAGCAGCTGTTGATAGGCGCACGGAGTCTCACGGCGTCTAGGATTCATAAGCATGTTTGCTAAACATTTCAGACTTTAAAATTTTACTTTTGGGTTGTAATTCTTAGTCAGCCAATAATTACTATAATTTAGGAATAGATTGTGTTGACTTGTTTTAGATATAATCATTGTATTATTGTAGATATATCTTTTCCATATTTGAGGTTGTATTCTTCCTATATAAAGGGACAATTGTTTTATCAATAACATACAAAAATTTACAACCCTAATTACTTTCATGGTATCAGAGCCATAACCGGCTCCTGATAACCTTCTTGTTCTTCATTCGTTTTTTTCTTTTTTCACCACCGGATTTGTTCGGTCTCGTCACTATGACGAAAGAGGATCTTCCTGAATCATCAATCAAACCTGTGCCACTTCACCCAGCCTACTCTGTCGAATATTCAATCTAAGATCCGGACTTTGGACGGAACACAGGTTACATATTCGGCATGGGTGAAGCTGTTTCGTCTTCATGCCGTGGCATACAAGGTTTCTGATCAAATCGATGATACTCCACCGCCGGCCCCTACTTCCCCTGAATACGAACAGTGGAAAGAAATTGATGCGTTTGTCCTTCAATGGATCTACAGTACCGTCTCAGATCTCAATCTGAAACGGCTCATGGATACTACTGTGGCTCGTGCGGCTTGGACCAAGCTCGAGAAGATTTACTTGAGCAACAAAAAGGCTCGCGCTGCGGCGATCGAGACAAGATTTTTTAACCTGACTCTGACAGCCTGCACATAGGTTAACGATTACTGTCAACAACTGTCAGATCTGACTAACCAATTAGCAGACGTGGACCATCCTGTTTTCGACTCTCGACTTGTTCTTCAGCTTGTGCGAGGGCTACCGGCCGAATACAACACCACTGCTTCTCTCATTAATCAGCAGGGTGTTGATTGGGACCAGGCAATCGCCATGTTGAATGACGAAGTCATTCGGATTGAGGCCCAAAAAGGTTCACAGCCCACGGTGTTGGCTGCCACTGCAGCACCGGCTTCGACCGCCCCACCTTCCAACACCCAGCAACAATCTGATGCAGCTTACTCGTCCAATCGCAGGGGTAATCGAGGACGCGGTGGTAATTCTAACCGCCGGGGCAGAGACAGAGGCCGGCAACAACAGTTCCCCTGGTCCGGTTATCCAGGTCAGCAGCAGCAGCCATCGTTTCCAACTTGGGCTTGGTGGACACCCCACCATGCTCATATCCAACTCAGCAGCAATGGTCCGGTGCTAAGCACCCCGACCCAAACTCAGCTCCGCAGGTGCAGTACGCAGGCTATTCCCCAGCTCAGTTTGCTCCACCAGGATTCATTCAGCTGGAATACAACCCCCTCTACCCAACAGATTTGAGTGTGCTATGGTGAATATGCAGGTCAATACTCCTAACATGGCCTGGAATCGGATGTTATGGACACAGGCGCCGAGTCCCATGTCACTAAGGACCAAGGTAAAATCGTTATCCCTGATTCTAATCCTGTTTGTCGTAATATTTTGGTATGATAGGTAATGGTATGTTTTTACCAATTAAAGGATCAGGTACGGGCTTTCACCCTTTACCTAACTGCACCTACATACTCCCACATGTCCTATATAGCCCTCAAATAATTAAAAATCTTATTTCCGTCTGATGTTTTACTCGTGATAATTTAGTGTCTGTCGAATTTGACCCGTTTGGTTTTTCTTTGAAGGACCTCAAAACTAAGAAGACACTATCTCGTCATAATAGTACCGGGACTCTTTATACGTTCACGCCACCTCAACTGCCGACTCAAGACACCTTTCTTGCTTCCCATCACCTCCCATGGCATGATCGTTTAGGACATCCCGGGGCGCAAGTTCTAGACATTTTAAATCGTAATTTTAATTTCCAATGTAATAAGGACAAAAGTCATCTTTGCAACTCTTGTCAAATTTCGAATAATAAAAGATTACCTTTTTATTCGTCTAATACTTTTACTTTTGCTCCTTTTGATATTATACATTGCGATTTATGGACTTCGCCAATAACGAGTAAAATAGGATATAAGTATTATATGGTGTTAATTGACAACTTCTCACACTTCGTGTGGGTTTACCCCCTCAAATATAAGTCCGAAACCTTTTCTACCTTTGCTAAATTCAATCAATTAATTCTTATCCAGTTTAATCGCAAAATTAAAACCTTTCAATGTGACTTAGGGGGTGAATTTGACAATTTAGCATTTAAAAACTTTGCCCACCAACACGGATTGCTTTTCCGTTTTTTGTGCCCACAAACCTCCTCCCAAAATGGAAGGGTCGAGCGCATGATTCGTCGCCTGAATGACATCATTCGGGCCCTCTTAATCCATGCGAATCTACCTCCTTCTTTTTGGGTTGAAGCCCTACACACTGCCACCTACCTACACAATATCCTACCAACAAAAAGGCTCAATTTTTACACACCTATCTTTGTCCTTTACCTGCGTCATCCAGATTATGAACAATTACGAGTGTTCGGTTGTGCTTGCTATCCCAACACCTCTGCAACACAGCCACACAAACTTCACCATCGGTCCATGAGATGTATTTTTCTCGGATATCCTCCTGATTTCCGTGGCTACCGTTTCTTGGACCCTACCACATGCAAGGTACACATCTCACGACATGTGACCTTTGATGAACACGTGTTCCCATATACACTTCCTCATCATCCCACCTCATATGCTTTTTTGGATGACACTATGCCATCAGACTTCCTTTTCCACCGGCCTGTCTCGCAGCCTGTATCCAAACCCAATGTCCACACCGGCCCACCTCATGCATCCCAGCTCGTTTCACAGCCCATTCTCCAAACCGGCCCACATAATGTCACGGAACCCTACCCCTTCACATATTCTAGATGACCCAGGCCTGCTCCTTCCGTCCCAGTCCACCAGCCCGGCCTTCTCACACAACCGTCCCACATCAGGCCAAACCAAATCACATCCAAGTCCCTCTGCTGCCCCTAACCAGCCTACATCGACTTCCCAACCTGCCCAGAACCAACATCCCATGACCACCCGTTCCAAAGCCCGTGCCAATCCCTCCGCCATACACCACACACTTACCCTGTCACCGGTTCCAACTTCATACTCCAAAGCCCTATCTGATCCAAATTGGTCACATGCTATGCACACCGAATTTACGGCTTTACAGGATAATGAAACATGGGAACTGGTTCCCCGCCCACATGATCAACCGATTATTCGCTGTATGTGGTTATGTAACACCCCAACCGATGGCGGAAACATCGAGGTGTCACGTAGTGACGATTGTTCAATAGCTCATGGACTAGAAATGTAAATTTGAATACATTGAATTTTAATAATTTTTTACATTGAAAGAAATACAACAACTATGACTAGCAATCTAAACTAAGATACAGTAATCTCAATCTAAGTCTAAGTTCCAAACGCTTGGAAGTAATCTCATAAGAACCTGAAACATGTACGAAAATGATTTGGTCAATACAAAATGTATTGGTGAGCATACCCTGTTTGAATAAATATAGTAGGAAAAGTATTTAGCAATTCATGTGCGGTACCATTTGCAATTATGTAATAAGTAATATCCGTTCAAAATCAACCCTATGTAAAGAAAAGCAGATATATATAGTATGCGCTAGTAGTAATGAAATACATAGCAATGACAAGGACTCTCAACAGAGTCATAAGGGTATATACCATAATACTATTCATTGAAATGGCAGGCCCTCAAAGGTTAATGATTTTGACAAGTCATAGACACACAAATTAACATAAAGCAAACACACATGAGAATTGCATTTAGTGAAAGAATAACATTTAGTCATAGTGTACATGAATAGCCCCAAAGGAGTAAAACATGAAAAAGGGGAAAGATATACTCACAGTCTGCGAAAGCGATCAAATCCAACTTAAGCGGTCGTGAGCTAAGTAATGGGAATTCCAAAGAATCCAACCTATAATGTATATGAATACTAATAAGGAATTGTCTAAAAGTCTAAAGTATCTAGAGTCTAAGGCATTAGGGTTTGCAAAGTCGATTTGGGGAATTAGAGTTTTTTTATGATAAATCGAATTATTATAGAAGTTGTATATTAAAAATAATATACCAAAGTTTGTAATTAGGATTTAAGTAGTGTAAATTAATAAATTATTAATTATGTCTAATTAAACATAAATAAGACTATTAATTCAAGACATGATCCAAAAATGCTATTTTTATAGAAAATGGATGATTTCTGATGTAAATTAATGAAAATAATTTTCCCATAATTTTTATAAACTTATTAATATTTAAAACTGATTTAATGAGATTAAATCATGTTTAAATGATTAAAAATAGAAAAATTAATAAAAATAAATGTTTTCTGAACCAAATATTTTTATTTCAGTTCATAATGATTAGAAATAATTTACTAAAAAGTTTGAGTTTAAAATCATTAAAAATGAATTTTTAATCAATTAAATATGATTAAAACAAATAAATTCAATAAAAATATAAAAATATGACATTTTACAGAAAATAAAAGTGTAGTAATTTTCTTTATGGTTTCAAGATGCTACACCTAAATTTTTATACATTTTGGAGCAAAAATGAATTTATTATGAACATTGTAAGATTAATATATTTATATACATAATATAAATAACAAAAATGAAAATAAAGCAAAATAACAAAAATTTCCAACAGACTTGTGGGTTAAGAGAGTCGAACCCGAGTCTGCTGGTACTACACAGTTACATTCTACCACTACACCACATGGCAAGTTGTTTACTAGATTAAAATGTAATTGTATTTATATAATATGATAAATTGGTCTTCTTCCCCAAATACCAGCTCAAGAACCCTAACCCCAAATTTAATAATCCAATACACACGCGATTGATCAGCTGTAATAAAGGGCTTTTATAAAGGAATCAATGAAGAGTAAAACGGCATGAATATTGTACACTTACAACAAGGGATATGATTGAAATAGAGGTGTGCAGAGACCGAAATTGGGAAATCCGATTTCACGCCCTCTTGACTCGAGTAAGCTGTTTTCGTTGTGGGTTATGATGTGTGAGTGTGCAGAGACCGTATGGACCAGTTATTTATACGGTTACTCGACTAAAACGTGCTATTAATTCAAAGCTAAAATTCCGGCGGTTACAATCTTAAACCTGATCGGTTATTGCGAGTATACACGTTATTAATCCACTTAAATGAGCGGAAAACGTTGTATGGTCAAGGAGAAACGTATAGGATACAAGTTAAGGCGTTAATTTAATTTGTGAGAAACAGATCGCGGAGGTTCGCTGGCGGCGACCTCCTTTGACCGGAAACGAGAGGGAGAAGAAGGGAGGGACTGTTTTGTTTTTAAACTTTCATTATTGGCAAGTCTAGTCCCTGCAGTTAATTTTTAATGTTATAGTTAGTTATATCCTTTATAAACTTTAACCCAAGTTTAACCAAGTTAACCAAAATATGACAAAACTTTATAAGACTTAACTCTTAATAATTTTTTTTTAAACTTTATATAGTAAGCTTATTATAAAAAAAAATATTGGATGTTCTCCACAACTTTCGGTAAACTTTATTCGTTTAACTTAGACAAAAAAATCAAATTTAAATAGCATAAGGTACAAGGGTTAGAATTGGAAACTTGGTAAAGACGGGGGTTACGGGTGTCACAATCTCCCCTACTTTAGAAAATTTCGTCTCGAAATTCCTTTCAAGTGGAGGCTACTATGACACAAAAGGCGTTGTAAAAGTCAACTAGATTTTTAAAAGAAAATTCTATCATTTATGATTTGCCAACATTTAAAATAGTTGTCTAATACCCAAAGTAAAAGTTTCAAAATCTTTGACAGTTGACCCGAGATTAAGAAATTGAGAGTTTAAATGTGAAAGGCTTTGGGAATGTGTAACTGGGGAGGGGCAGAGGTGCTAATGAAGCAGTCTCCCCTACTTTAGAATAGTTTCTGACTAATGTTGTTAGAGTATGCAGCAAGTATCCAAATAATCGAGTGTGTAAGTGTTGGATCAGTATATTGCTCTTATGTTGAACTTGCTAGTTGACACTTAAGTGTTTAGCAAGTTCTTTGATCAGTGATAGCACAGCGGAATGTTTATAAGTTTAAAGCTACACTTATCAACAGGAGTTATTACTCCCCCTGGATTCAAGAACTAATAAATGATAAGTGTTTATTGAGAATGTAAGTATTGAATGAGAATGAAATAATTTGACAGATTCTCAATAAACATGAAATGGAAATAACAATAATAAGTGGTTTATGAGGACCATATATCACAGATTTCCAGCAACCTGTGTTGGTCTGTGATAAGGTATGTGCCATTCTCCTTTGCCAGATATTATATTCATTTCTTACTAGCATAGCAGGTTTATTGGCAGAACCAGTATTATGAGGATCCATTTTAAAGAGTATTGATTTGTCAAATATCTCTTAAAGTGATGGATGTTGATAAAAGTGAACTTTTAATCCTTTATTGAATATCAATAAGAGCCTGTGTCTGATTCTCAATGTGTTAGATTGATATGTGATCAGATAAACCAGAGCTCTGATACCAATTGTTGGATCAATATTGCTCTTTGTGTGAACTTGCTAGTGAGCACTTAAGTGTCTAGCAAGTTCTTTATCAGTAATAGCACAGCGGAATGATATAAGTTAAAGCTACACTTATCAACAGGAGTTATTACTCCCCCTGGATGTTTGATAAAACTAAAGACAAGTATTTAATGAGAATCTAAGCATTGAATGAGAATGAACACTTAAACAGATTCTCAGTAAATGAAATGGAAATAACAATGATGAGCTTTGAAGGATTATGTATTAAAATCAATGTCTAAAACAGAGGGATGAACCCTTCTATTTATAGACTTTACAAATACATGAATCTTGCCAAAAGCAAGTTCAGAAACAAGTTGCAACAAGTTGCAGTCTTGGAACTTGTACATAAAGCAAAAAGAAACATTAAAGTAATAAACTACTGATATACAAAGGCGGTGGAAAAGATCTTCTGTAAGTACTGATGAATGACAAACTACTGATGAGTAGTTTGTCTTCAGTAGTTCTTCAGTAGAAGTGTCTGGTTTGAACTTCAGAACTTCTGATGACTTTCTTCTTCAGTACTTCTGAATCTCTTCTTCAGCAGTTTGATCCTTCTTCTTCAGCAGTTCTATACTTAGAATATTTTGACAGAAGTGAATTAGACTAAGGTTTGCAAAAGTGGTTTCACCAATCCTTTTTGTCCTAACAATCTCCCCCTGGATTGATGAAGCCAAAACCTTACTAATTCCTTATTGTTCTTCTCTGTCCTTCACAATTTTCCATATTCCTTTGAACATGGAATTCTTGAGCTGGTTCAGTTGATCATCAGTAAGAGACCCTTTCTGTGGTTCTAAGTGTTGGATTGTAAGCAGGTCTTTGGTTGATAGTTTCTTCAGTTCATTCATCGACCTATATGCCCTGCTTGTTTGATCTCTTCTTGTCACAAGTACTGAGTTGTTATCAGTAAAGGACCATCTGATGATTGGTACTTTAGACTTGTCAAAGTCTGTAGTGTAGGAAACCATGGTGGTACCCTGGGTTTCTCCTGAGTGTTGAATGTTTTCAACTTCAGTGACTCTCAGGTGGGATTCACTTCCCTGCTGTTGTTCCATCACATTAGGTATCTGAAATGTTGGCAAATGATGTTCAGTTACTACCTTAGTGTGCAGTTTGTCTGTGATGGTCTTCTGGATTTGATATGCAAAGGTGGAAGGATCCCTGAATTGTGTGAGTAGAGGCTTTTCTTCTATATCAAAATCAGAATGGACTACTGTACTACCTTCTAGTAGTACCATCCTGAAATCAGTCTTCACTTTCTCCTTTGACTTCTTTCTTTGTGTAGCTGGTCTTCTTTGAACACCAGAAGTTCTAACTACTGAAGTTGAAACTTCTCTGGATTAGCAGCCCTTGCAGCCTTATATTTTCTATATGTGTCCACCAATCTTTCTTCTTTCCATTTGGACACTGAGGCTTTTGAACCATAACCATTAGCTACCAGTTCTTCTATCATCTGAGCTCTCTTGGCCTTTGTGTCTTTACTTGTTGCAAGTTTATCTGCAATAAGTTGAGCTCTTCTTGTCAGCTCTTCCACAGAGAGTCTCTTCAATGTGTGGGCTTTGATTTTGCTGTTCTTTGTAATGTAAGACATCAGTTGATGTCTTTTATCTTCTTCAGCAATTTCATCTAGGCTAGCCTGCCTTTGGAGTTCAGCTTCATAAGCCTGAAGTTTTTCTTCATGGCTTAGATCCAAGTCATCCCTTTCTTCCAGTGTTTTCCAGATCTGATCTTCTCTGGCCTTCTTTTGGGCTGCCACTAAACTCTTCTCAAGTAGTTCTGCTGATTGAGAGATTGGAGAAGGGTTTAGCACAGTCATTGTGGTAACTGTTGTAGTAGGCCTAGTAGGAACAGAAGTTGGTTGAATAGGAGCAGTTGATCTGGAAGGGTCAGCAGTTTGAGTCTTGGAAGTGTTAACTTCTGATGGGTTGACAACTTCTGAAGGTTTGTCAACTACTGAAGGATTGTCTTCAGTACTTTCTGATTCTTCATCAGAACTTTGGCCATCAGAGGTTTCTTCATTGTGCCCTTGGGATTCATCAGACTTTTCAGCATCTTCTATTTTTTGAATAGAGACACCAAATTGTTGGGCCAGTTTTTCTTTTCTGGCTTGATTCTTTTGATCTCTTTCAAGGATAGCCACTCTTGCCCTTATCCTGGCTTCGAATGACTCCTTAGGTTCCCTAATTTTCTCCCCCTTTTTGGATTCATCAAGTTTGGAAGTTGAGGGTTGGGAGAATTGACCTGTAAGAGTAGCAATCTGTCTGCTGTTGAATTCAATCTTGTTGGACAAATCGTTCATCTTTGTCTTGATCACTCCAAATTGGTTCTTGATTGACAGCTCCAAGTTAGCTGTGTATGTTTGGAAGTGATTCTTGATGAGAGTGTTCATCATGTGGTACAGGGTAGGGGTGAGCAGAAAACCGAATTAACCGAACCGAAACCGAAATAACCGAAAAAACCAAACCGAAAAAACCGAACCGAAAGGAAAACCGACGGTTCGGTTTTTGTTTTTTAAAAAACCGAAACTTTCGGGTCGGTTACGGTTATATGTTTTGAAAACCCGAAAAAAACCCGACCCGACCCGAACCAATATTACATTTGCAGGATGGGAGGTATATGACTCTGTGTTGATGTCTGTTTTTTGTGTATGATCATATACATTAAAACTATGTGACCTTTCAAGGTAATATCTGTTTTCCTTTCATTCGTTTTATGGCCATTAGATATTTTTTAAAAAAAAAATCAACTATATGTAACTTAATTAATGTATTTGTTTATAGACGTGAATGGGCGTAGTAGGATAAGGTTCTGAGAAGAACATGACATGGGGTTTTGACAAATTAATACCATTGGAGTATTTTATGGAGGATAAAAATGGGTACCTTTTGAATGACTCATGTGTGTTTAGAGTTGAGGTTTTTGCATTTTCAGAGTTTACACAATTAGACCGGTGCAACAGAAAACACTCACACTTAGGACAATTAATAACTTTTTCAGGTGTAACAGAAACGTCTTGTATTCAGAGGTCGTCAAAGTTGGCAAAGTTAAGTGGTACATTATCATTTGCAGGGTTCACACAAAAAAGGGGAAAAACCCGACAATTTAACTGAAACCGAACCGAACCGAAAATAACCGAACAACCCGAAACCGAAATAACCGAACCCGATCGGTTTTGAAAATGTAATAACCGAACATGTCGGTTTCGGTTTCGGTTATGGCCAAAACCCGACCCGAACCGACCCGTGCACACCCTAGTACATGGTGTCACACCCTCAAATTTCCACCTGCGGAGTTCTACCGCGAGGCGTGTGACATACCAGGATCCAAGTCAACGGTCACAATAAACGACGTCTAAATGTAAAAACATACGTAAACAAAACCATGCATAAGTTTAAAACCAACATTCAATAGTGCGGAAGCATTTTAAAGTTTACAAAAGTCATGCATAAATAAACATAAGTTCAAAAGTTCATAATCCCAAAACGTGCAGATGAGACCCTAGACACGAGACGACTCCAGTGCGACCACGTGCGCCTATCCATATGCTGCTACCTTAGCGACCTGAGAAAACATGCTAAAAGAGTCAACATATAATGCTGGTGAGTTCACAGGTTTTAATTAAACGTTTAAAGTGTTCCATCGAAAACCGTTACCATCACAATTACTACTATGCTTGTGAGAACGCCAAACCAGGCGCAGAATGAGATACTCATACGGGTGAAACCATTACTGACTAAGCCGTGTGTTACCCTTAGTTCCTATGGGCTACCGTCATCGCCGGTAGACCTTGTTTTGTTAGAGACAATATGCACCCGCACGGTCCGACCGTCGAGTGGGGTTTGTCAGTTCCCAATAGCGCTATCCATATTTCCCCGCCATATACCCATGTTAGTGGTTTCAAGGGATTTTCGATGAACCGTATAGTAAGATAAGTAAGCCATAGTATAACGTGATAACAAGTCATAAGTCATGAGAATTTAACAAGTCATAAGTCATAAAAGAGTTTGTAAGCATGTTTCTCACCCCGAAAGTAAAAACTATAAAATGTGGGGCCGTGAACTCACCTTAGATAACGTTCTTCGAATATGTGTAAAGATGTTTAGCCCGTGACAATCCCTCTACCGAAGATCTATCAAAATGTTCACATAAGTATCCCGACTAATAACCATAAGGTTATCTAGTCCCCGATTGTCCAGATCATAACCAAGTATGTTTTAAAACGTGTTTAAATGTTTAACCGACACACTAGACCGACCCGACATCCCGTTGGTGACCCATTACCCTAACTAATCAAGTACACATAGGTTACATGCAAGGTTCAAGCATAAAACACTTAGTTTGTATCAAAAATCTCATTTTTGTTAACACAGGGTCGAATGTAGTTGTAAGTGGTCGAAGGTGACTTGAACTGGTCGAATGTGGGTTCGAACTCCCACCTTCGCCCCTTTTTCTTCCACCTTCGCCCCCTTGTGGTACCTTCGCCCCTTTTTCTTCCAGGTTCGACCCCTGGATTCCACCTTCGCCCGTTCGACTGGCCGAAGGTGTTCCAGGTTCGACCCTGTTGTGTTGTTTACTCAAAAACGCATCCAAAAACATCCGAAAACATCACGAAACATCATGAGTTACAGCAGTCAAGCATCATTAACATATTCCTACGAAACCCTACCAATTTTACCCCAAAATTTATCCGTTTTACAAGTTTCCTAAAATAGCAAATTATGGAGATGTCACATCATCATGCATGCAAATATTACCCAATTAGGAAACTTTCTGAAATCGATTAATAATCAGTTTATCATACTCGGATCATCATGAACAAGAAACCCCTATCATAACCTTATCATAATCATCCCAAAAACAACCCTAAATCTAACTAAAAACTCCTTTAATCATCAAAACACCATCAACAATCAAAGGTAACACGTTTCAATCATAACCCATCATTAATAACAGCCCTAGGTTGTTGTTATCTCATCTATATAACAAATAATCATCAAACAATGCTTAATACCACATAAACACATGTTAAATTGTATGAAAACTCATTGTTTATGAATAGGTTTTATTTAGAAAGATATTAGGAAGGTTTTTACCCATAAAACATGTTGATATCAGATCTGGACCCTTGGGGTTTAGATTAAAACAAGTCAAAATTGTTTAAAAAGGATTTGTAATGAAGAACACACCTTAGATTTTCACTTGTAATGATTTAGAGAGTTAGGTTATGAAAAACAAGCTCAAAAACTCCTTCCCCAATGATAATAGCTGATAGAGAGTGTTTGGAGGCGTTTAGGGTTTGTGAAATGGTGAAAAATGGCTAAGGATGGTATTTATACTGTCTGCACGTTCGCCCAGTTTAAGTGGTCGAATGTGGAATTTTTCCACGTTCGCCCCTTTTTAGTTGTCGAATGTGGAACTTTTCCACATTCGCCCACTTTGTTTCCACGTTCGCCCATTTTTCAAACCCCATTTCCACATTCGCCCAAAAGTTCCACATTCAGGTCATCAGCACATTTTTAACACATGTTAACAGCACTTTTAACACATGTTAACCTTTTTCCAGTTTGTCGTGTTTAACGCATTCTAACACATCTTAACACATAAGCATGCATCCATAGTCTATACTTAGCATGTTTAGGCACGTATAATCATTCGTACATCATTTAAGCAAGTATAAGCATACAATCCACCACACGACCCATAATCTACACATATACTAAATTAATTCATGTAATGTCACCAACAACGGGACCCGGTACTAATATATTCTCAAAACGACTCCCAATGATCCTCCAGATCATTGGACCCTTGACAATCCTAATCTGACCCGACTCAACTAACCCAGTTAAGTTTGTTTATAAACGTTTCTCGCTAAGGTAGACTTACTAGATTTTTAAAAAGTTAGTTACCGAAAGTTGCCGGGTGTCACATCATCCCCCTGTTGAAAGAATTTTCGTCCCGAAAATTTCCCAAAGTCGAGGAGGAAAAATAAATAAGAAGAAAAATTTTTCCGGGTCGTCACATCATCCCCCTGTTGAAAGGAATCTCGTCCCGAGATTCTTTCGGCTTCAACAGTAATGTGTGTCGACCTATGTGCCCAAGTAACGTCTCCCCAAAATACGACAAGTGAAGGTCATGAATCAAACGTGACAGTAACAACCGGGAAACCACTTTCCCCAATGTGAGTATGAGACAAAAGACCCCCGATGAAAGCCTACTGGAGCCTACTATGATCGGTATAACTAATCCACTGGTACCGTCCAAGTAGCATCCCCAAAGGACCCTCATCAACCCAAAGAATGAGAAACAGCGACCAAACCACAAAGAAAACACCCGAAACACGAACGCACAACAATGCGGATAAAAGTATGACCAAAGCGTAACAAGAGATAAGAGAGAATACGTACGGGCAACAGTGTCTGGGTCCACCCGTTTCCCCCTAGTACCAATGACATCGTCACGAGCAGCTTGACCGCCACCTTCATTGTTTCCACCTCCGCCTACGGCCCTAGCTTCAGCTTGATTCAACTCTGGGCAGTCCTTCTTATGATGTCCTGGTTGACCACAATGAAAACACCAACCACCCTGCTCTGACTTAGGGCAGGTACGCTTGACATGTCCCAACTTGCCACAATTAAAGCAACCCTGATTTCCCTGTCGAACGGGAGCAGCAATGATAGTCCGAGCCGGCCGAAGAGTCGTCCTACAATCCTTAGCTAGATGACCATTCCGGTGGCAACGATTACAACGAAACGTATCACAATTCCCAACATGATGGTACCCACACTGGTTGCACTTGGGGTTCTTCCCCACATACCTATTCCGCTTCTGCCCTAAATCTGACCCTGAAGCTTCAAGCCTCCTCACCTGTTGAGGCTGAACTGATGCTGACCTCTCTCCAACATTATCCCATTTCCTTTTGTTGTTCTCACTCGCACCAAAGATATGGGGATCGCGTTCCATGAACACCTTGAAAGTACACACCTGCTGACCGAGAGGGGCGGCGGTGGAGGGGGTTGTTGATTGTCGGCGTTCCCACCTAGGCCATGTTGAGCGAACTGGAAGGTAGCAAGAGCAATGGACACCTGTTGCTGGATCAAATTGTTCAGCTCTTCTCGGGTTATGCTGATGTTTTCCCGACCCTCGCCACTATTACGAACACCACGATCACCAGACATCTTCTGCCGAAAACATGAGATGAGACACCCAGTACCGCAAACAAACCAAGCTACAAGTGACCAAACGAACTCAGAATGCGGTTCCAGCATGACCGTTAATCCGAACACAAAGTCCACCAAGATTTTCATGCATTTCGATTTGTGATTTCGTGTGCACCCGAAATAACAAATCGCTCTACATGGTCCCCAAGGCGTGCTTCGAGCCAGAACTTCAAGTCACCCGATAACCACATCCCAGAATGATATAACTAACTCAAAAGATCGATAAATAAGTCCCCTCGACTGTAACCCAGAGAAGAAAATAAAGTGAAGCTAGGAATAGCCAAGGATAAGGTAGGTAATGTGACACTGTGTGGTAAGGAGACCGACACCCCGACAAGGTTAATATGTTTGCCCAAAAGACACGACTCAAATGTATGTGACCGTCTAGTGTGTGTGACTCGGCTATAGTCTAGACTCTACATGCAGTCCTAGTTCACTATAACCATTGGCTCTGATACCAATCTGTCACACCCTCAAATTTCCACCTGCGGAGTTCTACCGCGAGGCGTGTGACATACCAGGATCCAAGTCAACGGTCACAATAAACGACGTCTAAATGTAAAAACATACGTAAACAAAACCATGCATAAGTTTAAAACCAACATTCAATAGTGCGGAAGCATTTTAAAGTTTACAAAAGTCATGCATAAATAAACATAAGTTCAAAAGTTCATAATCCCAAAACGTGCAGATGAGACCCTAGACACGAGACGACTCCAGTGCGACCACGTGCGCCTATCCATATGCTGCTACCTTAGCGACCTGAGAAAACATGCTAAAAGAGTCAACATATAATGCTGGTGAGTTCACAGGTTTTAATTAAACGTTTAAAGTGTTCCATCGAAAACCGTTACCATCACAATTACTACTATGCTTGTGAGAACGCCAAACCAGGCGCAGAATGAGATACTCATACGGGTGAAACCATTACTGACTAAGCCGTGTGTTACCCTTAGTTCCTATGGGCTACCGTCATCGCCGGTAGACCTTGTTTTGTTAGAGACAATATGCACCCGCACGGTCCGACCGTCGAGTGGGGTTTGTCAGTTCCCAATAGCGCTATCCATATTTCCCCGCCATATACCCATGTTAGTGGTTTCAAGGGATTTTCGATGAACCGTATAGTAAGATAAGTAAGCCATAGTATAACGTGATAACAAGTCATAAGTCATGAGAATTTAACAAGTCATAAGTCATAAAAGAGTTTGTAAGCATGTTTCTCACCCCGAAAGTAAAAACTATAAAATGTGGGGCCGTGAACTCACCTTAGATAACGTTCTTCGAATATGTGTAAAGATGTTTAGCCCGTGACAATCCCTCTACCGAAGATCTATCAAAATGTTCACATAAGTATCCCGACTAATAACCATAAGGTTATCTAGTCCCCGATTGTCCAGATCATAACCAAGTATGTTTTAAAACGTGTTTAAATGTTTAACCGACACACTAGACCGACCCGACATCCCGTTGGTGACCCATTACCCTAACTAATCAAGTACACATAGGTTACATGCAAGGTTCAAGCATAAAACACTTAGTTTGTATCAAAAATCTCATTTTTGTTAACACAGGGTCGAATGTAGTTGTAAGTGGTCGAAGGTGACTTGAACTGGTCGAATGTGGGTTCGAACTCCCACCTTCGCCCCTTTTTCTTCCACCTTCGCCCCCTTGTGGTACCTTCGCCCCTTTTTCTTCCAGGTTCGACCCCTGGATTCCACCTTCGCCCGTTCGACTGGCCGAAGGTGTTCCAGGTTCGACCCTGTTGTGTTGTTTACTCAAAAACGCATCCAAAAACATCCGAAAACATCACGAAACATCATGAGTTACAGCAGTCAAGCATCATTAACATATTCCTACGAAACCCTACCAATTTTACCCCAAAATTTATCCGTTTTACAAGTTTCCTAAAATAGCAAATTATGGAGATGTCACATCATCATGCATGCAAATATTACCCAATTAGGAAACTTTCTGAAATCGATTAATAATCAGTTTATCATACTCGGATCATCATGAACAAGAAACCCCTATCATAACCTTATCATAATCATCCCAAAAACAACCCTAAATCTAACTAAAAACTCCTTTAATCATCAAAACACCATCAACAATCAAAGGTAACACGTTTCAATCATAACCCATCATTAATAACAGCCCTAGGTTGTTGTTATCTCATCTATATAACAAATAATCATCAAACAATGCTTAATACCACATAAACACATGTTAAATTGTATGAAAACTCATTGTTTATGAATAGGTTTTATTTAGAAAGATATTAGGAAGGTTTTTACCCATAAAACATGTTGATATCAGATCTGGACCCTTGGGGTTTAGATTAAAACAAGTCAAAATTGTTTAAAAAGGATTTGTAATGAAGAACACACCTTAGATTTTCACTTGTAATGATTTAGAGAGTTAGGTTATGAAAAACAAGCTCAAAAACTCCTTCCCCAATGATAATAGCTGATAGAGAGTGTTTGGAGGCGTTTAGGGTTTGTGAAATGGTGAAAAATGGCTAAGGATGGTATTTATACTGTCTGCACGTTCGCCCAGTTTAAGTGGTCGAATGTGGAATTTTTCCACGTTCGCCCCTTTTTAGTGGTCGAATGTGGAACTTTTCCACATTCGCCCACTTTGTTTCCACGTTCGCCCATTTTTCAAACCCCATTTCCACATTCGCCCAAAAGTTCCACATTCAGGTCATCAGCACATTTTTAACACATGTTAACAGCACTTTTAACACATGTTAACCTTTTTCCAGTTTGTCGTGTTTAACGCATTCTAACACATCTTAACACATAAGCATGCATCCATAGTCTATACTTAGCATGTTTAGGCACGTATAATCATTCGTACATCATTTAAGCAAGTATAAGCATACAATCCACCACACGACCCATAATCTACACATATACTAAATTAATTCATGTAATGTCACCAACAACGGGACCCGGTACTAATATATTCTCAAAACGACTCCCAATGATCCTCCAGATCATTGGACCCTTGACAATCCTAATCTGACCCGACTCAACTAACCCAGTTAAGTTTGTTTATAAACGTTTCTCGCTAAGGTAGACTTACTAGATTTTTAAAAAGTTAGTTACCGAAAGTTGCCGGGTGTCACACAGGGGACCATCTAGGTTGCATAGCTGGTTCATGTCTATGCTTGTTTGCCCAGGGAATTGGGTAGGCATTTGTAGTGAGGGGTGTGTTTTTGGTTGATCTTCTTGTTGTACAGAAGATGCCACTCTAGGGGAATCATGGATTGAGTGGGCTTTAACCTGAGATGGTGTGACTAGCTTCTTGAGCTTAGAGACACCAGGTGCAGGACCTTCACTTGTAGCCGTCAATTCAGTAGTTTGGTGTTTTGAAACATCATCCAAATCAATGGAATCATCTGAATCCCTGATTACATCCTCAATGAGGACTGTATCAGTTACATCATGAGCTGAGCCCAACTCAGTTGTCTCATGTACCTCTTGTTCTTGGTTCAGAGGATTTCCTACCTCAGGCATTAAGCCTTCATCAGTATTTGCCACAGTTGAGGTCTTAGCTATGTTACTTCTGTCCTCAGGTCCACCACTGGGTGGTAAATGAGTAGTAGCAGCCTCAAAAGTACCAAAAGTTTCTAAGTTTGGGCTTAGAGACTCTGTTCATCCTCATCTCTTTGGTTAGGGCTTTGAGTGTCCACATCCATGTCAATTTCTGAGGATAGGTCCCCTGTTTTATGTGGTTGATGGAGACTGACATGTGTAGATGTGACTTTCTCTTTTAGCCCAGAGAGAAGTTTGGCTATTTCAATGTCTGGTTCAGAAATTTGGGGTGCTGGTTCAGTAGTTTGGGCAGTGGGTTCAGCAGTTTCAAAAGAAGAATCAATTGGAATAGTTTTCTTAAGTCTTTTTCTTTTGAAAAGGATTGTTATTGGTGCTCTTGGTGGGGTTTGAGATGGATGAGACTGAGAGGATGTTTCAGTCACATCTTTGAGAAGTGCAGATTGCACAATAGTTTGTTCAGACATCTCAACCTCCTGAACAGCTTTTCTTTTAGGTTTGGTGGGTTTTTGTTTTTGTATCTTGGGTTTCTTGGCCTTTGGTGGAGTAGGTTTAGAAGATGAGGGTTCCATGGGGACTGGTTCTTGTTCCCCTTGGTCATCTTCTGGCCAGGCAGCCTGTTTGTTGTGCCTTGAGTATGCTTGTGAGGTTAAGGGTTTCAAAATTTCAGTTTTACCCACAAGCACCTCATTACCCAGTTCAGATATTATGCACTGCATAATGAACCTTGGATATAACAAAAACTTTTTCTTAGTGTTATTGTGATGTAACACCAACTCATTAAAGAAAAGTTTTGTTGCCCTGAAATTTGTTTCATTCACAATGGAATGAAATATTGGTTGAAAGGTTGAGGGCATCTGGTCATAAGACCCTGTTTTAGGACTCAAGCACATAATAATATAATGAAACAAAAGTTTATATTTTGGTTCAAAATACTTTTTAAAGATAGTAGCTTGTGAGAGAGTACCTTGATAACCACACTCAGTCATGGTTAGGTGGATTGCAGGGTTGTCAAACTTCTCAGGGGCATTCACATCATTCAAACCCAGTCTGTCTGCAAGTATGACCGGTGTAATGGCCATTTGTCTCCCTTTAATTGTTGAGTTGAGGGAGATAACTTCATCATCCACCATCACTGTCTCAGCATTAGCCCAGAACTCATTGAGAGTTTCAGGATGTATAGGTGGGTCTATTGTGAGAGCGGTGAAATATTGGGATTTGACGACGAGATCAATGATCTCATCGTATTGGGACCAGCCTTCTTGTTTTTCTAAGTAGGCTTTGAGATTGTGTCCCTGTTTAAGAACTAAAGCCATGTGGTTTGTGTGTGTGTATGAATCGAACAGTGTTTATGTTGCAGGTTCAGGGTTTGAGAGATTTCTTGAGAGAGAAGGAGGGAATTTTTGTGTTTGAATGGATAAGTGTTGAAAAAAGATATTTATCAGAAGTTTTTAACCGTTTGGATCTTCTTTATTAGAAGTTTTAAACCGCCTAGGTTAAAAATCTCTTTATCAGAAGTTTTAAACCGACTAGGTTAAACTTCTGATGATGGGAAAAGTCAGATTTGCCCTTTTTGACTAAACTGCTGATGAAGAATTATCTTCATCAGTAGTTCCCATTTTCTCTTCAGCAGTTTTGAACAGCTGATGAGAAATACTTATAAATACTTTATTCATAACTTCTGAAGGTTGTTTTATCAGAAGTTAATCACTTTTTAGAAAAATATCCCCATACTGATGTTTTGTTCATCAGTAGTTTCTCTCTTTTCAGAAGTTTTTCAAGTTTTTGAAAACAGATGTAAGTGAAAAATAAAAAATTTGTGCAGAAAAATAAAGAGAAACACTTACAAATTTAGCATCCCTAGCATGGATACTAACTTCTGAAATGTTGATGTGTCAAGGGGTTTAGTGAAAATGTCAGCTATTTGATTAGCTGTTGCTACATGTTTCACTTCAATCTTGCCTTTTTCATAGCAATCTCTTATGAAATGATACCTGATTTCAATGTGTTTAGTCTTTGAAAACTGATGTGATACCCGGCAAATTCTGGTTAACAACGTTGCCTAGATAAAAGTCTACCTTAGCGAGTCACGCGTATAGTATACTTAACTGGGTTAGTTAAGTCGTGTTATGGTTCGGGAACTATCGGTTTAGTCTAGAAGATCATTGGATGTTGGTCTAGAGGTTCGTTGGATGTCAGTCCTTAACCAAGTGTACAAATGGTGACGATTTGTAGGATCGTCAGGTCATACGGAACATACAAGTCTCGAGTCCCGGGAATTGGTGAATGAGTGTGAATATGTGTATTTGCAAGTGTTATGTGTTTACAATCATTATGTGACTTGTCGGTATGTGAATATGTGTTAACATATGTTAAAACGGGGTTTAACGCGCAAAATACCAGGAACCAGCCCCTATAGGCGATTAGGGGTGGCTAATCGCCTATAGGAGGGGCGATTGGGCAGGTTTATAGGCGATTGGGGGCCAAATGCATGAGGTTTCATGCGATTAGGCCCCAAATGCATGAAGTTACATGCGATTAGGACCCCTAATCGCGTGTAAATGCTGCACAATCGCTAGTTACGGGCTGGACGACTAAAAACGACTATAAATACCATACTTGACCTCCTAAACTTCATAATACAAACCCTAGTCGTCCCATAACCCGCCTCAACACACACACAACCTCTGGAACGCGATTTTTGATCAAAACACAAGGTTTCAAGCTTAATCCATCATTCTTTCACAAATCTAAGGTTTGGTTTCCATCCATGCAATCTTTATAAACGTTTTTATTCAATCCCTAATGGTCCAGACCTGTTCTAAAACGAAAAAGCTTTCTGAAAATCGTTAATAAGTGTTGTTAATCGGATTCTAACAATCATACATGTGTTATGTGTGTTTATGATTAATATCTAGGGTTTTTATGATTAAAGATGAGTGATTAACATGTTGTTAGGTTAGTTCAGAATAATATTGATGTCATGATTAATGAAATCTGAGTAATTGATTATTAGGGTTATAGTTATGCATGTTAATGTGGTGTTTCATGCTATGTGTATGGTGTTTGGATTACATGGTTGCATGCAGGGCTGATAATACGAGGCTAAATGAAGGATTTTGGTTTAAACATGTTTAGAATAGTTATTGGGTTGATATTGGATGGTTACACACGTTCTGGATCTGATTTGGAGCGTTAAACGCGCGAAAAACCGGAACAGCAAGGTTACAGGCGATTAGCAACCCTAATCGCCTATGTTAGAGGCGATTAGGAGGCCAATCGCCTATGTTTCATGCGAGTAGGGGCTAATTGCTAGTAGTTACATGTGGTATAGCCCTAAATGCTAGTAGTTACATGTGGTATAGCCCTAATTGCTAGTAGTTACATGTGGTATAGCCCTAAATGCTAGTAGTTACATGTGGTATAGCCCTAAATGCTAGTAATTACATGTGGTATAGCCCTAATCGCCTATAAAGTCAAGGTTTACATGTCTTATGACCCTAAATGCCTATATTACATGCGATTAGCCTTCCTAAATGCCAGTTGACCAACCTAAATGCTAGTTGACTTTTCCTAATCGCGTGTACTGCTGCTGTAAGTGTAAATTAGCATCCCGAGACCCGATTTGACATCTAGGAACATGCTAGGAACCCCGTAACATATCTAATAACTTGGTAACATATGTTTGGATGTAATTATGTGATACGTGAACTATGTACTATAACTTGTTGTGCGTTAACGTATGTTAAGTGTGATTGCATGATTGTATGTATGAGAGCGTAAACATAACACGGGGAGTCTCGGGTCACCAATGGGATGTCGAGTCTTGTACTTTGGGTCAGTTAAACAGTCACGGTGTTTTCAAACGAACTTGGTTATGGTCTGGACATCTAGGGACTAACTAACCTACGGGTTATTAGTCTAAGTGCTTGTAACTGTCATATGTTAGGTCGCCGCTTTACGGGACTAGCATAGCTGCTGAGTTATTCGTATTACGAAGTAACGCAACTTAAGGTGAGTTTACGGCCCCTCTTTTAAACTGGTTTCACATTTTCGGGGGAGAAAACATGTGTTAAAACGATTATTTGGTAACTACTGTCATACTATGGGTTTCTATTGTGTACTACATGATCTTTGGAAGTCCCGGGGGGAACCATGAATGTGCGGGTTTGCACAACGGGGAAATGTGAATAGCGCTATTGGGAGTGACCAACCCCGCTCGTCGACTTGGAGGGTCGGCGGGTGCATATTGTCTCAAACAGGAACAACAGGAACAACAGGGTTACTACATCGGGCACACATTTGGTTTGCGAGTTAGTAATGGTTTTCCAATCGTGGTAGTAACAAAACATACGCCTAGCTAGCGTACACTGGTTTTCGATTTGTTATAGTATGGACAGGTTGACTTGGTACTTGGATTACAAAACCTGTAAACTCACCAGCATTTTTGTGCTGACGTAAACTTTTACATGTTTTCTCAGGTCGCTAAGGTAGCACGACTGGACTAGGGCGCACGCGTCTGCACGGCGTCTAGTTAGGGTTGCATGGTTTTACAAACGTTGAACATTGGTTTACTATTGAATGTTGCTTTGAATAAGCTTCCGCTGTAAACGGGAATTTTAAACATTGTTTTGAAATTGCATTATGTTCATTTTAGACTTGTTTATTGTGATCGTTGGTTTGGATCCTGGTTTGTCATGCGCCTCGCGGTAAAACTCCGCAAGTGGATTTTGAGGGTGTGACAGATTGGTATCAGAGCCAATGGTTAGAGTGAACTAGGACTGCATGTAGAGTCTAGTCTATAGCCGAGTCGCACACACTAGACGATCACATAGTACTAACGTTATGGTGGTTTACGTATGGTCTTGTCGGGGTGTCTCTAAATCATTTGGTCTTTCTATGTTACATCATCCGTTCTATCCTAGGTCGGGTTACTTGCTTTCTAGGCAGTGTGGTGTATTGGGGTAAATCGTGTACTCTTGAGAATTGTCCAAGGCTCGGACATCTCCCTTTTCATACTCCAATAGAAACACTTGCCATAAACTACCGTAGTATTATGGTGTATAGCTAAGAGTCCATGTTCGCTGATTTGAACTTTGAACTAGGAGAACACTTGGAGGACCATGTAGAGCGGTTTATCATTTTGGGTGCACACAAAATCATAAACCGAAATGCATGGAAGCCCTAGTGAGCTCTGGATTTGAAGGGATAGTCCTGGATTGGATCTAGCTTTGATCTTGTAAACATTAGTGGTTATCTTTATCTGCGAAACTAAATTTTCTCGTTCTTTCTGCCAGAATCATGTCTGGAGTACGAGGAGGACGTGGAGGTGGTCGCAATGGTAGACGTGGTGGTGGTCGCGGTGGTGCTGGTGGTCGTGGAGGTGTTAACCTATCACAGGAGGACCTGAACAACTTGCTACAAGCTGCCTTCCAGTTAGGGCACAATGGTGGTGGTAAGTTGATTTATCCATTTTCTTTGCCTCATTAGTGAACCTTGTTTACATTCGTCGTGTTTCCTCATGCGTTTCATTTCAGGTGGTCCTGTTAACCCACCCCCACCCATGTGTACCTACAAGATGTTTCGGGACTGTAAGCCCCAGGAATTCTCTGGAAGTGAGGGTGCGGTGAGCTTGCTTAGGTGGCTGGAGAAAGTGGAGTCAGTGTTTCTGATGTGTAACTGTCTCCCAGAAGATCGGGTTAAGTATGCTGCTGCGTTATTCCAGGATGTTGCTTTGACTTGGTGGAATAACATCACCCAGAATATGGGTATTGGGGAGGCGTATGCTATGCCTTGGGAGAATTTTGTGCAGCTGCTGAAGCGTGAGTACTGTCCAAGGGAAGAGGTGCAAAAGCTAGAGCACGAGGTGTGGAACCTCAAGATGTCTGGGTCTGAAATTGAGAAGTATACTGTGAGGCGTAATGAGTTGGCAGTGCTGTGTCCCGATCTGCATGTGCCAGAATACAGGAGGATTGAGCATTATATCTCGGGGTTAGTGCCAGAAATCGCAGGGTTGGTAGCTGCGGGAAATCATCCTACATACTCAGAGGTGGTTCGATCGGCTCATAGGATGACCAACTTGAAGGTGAATGAGGGTATTTTGCCTGCTAAGGGTTCGACTGTCAAGGCCCCAGAGAACAACAAGCGCAAGTGGGATAATGAAGGGAAAGGATCTGGGCCAGCACAGCAGGGTAAGAGGTTTGATAATGGGGGTTCTTCTTCTACTGGTAACAAACAGGGGGGTTATGCGGGGAAACTGCCTAAATGCAACAAGTGTGGGCGTCATCATCAGGGGAACTGCAATGGTAATCGTTGCCATCGCTGCCAGCGATTTGGGCATTTTGCTAAAGATTGTCGGGCTACACTACCATCGACCCAGGCCCCAAGCAATACCCCGGCTCCTGCTGCTCAAGGAACTGCGGGAAGACAAGGATGTTACAACTGTGGTGAGACCGGTCATTACAAGAAGGATTGTCCGAAACTGAAGCCGGGTGGGAACAACGGTAACGGGAACAACGGGGGCGGCGGCAGAAATGCACGTGCCTTCGTCATTGGAGCCGCTGAGGCTAGACAGGATCCTGACACAGTTACCGGTACGTTCCTTCTCAATAATCGTTCTGTTAGTGTTTTATTTGATTCTGGTGCCGACAAGAGTTTTGTATCCATGGAAGTTAGTCGACTGCTAGATGTAGTACCCGTACCATTAGAGACTAAGTATATTATTGAGTTGGCTGACGGTAAAAAGATTGAAGCTACTAGTATCCTTCGGGAGTGTCAATTAGAGTTGTCGGGTTTATCGTTCCCCATCGACCTTATGTCGGTACCTTTGGGTAGTTTTGACGTTGTTGTAGGCATGGATTGGTTGTCCCTGTATCGCGCGGAGATTGTTTGTTACGACAAGATTATTCGGATTCCTCTCCCGGATGGAGAATTCCTTTCTGTGTACGGTATCAAGGGTGGTGTTCCGCTAAATATCATCTCTAGCATGAAAGCCCTTAAGTGTCTTCGAAAGGGTTACTCGGCCGTTTTGGCACTTTTATCTGTCTCCTCTAGCGATGAGAAGAAGATCGACGATATCCCAGTGGTACGCGAGTTTCCTGATGTTTTTCCCGATGATTTATCTGGTCTTCCTCCTCATCGTCAGGTTGAGTTCGGTATTGATCTTGTACCAGGGGCTGCTCCTATTGCTCGGGCCCCCTACCATCTTGCACCTCCCGAGATGCAGGAATTGTCTAGTCAGTTACAGGAACTCTTGGACAAGGGTTTCATCAGACCAAGTTCTTCCCCTTGGGGAGCCCCGATTCTATTCGTCAAGAAGAAGGATGGAAGTTTCCGATTGTGTGTGGACTACAGAGAACTGAACAAATTGACCGTCAAGAACCGTTATCCTCTTCCACGTATTGATGATCTATTCGACCAACTCCAGGGTTCTAGTTACTACTCCAAAATTGATTTGAGGTCCGGTTATCACCAGTTGCGCGTAAGGGAAGCTGACGTTGCAAAGACTGCCTTTCGTACACGTTATGGCCATTTCGAATTCTTGGTCATGCCTTTCGGTCTCACGAACGCGCCGGCGGTTTTCATGGATTTGATGAATCGCGTTTGCAAACCATACCTTGACAAGTTCGTCATTGTGTTTATTGACGACATCCTGATTTACTCCAAGAACAAGACTGAACACGAGGAACACCTGCGTTTGGTTTTGGAACTCTTGCGACGGGAACAACTTTACGCCAAGTTCTCAAAGTGTGACTTTTGGTTACGCGAAGTTCAGTTCCTAGGACATGTGGTTAATGAACTAAGAATTCATGTCGATCCAGCTAAGATCGAAGCGATCAAGGACTGGGGAGCACCAAAGACGCCAACTGAGGTGCGGCAATTCCTAGGCCTTGCGGGCTACTATCGTCGTTTCATTCAGGGGTTCTCGAAGATCGCTCAACCCCTCACCACTCTTACTCAGAAGGATAGAAAATTCGACTGGGGTGAACCACAAGAGTCGGCATTTCAAGAACTGAAGTCTAAACTTTGTTCTGCTCCGATTTTGTCCTTACCTGAAGGCCCTGATGATTTCGTTGTTTACTGTGATGCTTCTATTCATGGTCTCGGTTGTGTGTTGATGCAACGCGAGAAAGTGATTGCGTATGCTTCTCGTCAACTCAAGGTGCACGAGAAGAACTACACCACGCATGACTTGGAGTTGGGTGTCGTGGTATTCGCGTTGAAAATTTGGAGACACTACTTGTACGGTACCAAATGCACCATCTACACCGATCACAAGAGTCTTCAACATATTTTCGACCAACAACATTTGAACATACGACAACGTCGTTGGATTGAACTCCTGAACGATTATGATTGTGCCATTAAGTATCATCTTGGCAAGGCGAATGTTGTAGCAGACGCCTTGAGCAGGAAGGAATCAACTAAACCTCGTCGCGTTCGGGCGTTGCAGCTCACCATTCATTCATCCCTACCTGACCAACTCCGTTCTGCCCAGTTAGAAGCTTTGAAGGAGGAAAACCTTAAAGCTGAAACCATGCACGGTGCCGACAAGCACCTCGAGAAAAGGCCTGATGGCCTGCACTACTTCGCAGAACGCATATGGGTTCCTTTATTCGGGGGACTACGGGAGCTTGTCCTAGATGAGGCTCATAAGTCCCGATATTCTATTCATCCTGGTTCGGATAAGATGTACCAAGATCTGAAGGTACTTTACTGGTGGCCAAACATGAGGTCAGATATAGCCTCATACGTGAGCAAATGCTTGACCTGTGCTAAGGTCAAAGTGGAATACCAGAAACCGTCGGGTCTCTTGCAACAACCTGAAATTCCGGAGTGGAAATGGGAACGGATTACCATGGATTTTGTCACGCAACTTCCTAAATCACCAAGCGGGAATGATAAGATATGGGTGATTGTTGATCGGTTGACAAAATCATCCCATTTTCTCGCTATTAAAGAGACTGACACCATGGATCGTTTGGCTCGTCTTTATCTGAAGGAAGTTGTTTCTAAGCACGGGGTGCCGGTTTCTATTATCTCGGATCGTGACTCCCATTTTACTTCTCACTTCTGGAAGTCATTGCACAAGGCTTTGGGTACCCAACTAGACATGAGTACAGCTTATCATCCACAGACTGACGGTCAGAGTGAGCGCACGATTCAAACTTTGGAAGACATGCTGCGAGCATGTGTAATAGATTTTGGCAAGGGTTGGGAAGCTCATCTACCGTTAGTAGAATTCTCGTACAACAACAGTTATCACACGAGCATCAAGGCGGCTCCGTTCGAGGCACTGTACGGACGGAAATGCCGTTCTCCTCTTTGTTGGGCTGAGGTGGGTGAGAGTCAACTCAGTGGGCCTGAGCTAGTGTACGAAACTTCGGAAAAGATCGTACAGATTCGTAACCGGTTGGCAGCGGCACGGGACCGGCAAAAGAGTTATGCTGATCAGCGTCGCAAGCCATTGGAATTCCAAGTTGGTGACAAAGTACTTCTAAAAGTCTCACCGTGGAAGGGCGTCATACGCTTTGGGAAGCGTGGCAAACTCAACCCTCGATATGTCGGTCCATTTACGATCCTGGAACGGATTGGACCGGTGGTGTATCGTCTTGATTTACCGACGGAGTTCGGTAACGTACATAACGTCTTCCATGTGTCCAACTTAAAGAAGTGTCTGGCTGACGAGTCTCTCATCGTTCCACTGGAAGAGATCAAGGTTGATGATCATCTTCGGATTGTGGAAGAACCTGTGGAGATTCTGGATTACAAGATTCGTAGCCTACGTCACAGCAAGATTCGCATCGTAAAGGTTCGCTGGAACTCGAACCGGGGACCAGAGTACACGTGGGAACGGGAGGATCAGATGAAGTCTAAGTATCCTCATCTCTTTCCTAAGGAAGCGTTCGAGTCGAGATATGTCTCTTCTGCAGCTGAATGAATCTCGGGGCGAGATTCCTTTTAACGTGGGGATGATGTGACAACTCGGGTAAATTTCTCTTTTGGTTTCTATCTTTTGTTTGTTCCCTTCGTTATTTCTTTTGTTCTTTTGTTACTTGCGCAATTTTCGGGACGCAAATTCTTTTAACGTGGGGATGATGTGACACCCGGCAAATTCTGGTTAACAACGTTGCCTAGATAAAAGTCTACCTTAGCGAGTCACGCGTATAGTATACTTAACTGGGTTAGTTAAGTCGTGTTATGGTTCGGGAACTATCGGTTTAGTCTAGAAGATCATTGGATGTTGGTCTAGAGGTTCGTTGGATGTCAGTCCTTAACCAAGTGTACAAATGGTGACGATTTGTAGGATCGTCAGGTCATACGGAACATACAAGTCTCGAGTCCTGGGAATTGGTGAATGAGTGTGAATATGTGTATTTGCAAGTGTTATGTGTTTACAATCATTATGTGACTTGTCGGTATGTGAATATGTGTTAACATATGTTAAAACGGGGTTTAACGCGCAAAATACCAGGAACCAGCCCCTATAGGCGATTAGGGGTGGCTAATCGCCTATAGGAGGGGCGATTGGGCAGGTTTATAGGCGATTGGGGGCCAAATGCATGAGGTTTCATGCGATTAGGCCCCAAATGCATGAAGTTACATGCGATTAGGACCCCTAATCGCGTGTAAATGCTGCACAATCGCTAGTTACGGGCTGGACGACTAAAAACGACTATAAATACCATACTTGACCTCCTAAACTTCATAATACAAACCCTAGTCGTCCCATAACCCGCCTCAACACACACACAACCTCTGGAACGCGATTTTTGATCAAAACACAAGGTTTCAAGCTTAATCCATCATTCTTTCACAAATCTAAGGTTTGGTTTCCATCCATGCAATCTTTATAAACGTTTTTATTCAATACCTAATGGTCCAGACCTGTTCTAAAACGAAAAAGCTTTCTGAAAATCGTTAATAAGTGTTGTTAATCGGATTCTAACAATCATACATGTGTTATGTGTGTTTATGATTAATATCTAGGGTTTTTATGATTAAAGATGAGTGATTAACATGTTGTTAGGTTAGTTCAGAATAATATTGATGTCATGATTAATGAAATCTGAGTAATTGATTATTAGGGTTATAGTTATGCATGTTAATGTGGTGTTTCATGCTATGTGTATGGTGTTTGGATTACATGGTTGCATGCAGGGCTGATAATACGAGGCTAAATGAAGGATTTTGGTTTAAACATGTTTAGAATAGTTATTGGGTTGATATTGGATGGTTACACACGTTCTGGATCTGATTTGGAGCGTTAAACGCGCGAAAAACCGGAACAACAAGGTTACAGGCGATTAGCAACCCTAATCGCCTATGTTAGAGGCGATTAGGAGGCCAATCGCCTATGTTTCATGCGAGTAGGGGCTAATTGCTAGTAGTTACATGTGGTATAGCCCTAAATGCTAGTAGTTACATGTGGTATAGCCCTAATTGCTAGTAGTTACATGTGGTATAGCCCTAAATGCTAGTAGTTACATGTGGTATAGCCCTAAATGCTAGTAATTACATGTGGTATAGCCCTAATCGCCTATAAAGTCAAGGTTTACATGTCTTATGACCCTAAATGCCTATATTACATGCGATTAGCCTTCCTAAATGCCAGTTGACCAACCTAAATGCTAGTTGACTTTTCCTAATCGCGTGTACTGCTGCTGTAAGTGTAGATTAGCATCCCGAGACCCGATTTGACATCTAGGAACATGCTAGGAACCCCGTAACATATCTAATAACTTGGTAACATATGTTTGGATGTAATTATGTGATACGTGAACTATGTACTATAACTTGTTGTGCGTTAACGTATGTTAAGTGTGATTGCATGATTGTATGTATGAGAGCGTAAACATAACACGGGGAGTCTCGGGTCACCAATGGGATGTCGAGTCTTGTACTTTGGGTCAGTTAAACAGTCACGGTGTTTTCAAACGAACTTGGTTATGGTCTGGACATCTAGGGACTAACTAACCTACGGGTTATTAGTCTAAGTGCTTGTAACTGTCATATGTTAGGTCGCCGCTTTACGGGACTAGCATAGCTGCTGAGTTATTCGTATTACGAAGTAACGCAACTTAAGGTGAGTTTACGGCCCCTCTTTTAAACTGGTTTCACATTTTCGGGGGAGAAAACATGTGTTAAAACGATTATTTGGTAACTACTGTCATACTATGGGTTTCTATTGTGTACTACACGATCTTTGGAAGTCCCGGGGGGAACCATGAATGTGCGGGTTTGCACAACGGGGAAATGTGAATAGCGCTATTGGGAGTGACCAACCCCGCTCGTCGACTTGGAGGGTCGGCGGGTGCATATTGTCTCAAACAGGAACAACAGGAACAACAGGGTTACTACATCGGGCACACATTTGGTTTGCGAGTTAGTAATGGTTTTCCAATCGTGGTAGTAACAAAACATACGCCTAGCTAGCGTACACTGGTTTTCGATTTGTTATAGTATGGACAGGTTGACTTGGTACTTGGATTACAAAACCTGTAAACTCACCAGCATTTTTGTGCTGACGTAAACTTTTACATGTTTTCTCAGGTCGCTAAGGTAGCACGACTGGACTAGGGCGCACGCGTCTGCACGGCGTCTAGTTAGGGTTGCATGGTTTTACAAACGTTGAACATTGGTTTACTATTGAATGTTGCTTTGAATAAGCTTCCGCTGTAAACGGGAATTTTAAACATTGTTTTGAAATTGCATTATGTTCATTTTAGACTTGTTTATTGTGATCGTTGGTTTGGATCCTGGTTTGTCATGCGCCTCGCGGTAAAACTCCGCAAGTGGATTTTGAGGGTGTGACAGATTGGTATCAGAGCCAATGGTTAGAGTGAACTAGGACTGCATGTAGAGTCTAGTCTATAGCCGAGTCGCACACACTAGACGATCACATAGTACTAACGTTATGGTGGTTTACGTATGGTCTTGTCGGGGTGTCTCTAAATCATTTGGTCTTTCTATGTTACATCATCCGTTCTATCCTAGGTCGGGTTACTTGCTTTCTAGGCAGTGTGGTGTATTGGGGTAAATCGTGTACTCTTGAGAATTGTCCAAGGCTCGGACATCTCCCTTTTCATACTCCAATAGAAACACTTGCCATAAACTACCGTAGTATTATGGTGTATAGCTAAGAGTCCATGTTCGCTGATTTGAACTTTGAACTAGGAGAACACTTGGAGGACCATGTAGAGCGGTTTATCATTTTGGGTGCACACAAAATCATAAAACGAAATGCATGGAAGCCCTAGTGAGCTCTGGATTTGAAGGGATAGTCCTGGATTGGATCTAGCTTTGATCTTGTAAACATTAGTGGTTATCTTTATCTGCGAAACTAAATTTTCTCGTTCTTTCTGCCAGAATCATGTCTGGAGTACGAGGAGGACGTGGAGGTGGTCGCAATGGTAGACGTGGTGGTGGTCGCGGTGGTGCTGGTGGTCGTGGAGGTGTTAACCTATCACAGGAGGACCTGAACAACTTGCTACAAGCTGCCTTCCAGTTAGGGCACAATGGTGGTGGTAAGTTGATTTATCCATTTTCTTTGCCTCATTAGTGAACCTTGTTTACATTCGTCGTGTTTCCTCATGCGTTTCATTTCAGGTGGTCCTGTTAACCCACCCCCACCCATGTGTACCTACAAGATGTTTCGGGACTGTAAGCCCCAGGAATTCTCTGGAAGTGAGGGTGCGGTGAGCTTGCTTAGGTGGCTGGAGAAAGTGGAGTCAGTGTTTCTGATGTGTAACTGTCTCCCAGAAGATCGGGTTAAGTATGCTGCTGCGTTATTCCAGGATGTTGCTTTGACTTGGTGGAATAACATCACCCAGAATATGGGTATTGGGGAGGCGTATGCTATGCCTTGGGAGAATTTTGTGCAGCTGCTGAAGCGTGAGTACTGTCCAAGGGAAGAGGTGCAAAAGCTAGAGCACGAGGTGTGGAACCTCAAGATGTCTGGGTCTGAAATTGAGAAGTATACTGTGAGGCGTAATGAGTTGGCAGTGCTGTGTCCCGATCTGCATGTGCCAGAATACAGGAGGATTGAGCATTATATCTCGGGGTTAGTGCCAGAAATCGCAGGGTTGGTAGCTGCGGGAAATCATCCTACATACTCAGAGGTGGTTCGATCGGCTCATAGGATGACCAACTTGAAGGTGAATGAGGGTATTTTGCCTGCTAAGGGTTCGACTGTCAAGGCCCCAGAGAACAACAAGCGCAAGTGGGATAATGAAGGGAAAGGATCTGGGCCAGCACAGCAGGGTAAGAGGTTTGATAATGGGGGTTCTTCTTCTACTGGTAACAAACAGGGTGGTTATGCGGGGAAACTGCCTAAATGCAACAAGTGTGGGCGTCATCATCAGGGGAACTGCAACGGTAATCGTTGCCATCGCTGCCAGCGATTTGGGCATTTTGCTAAAGATTGTCGGGCTACACTACCATCGACCCAGGCCCCAAGCAATACCCCGGCTCCTGCTGCTCAAGGAACTGCGGGAAGACAAGGATGTTACAACTGTGGTGAGACCGGTCATTACAAGAAGGATTGTCCGAAACTGAAGCCGGGTGGGAACAACGGTAACGGGAACAACGGGGGCGGCGGCAGAAATGCACGTGCCTTCGTCATTGGAGCCGCTGAGGCTAGACAGGATCCTGACACAGTTACCGGTACGTTCCTTCTCAATAATCGTTCTGTTAGTGTTTTATTTGATTCTGGTGCCGACAAGAGTTTTGTATCCATGGAAGTTAGTCGACTGCTAGATGTAGTACCCGTACCATTAGAGACTAAGTATATTATTGAGTTGGCTGACGGTAAAAAGATTGAAGCTACTAGTATCCTTCGGGAGTGTCAATTAGAGTTGTCGGGTTTATCGTTCCCCATCGACCTTATGTCGGTACCTTTGGGTAGTTTTGACGTTGTTGTAGGCATGGATTGGTTGTCCCTGTATCGCGCGGAGATTGTTTGTTACGACAAGATTATTCGGATTCCTCTCCCTGATGGAGAATTCCTTTCTGTGTACGGTATCAAGGGTGGTGTTCCGCTAAATATCATCTCTAGCATGAAAGCCCTTAAGTGTCTTCGAAAGGGTTACTCGGCCGTTTTGGCACTTTTATCTGTCTCCTCTAGCGATGAGAAGAAGATCGACGATATCCCAGTGGTACGCGAGTTTCCTGATGTTTTTCCCGATGATTTATCTGGTCTTCCTCCTCATCGTCAGGTTGAGTTCGGTATTGATCTTGTACCAGGGGCTGCTCCTATTGCTCGGGCCCCCTACCATCTTGCACCTCCCGAGATGCAGGAATTGTCTAGTCAGTTACAGGAACTCTTGGACAAGGGTTTCATCAGACCAAGTTCTTCCCCTTGGGGAGCCCCGATTCTATTCGTCAAGAAGAAGGATGGAAGTTTCCGATTGTGTGTGGACTACAGAGAACTGAACAAATTGACCGTCAAGAACCGTTATCCTCTTCCACGTATTGATGATCTATTCGACCAACTCCAGGGTTCTAGTTACTACTCCAAAATTGATTTGAGGTCCGGTTATCACCAGTTGCGCGTAAGGGAAGCTGACGTTGCAAAGACTGCCTTTCGTACACGTTATGGCCATTTCGAATTCTTGGTCATGCCTTTCGGTCTCACGAACGCGCCGGCGGTTTTCATGGATTTGATGAATCGCGTTTGCAAACCATACCTTGACAAGTTCGTCATTGTGTTTATTGACGACATCCTGATTTACTCCAAGAACAAGACTGAACACGAGGAACACCTGCGTTTGGTTTTGGAACTCTTGCGACGGGAACAACTTTACGCCAAGTTCTCAAAGTGTGACTTTTGGTTACGCGAAGTTCAGTTCCTAGGACATGTGGTTAATGAACTAAGAATTCATGTCGATCCAGCTAAGATCGAAGCGATCAAGGACTGGGGAGCACCAAAGACGCCAACTGAGGTGCGGCAATTCCTAGGCCTTGCGGGCTACTATCGTCGTTTCATTCAGGGGTTCTCGAAGATCGCTCAACCCCTCACCACTCTTACTCAGAAGGATAGAAAATTCGACTGGGGTGAACCACAAGAGTCGGCATTTCAAGAACTGAAGTCTAAACTTTGTTCTGCTCCGATTTTGTCCTTACCTGAAGGCCCTGATGATTTCGTTGTTTACTGTGATGCTTCTATTCATGGTCTCGGTTGTGTGTTGATGCAACGCGAGAAAGTGATTGCGTATGCTTCTCGTCAACTCAAGGTGCACGAGAAGAACTACACCACGCATGACTTGGAGTTGGGTGTCGTGGTATTCGCGTTGAAAATTTGGAGACACTACTTGTACGGTACCAAATGCACCATCTACACCGATCACAAGAGTCTTCAACATATTTTCGACCAACAACATTTGAACATACGACAGCGTCGTTGGATTGAACTCCTGAACGATTATGATTGTGCCATTAAGTATCATCTTGGCAAGGCGAATGTTGTAGCAGACGCCTTGAGCAGGAAGGAATCAACTAAACCTCGTCGCGTTCGGGCGTTGCAGCTCACCATTCATTCATCCCTACCTGACCAACTCCGTTCTGCCCAGTTAGAAGCTTTGAAGGAGGAAAACCTTAAAGCTGAAACCATGCACGGTGCCGACAAGCACCTCGAGAAAAGGCCTGATGGCCTGCACTACTTCGCAGAACGCATATGGGTTCCTTTATTCGGGGGACTACGGGAGCTTGTCCTAGATGAGGCTCATAAGTCCCGATATTCTATTCATCCTGGTTCGGATAAGATGTACCAAGATCTGAAGGTACTTTACTGGTGGCCAAACATGAGGTCAGATATAGCCTCATACGTGAGCAAATGCTTGACCTGTGCTAAGGTCAAAGTGGAATACCAGAAACCGTCGGGTCTCTTGCAACAACCTGAAATTCCGGAGTGGAAATGGGAACGGATTACCATGGATTTTGTCACGCAACTTCCTAAATCACCAAGCGGGAATGATAAGATATGGGTGATTGTTGATCGGTTGACAAAATCATCCCATTTTCTCGCTATTAAAGAGACTGACACCATGGATCGTTTGGCTCGTCTTTATCTGAAGGAAGTTGTTTCTAAGCACGGGGTGCCGGTTTCTATTATCTCGGATCGTGACTCCCATTTTACTTCTCACTTCTGGAAGTCATTGCACAAGGCTTTGGGTACCCAACTAGACATGAGTACAGCTTATCATCCACAGACTGACGGTCAGAGTGAGCGCACGATTCAAACTTTGGAAGACATGCTGCGAGCATGTGTAATAGATTTTGGCAAGGGTTGGGAAGCTCATCTACCGTTAGTAGAATTCTCGTACAACAACAGTTATCACACGAGCATCAAGGCGGCTCCGTTCGAGGCACTGTACGGACGGAAATGCCGTTCTCCTCTTTGTTGGGCTGAGGTGGGTGAGAGTCAACTCAGTGGGCCTGAGCTAGTGTACGAAACTTCGGAAAAGATCGTACAGATTCGTAACCGGTTGGCAGCGGCACGGGACCGGCAAAAGAGTTATGCTGATCAGCGTCGCAAGCCATTGGAATTCCAAGTTGGTGACAAAGTACTTCTAAAAGTCTCACCGTGGAAGGGCGTCATACGCTTTGGGAAGCGTGGCAAACTCAACCCTCGATATGTCGGTCCATTTACGATCCTGGAACGGATTGGACCGGTGGTGTATCGTCTTGATTTACCGACGGAGTTCGGTAACGTACATAACGTCTTCCATGTGTCCAACTTAAAGAAGTGTCTGGCTGACGAGTCTCTCATCGTTCCACTGGAAGAGATCAAGGTTGATGATCGTCTTCGGATTGTGGAAGAACCTGTGGAGATTCTGGATTACAAGATTCGTAGCCTACGTCACAGCAAGATTCGCATCGTAAAGGTTCGCTGGAACTCGAACCGGGGACCAGAGTACACGTGGGAACGGGAGGATCAGATGAAGTCTAAGTATCCTCATCTCTTTCCTAAGGAAGCGTTCGAGTCGAGATATGTCTCTTCTGCAGCTGAATGAATCTCGGGGCGAGATTCCTTTTAACGTGGGGATGATGTGACAACTCGGGTAAATTTCTCTTTTGGTTTCTATCTTTTGTTTGTTCCCTTCGTTATTTCTTTTGTTCTTTTGTTACTTGCGCAATTTTCGGGACGCAAATTCTTTTAACGTGGGGATGATGTGACACCCGGCAAATTCTGGTTAACAACGTTGCCTAGATAAAAGTCTACCTTAGCGAGTCACGCGTATAGTATACTTAACTGGGTTAGTTAAGTCGTGTTATGGTTCGGGAACTATCGGTTTAGTCTAGAAGATCATTGGATGTTGGTCTAGAGGTTCGTTGGATGTCAGTCCTTAACCAAGTGTACAAATGGTGACGATTTGTAGGATCGTCAGGTCATACGGAACATACAAGTCTCGAGTCCTGGGAATTGGTGAATGAGTGTGAATATGTGTATTTGCAAGTGTTATGTGTTTACAATCATTATGTGACTTGTCGGTATGTGAATATGTGTTAACATATGTTAAAACGGGGTTTAACGCGCAAAATACCAGGAACCAGCCCCTATAGGCGATTAGGGGTGGCTAATCGCCTATAGGAGGGGCGATTGGGCAGGTTTATAGGCGATTGGGGGCCAAATGCATGAGGTTTCATGCGATTAGGCCCCAAATGCATGAAGTTACATGCGATTAGGACCCCTAATCGCGTGTAAATGCTGCACAATCGCTAGTTACGGGCTGGACGACTAAAAACGACTATAAATACCATACTTGACCTCCTAAACTTCATAATACAAACCCTAGTCGTCCCATAACCCGCCTCAACACACACACAACCTCTGGAACGCGATTTTTGATCAAAACACAAGGTTTCAAGCTTAATCCATCATTCTTTCACAAATCTAAGGTTTGGTTTCCATCCATGCAATCTTTATAAACGTTTTTATTCAATACCTAATGGTCCAGACCTGTTCTAAAACGAAAAAGCTTTCTGAAAATCGTTAATAAGTGTTGTTAATCGGATTCTAACAATCATACATGTGTTATGTGTGTTTATGATTAATATCTAGGGTTTTTATGATTAAAGATGAGTGATTAACATGTTGTTAGGTTAGTTCAGAATAATATTGATGTCATGATTAATGAAATCTGAGTAATTGATTATTAGGGTTATAGTTATGCATGTTAATGTGGTGTTTCATGCTATGTGTATGGTGTTTGGATTACATGGTTGCATGCAGGGCTGATAATACGAGGCTAAATGAAGGATTTTGGTTTAAACATGTTTAGAATAGTTATTGGGTTGATATTGGATGGTTACACACGTTCTGGATCTGATTTGGAGCGTTAAACGCGCGAAAAACCGGAACAACAAGGTTACAGGCGATTAGCAACCCTAATCGCCTATGTTAGAGGCGATTAGGAGGCCAATCGCCTATGTTTTATGCGAGTAGGGGCTAATTGCTAGTAGTTACATGTGGTATAGCCCTAAATGCTAGTAGTTACATGTGGTATAGCCCTAATTGCTAGTAGTTACATGTGGTATAGCCCTAAATGCTAGTAGTTACATGTGGTATAGCCCTAAATGCTAGTAATTACATGTGGTATAGCCCTAATCGCCTATAAAGTCAAGGTTTACATGTCTTATGACCCTAAATGCCTATATTACATGCGATTAGCCTTCCTAAATGCCAGTTGACCAACCTAAATGCTAGTTGACTTTTCCTAATCGCGTGTACTGCTGCTGTAAGTGTAGATTAGCATCCTGAGACCCGATTTGACATCTAGGAACATGCTAGGAACCCCGTAACATATCTAATAACCTGGTAACATATGTTTGGATGTAATTATGTGATACGTGAACTATGTACTATAACTTGTTGTGCGTTAACGTATGTTAAGTGTGATTGCATGATTGTATGTATGAGAGCGTAAACATAACACGGGGAGTCTCAGGTCACCAATGGGATGTTGAGTCTTGTACTTTGGGTCAGTTAAACAGTCACGGTGTTTTCAAACGAACTTGGTTATGGTCTGGACATCTAGGGACTAACTAACCTACGGGTTATTAGTCTAAGTGCTTGTAACTGTCATATGTTAGGTCGCCGCTTTACGGGACTAGCATAGCTGCTGAGTTATTCGTATTACGAAGTAACGCAACTTAAGGTGAGTTTACGGCCCCTCTTTTAAACTGGTTTCACATTTTCGGGGGAGAAAACATGTGTTAAAACGATTATTTGGTAACTACTGTCATACTATGGGTTTCTATTGTGTACTACACGATCTTTGGAAGTCCCGGGGGGAACCATGAATGTGCGGGTTTGCACAACGGGGAAATGTGAATAGCGCTATTGGGAGTGACCAACCCCGCTCGTCGACTTGGAGGGTCGGCGGGTGCATATTGTCTCAAACAGGAACAACAGGGTTACTACATCGGGCACACATTTGGTTTGCGAGTTAGTAATGGTTTTCCAATCGTGGTAGTAACAAAACATACGCCTAGCTAGCGTACACTGGTTTTCGATTTGTTATAGTATGGACAGGTTGACTTGGTACTTGGATTACAAAACCTGTAAACTCACCAGCATTTTTGTGCTGACGTAAACTTTTACATGTTTTCTCAGGTCGCTAAGGTAGCACGACTGGACTAGGGCGCACGCGTCTGCACGGCGTCTAGTTAGGGTTGCATGGTTTTACAAACGTTGAACATTGGTTTACTATTGAATGTTGTTTTGAATAAGCTTCCGCTGTAAACGGGAATTTTAAACATTGTTTTGAAATTGCATTATGTTCATTTTAGACTTGTTTATTGTGATCGTTGGTTTGGATCCTGGTTTGTCATGTGCCTCGCGGTAAAACTCCGCAAGTGGATTTTGAGGGTGTGACAACTGAACATGATTTTGAATGATGCTAATGGCAGATTTGCTGTCTACAAGCAATGGTGTCTTGGTCTCTTTGATTCCATAATCAAGAAGTTGATATTGGAGCCATTGTATCTGTGATGTACAACTTGCAGCTGCAATGTATTCAGCTTCAGCAGTTGAAGTTGCAACAGATGTTTGTTTCTTTGATTGCCAGGACACTAGACAGTTTCCCAAGAATTGACAACCACCAGATTTTGATTTTCTTGACATTTTACACCCTGCATAGTCACTATCTGAAAAAGCTGATAACTTGGTATTGCTTGAAGCAGGATACCAAATTCCAAGTGTGGGAGTTCCTTTCAGATATCTGAAAATTCTTTTGACTGCAATAAAGTGTGATTCCCTAGGAGCTGATTGATATCTAGCACAGACACATGTTGAAAACATAATATCTGGTCTAGAAGCAATTAGATATAAAAGGGAACCTATCATACATCTATACATGGTTTGATCAACCTGTTTTCCTTGATCATCTGGTTCAACTTGTGTGGTTGGTGTCATGGGAGTGGAACATGATTTACAGTCTTGTAAAGAAAATTTGTTTAATAATTCTTTAACATATTTTGATTGATGTATAAAAGTTCCATTTGTTTGTTGTTTAATCTGCAGTCCCAGAAAGTATTGCAGTTCTCCCATTGTACTCATCTCAAATTTTGATTGCATGAGTTTCTTAAATTCATCGCACAATTTTGTGTTTGTTGAACCAAAAATGATATCATCAACATATATTTGAACAAGTAAGACATGATTTCCAACATGTTTTATGAAGAGTGTTTTATCAATGGCACCTCTTGTGAAGTTATTTTTGAGTAAAAAGGTTGAAAGTGTATCATACCAGGCTCTTGGAGCCTGTTTGAGCCCATAAAGAGCTTTGTCTAGTTTGTACACCCACTCAGGATGAGAAGGATCCTCAAACCCAGGTGGCTGACAAACATACACTTCCTCTTTTATCTTTCCATACAAAAATGCACTCTTGACATCCATTTGATAAACTTTTATTTTGTTGGAAATGGCATAGGCCAGAAATAACCTGATGGCTTCAAGCCTTGCAACTGGAGCAAAGGTTTCATCATAGTCAATGCCTTCTTCTTGATAGTAACCTTGTACTACCAGTCTTGCCTTGTTCTTTATTATAATACCAGCTTCATCTTGTTTGTTCCTGAAAACCCATCTTGTGCCAATTGGTTGCTTGTTTGGTGGTAAGGGACAGATTTCCCATACCTGTTGCTTGTTGAATTGAAGCAATTCATCTTGCATTGCCTGCACCCAATTGTTGTCTTTGAGGGCTTCCTGGTACTTCTTTGGTTCCAATTGTGAAATAAATGCTGAGAATTAAAAAAAGTTGGAAAGCTGGTTTCTTGTAAGAACACCTGATGCAATATCACCCATGATTTGATCAAGTGGATGGTCTTTGTGTTCGATCAGTTGTTGTAAACCACTGACAGGTGTTGGTGGCTCATGTTCTTCAAACAAACTACTGAGGTCTATTATATCTGGTTCAGCAGTTTCAGTGTCTTCAGTAGTTGCAGGTGCTGAAGCAAATGTTTGAGTTTGTCCTTCAGTATTTGTTGAATCAGAAGTTTGTGAAACTTCTGATGGTTTTGAAGTTGACTTAATGACTGTTTGAGGAGACCATGGTGCTGGATCCTCATCATCAAACCTTTGATCACCATAATAAGTTGGTTTGGATGAAGTGACAGTCTTTTCAGGTTCAAAATGGAAGTTGTCAAGGTCAAAGAGTTCAGCAGGATGTGCTGGAAGGAGAGTGTGTTTTGACTCATTGAACTTGACATTCAGTGTTTCTTCTACTATCCTGGTTCTAGAGTTAAAAACCTTGTAGGCTTTTCTAGTTGAGGAATAACCAAGAAAGTAACCTGAGTCAATTTTGGCAGCAAACTTTGAAATAGATTCCTTGATGTTCAAGATGAAACATTGACACCCAAAAGCCCTGAAAAAGGAGATAAGGGGCTTTATGCCATGAAGAACTTCATAGGCAGTCTTTGAATGTCTCTTGACAATAAGAACTCTATTTTGAACATAACATGATGTGTTAACTGCTTCTGCCCAGAAGTATAAAGGTAGGCCAGAATCAGCTAACATTGTTCTTGCTCCTTCTATTAAAGTTCCGTTCTTCCTTTCTACCACACCATTTTGTTCAGGAGTTCTGGCAACACTGAATTGTCTAATAATCCCTTTAGACAAACAGAATTCATTCAGAGTTTTGTTCCTGAACTCTGTCCCATTATCACTTCTAATGGTTTTGACAGGTAGAGAGTATTGCTTCTCTACTTGTAGAATGAAGAACTTGATGATTTCAGCAGCCTCATCCTTGGAAAATAAGAAGAATACCCATGTAAATCTTGAGTAGTCATCAATGATGACTAAGCAGTACTTCTTTTTACCAAGGCTCATGATCTTTACAGGCCCAAATAAGTCCATATGGAGTAGTTGAAGACATGCAGTTGTTTTTTATTCTTCAATAGACTTATAGGAGGACTTATGTTGTTTACCCTTTAAACAGGATACACAGTGTTCTTGACACTGGTATACTTTTAAGGGTAGACCTCTGACCAAGCCCATTTTTGTGACTTTATTTATGGTTTTAAAGTTCACATGGCCAAGTCTCCTGTGCCAGAGATCAGTTTCTGAAGTTGATGCCCTTGAGAAGAAACAGGCAGTGTTGTTCAGTACTTTGTCTTTTTCAATGTCCACTGCATAGACATTGCCACATCTTTTGGCTATTAACAAAGTATGATCTTCAATGATCTTCTCTATCAACTTCTGGCCTTCTGGTGATATGATCTTGCATGCTGTCTTTGTGAAAAAGGAAGAATATCCTTTATCACACATTTGTGACACACTCAGCAAGTTGTACTCAAGGTTTTCAACCAGATTGACCTTGTCAAATTGTATTTTGCCAGAGGAGACATTGCCATGTCCTAGCACATATCCCTTAGCATTGTTCCCAAAGGACACAGATCCATCTCTTTGACTGATAAAATTGTTTATCAGGTATCTGCATCCTGTCATGTGCATTGAGCCTCCACTGTCTACATACCAAATGCTATTTAAGCCTCTGGAAACTCTCTGCACAAGATAGCAAATTAGTTAGATTTAGGAACCCAAGCCAGTTTGGCTTTGGGTTTGCTCTTGAGAACATTTACAGTTTGTTCTTGACCAAGTTTAGAAATCCATGTCTTTTTGGCAATGGATTTTGCATTAAGAACAATGGTGGTATCCTTTTGAGGACCACCATCAACTTTGGTCATCAGTAGTTGTACCAAGTTCATAAGATCCTTAATCTCAGCAGTTTGTGAAACTGCTGATGATTCAGGTCTAACTACTGAAAGAGAATTTTGAGAAAAAGACTTTTGTTGAGATTTTGTCTTTTTCTGAGAAAGGGTTTTTGCTGGTTGTTGTTTCTTGGGAGAAAAAGTTTTTACATAATCAGTTTTGATTAGTTTCCCCACAACCAGTTGTTGATTTTTCTTATTGAACTGAATACCCTTTCTATATCTGCAAAATTCTGTTTTGTGGTTGAACAGACCACAAATTTCACATTCTTTTGTCTTTTCTTTCAAAGACAAGTCTCTGACAGTTTTGATTGGTTTTAGGTCATCAGTAGTTTTCAGGTTCTCAACTCCTGATGTAGTTGAAACTACTGATGGCTTAAAGTCAGATTTAATCAGTACTTCTGAAGAACTTTCTTTGTGTGACTTTAGAAAGTTTTCATGGAAAGATGTGCATTCTTCCTCTTCAGAAGTTTCACCTGAAACAATTTTTCTCCCATCTTCAGTAGTTTTGGGAGAGAAATCTGTTGGTGTTTCAGTGTGATTGTACCCTATGCCAAACCTAACATTTGAAGCACTTTGTTTGTTTAGCAATAATTGGTACCCCTTACAAGATTCCACCTATTTTTCACATGTGACCTTGGTGTCAGCAAGCTCTTGTCTGACATTCCCTAGGTCATTAATCATGATTTTAATTTGTGCTTGGGTTTCAATAGCAGAGTTAGTTAATTTAGAAACTTCTTTTGTTTTTGCAGAAAGTTTTCTTTCTAAATCACATTTTATCTGAGTGAGTTTTCTCTCATAATCATTAGCTTTTCCTTGTAAGTGCACATTTGTCTCTCTTATGAGAGCAAAAGATTCTTTGCATGAATTTGAGCATAGTTTTGTCAAAGATTCTTTTGATACCTGTGACAAAGCAGATTTTGAGGAGCATCCCTCAAATGCCATTAAGGCAAAGTTCTTTCTGCCATTGTCAGGCTCTCCCCAGTTGATGTCAAACATTTTGTTGTCTGCATCAGGATTGCACTCTGTGGTGTCAAAAGGAAGACTGCTCCAGTCAACATACCCCGAAGTGAATAAACTTTGTTGAGAGGGTTGCTGTTGCTGTGGAGGTTGTTGAGCAGCTGGAAAGGGAGGGATTGATTGTTGGCTCTGCATCTGTTGAGCAGGCATCTGTACATATTGTACTTGTGGCACATATTGGTGTTATGGAGCTTGTGCCTGTACAAAATGTGCACTCCCTTGTGTTCCATTATTCCTATTATAATTAGGGTTAAAATTGTTTCCAGACTGAGATTGGTTAAAGCCAGAGCTTCTACATTCTCTAGCAAAGTGTCCCAACTTTTGACACTTGTGACATCTAAGTTTAGATTTGTCAAAACCAATTTTTGTAGAACTGTTAAGTCCTGGAAACTTCCTTCCTGACCTTTTGTAAAATTTATTTGTTTTTAAACTTAACATGGCCAGTTGGTGTAGAATATCCATTTCTTCTAGGTCATCACTGCTGAAACTATTTAAGTCATCCATGATAAAACACATGTTATCAGCAGTTTGACCAAAGTCATTATTGTCATAACCTGGGAATGATCTTTCAGATGAGATCCCAGCAGTTATGTCAATGTGGTCAAAAGATCCAAAACTATTTGAACAAGTTGGTGATTCTTGTCCCAATAGTGCTGTACTACCAGGTAGATAGTCATCAGCAGTTTTACCAGAATTTTGTAACTTTTTCTTTTGATCAATTTCTCTCTCAAAAGTAAGTAATCTCCCATGAAGTTTTGTAAGAGTGAGGGAGCTAAAATCCAGTGAAGATCTTAAGACTATTGAGTATGTTTCCCATTTATCAGGTAGAGACCTTAAAAATCTATGAAGCATAGATACAGTTGTATAGGTCTGACCATTTAGTTTTAGCTCAGATATTAATGAGGAAAATCTTTCAAATTGCTGAGTTAAAGTTTCCCCATTAATGTGAGCAAAAGTTTCATATTGTTGAGCCAAGATTTCTCTGGTGTTGGCAATCACCTCTTCAGTTCCTCCAAACTGTTCTTTTAGGCAGTCCCAAAGCTCTTTGGCACTATCACAATGTAATAGGCCAGAATAGATTTCATTTGGGAGTGCCATTGCCAACATAGAAAAAGCTTTTGCATCAAGCTCAAGTTTTAGGAAATCATCATCAGTATAGTCTTTTGGTTCTTTTGGAATCTCTTCCTTAGTTTCAAGATTTATATTTACTGGTTTATGAGGACTATATATCACAGATCTCCAACAACCTGTGTTGGTCTGTGACAAGGTATGTGCCATTCTCTTTTGCCATATGTTATATTCATTTCTTATAAGCATGGCAGGTTTAGTGGCAGAACCAGTATTATGAGGATCCATTTTAAAGAGTATTGATTTGTCAAATATCTCTTAAAGTGATGGATGTTGATAAAAGTGAGCTTATAATCCTTTTATTGAATATCAATAAAAGCCTGTGTCTGATTCTCAATTTGTTAGATTGATATGTGATCAGATAAACCAGTGCTCTGATACCAATTGTTGGATCAGTATATTGCTCTTATGTTGAACTTGCTAGTTGACACTTAAGTGTTTAGCAAGTTCTTTGATCAGTGATAGCACAGCGGAATGTTTATAAGTTTAAAGCTACACTTATCAACAGGAGTTATTACTCCCCCTGGATTCAAGAACTAATAAATGATAAGTGTTTATTGAGAATGTAAGTATTGAATGAGAATGAAATACTTTGACAGATTCTCAATAAACATGAAATGGAAATAACAATAATAAGTGTTGAAGGATTTCTTGTATTAAAATCAATGTCTAAAACAGAGGGATGAACCCTTCTATTTATAGACTTTACAAATACATGAACCTTGCCAAAAGCAAGTTCAGAAACAAGTTGCAGTCTTGGAACTTGTACATAAAGCAAAAAGAAACATTAAAGTAATAAACTACTGATATACAAAGGCGGTGGAAAAGATCTTCTGTAAGTACTGATGAATGACAAACTACTGATGAGTAGTTTGTCTTCAGTAGTTCTTCAGTATAAGTGTCTGGTTTGAACTTCAAAACTTCTGATGACTTTCTTCTTCAGTACTTCTGAATCTCTTCTTCAGCAGTTTGATCCTTCTTCTTCAGCAGTTCTATACTTAGAATATTTTGACAGAAGTGAATTAGACTAAGGTTTGCAAAAGTGGTTTCACCAATCCTTTTTGTCCTAATAGTAAGAGTACACAAGGTTTTAGTTTTCTATGTGGGTGGTCAATAGAAAGACTCTAGGAAGACGAATTAAAGCTCGTGTAAGAACGTTATTATCAAAAATACTAGCTATTAGACAACTATCTAATGAAGAGGTAGTAATGGGTAGGTTCTTAGTTAGGCTCCTAGTCCGCTCCCGCAGTATCGTTTATGCTTATATATAGGGTGTACTGTAGTTGACCCACCACACTCCCGATACTTTGGATTCGTACTGATTGTCTACCAATAACCTAAATAGAATTACACACCACCCTCACGTACCTGTAAACCCATGATTGTGTTCCGGACCGTAATCATCGATTTACCTTACACTAGGGTGTTATGCGTTTCCATAACCCTATCCAAAGTAATACTAGAAACAAATGCGTGCAGTCAGGATATGCTAAGTAATTGATGCTGCAATGAAACAATGACATGGTTAGAAGTCATTCCCTTTCGGGTTTACCCTTTAACCGTAATGAGAGTAACAGGGAAGTAATAGACATGGTTAGAGGTTCTTCCCTTTCGGGTTCACCCTTAACCAGTAACTTATGTTAGCATCGTTGGGCTCTAAACACCTATATTGATAAACTCCGAGATTTACACCGTTCCCCTCGGATTAAATAAATACTCTAATCCGAGTCGTACGTGGGCACTGGCTTAGATCCCATACGAGTTATCAACTAGTATGTTCGTTGGCCATGACGATGAACAAAATAATGTAAGGTATAACAAGGTTTTTGCTCACAACAGGAAAGAAAATATGCATACCAAATATGCGTTCAAGTAAGTATATAAGTATAGCATAAAATTTCGATTGAAAGAATAATATAATATAAATCGAGTAAATCATTCAAAATGAAAGTAAACGAGTTAAATTAATGCTCAAAACTAGTGTTGTAAGAGTAACTGCTAATAATTAGTGCGAGTGTAATAAGATAGATTTTCATGTATCACAACGTAGCTAGCTCAATCTTTGTGATATAGTTGAAAGAATAGTAGTATTGCATGAGGATAACTTTTTAGAAATCAAAGTGTGTTTTAGATTCAAAGCAGGTTCATTTGAAAATTCTTCGTAAATACACATTTTCATGTGTTTACGAGGTGTCAAGTTTGAAAAAGTGTTATAAGGCTTATTATTAGTTGCAAATTTCTCCAGAAAACATATATTGGATACGTCATATGAAAACAAAAAGGTTTACATTTGACCTTTAAAATATACAATACAAGTTTGTAAAATGCAAAATGAAACCATTCCATGAAGTATGTGTAAATCTAATGTGTTTAAAAAGACCAAGATTTAAAATGACGTGAATGATAAAATTAACGTATGTAATAGATTACCAATATTTAAGAAAATTCATAATTTATCGTTTGAGTCTTCAAATGATGAACAAAACGTAAATATCAATATTATAAAACATTGAAATTGTTTCCATATGAAACTTTGTCCAACTAAAGTAATTGAAATATTACTAGTGACTTGTGGGGGGCGTACTTTAGCCTATAAGTGTCCCGAGAGTTCCCAGGTCGGCATACGGGTCCCGCGTCTGATTGGGATTTATACAAAATACCAGGCCTAGACAGAAAACTCAGGATACAGGCGCTTACCCTTCCAGATTGCACGTGCCCCATCACTAATGAATTCCAAAACTTTAGCGAGGTTAAAAACGAGATGCAGAAATAGATCCTTGAGATGTGGATTTCACTCCTAACTCAAAGATACTATTGTGGAATGAAACTAATCACTAAGTTAAGGATATCACTCCCAGCTTAGTGGTTAAGTTCTTTTTTGAAGGAAATACTCTTTGAGGTGTGGATGTCACTCTTATCTCAAAGATATATTCCTAAGATAAATAACATATAGAGGAGTGAAAGTAATCACCAAGGTATGGATGTCACTCCTAACTTGGTGATATCGTTTCGTTTGTGAAATACGAGTGTCATCTTCGCCAAGCAAAATATCGAAAGAATAATGAGAAATAATCATAACGAAGATATCTTGAAAGAAAATAATAGGGAATAAGAGAAATATAAACGAGAGGACTCGTGAAAGTAAGCTTAGTTACAGGCTAGGCTAAAAGGCATTCTAATAACCTAATTCCCTATAACCATGGCTCTGATACCAATCTGTAACACTCCAACCGATGGCGGAAACATCGAGGTGTCACGTACTGACGATTGTTCAATAGCTCATGGACTAGAAATGTAAATTTGAATACATTGAATTTTAATAATTTATTACATTGAAAGAAATACAACAACTATGACTAGCAATCTAAACTAAGATACAGTAATCTCAATCTAAGTCTAAGTTCCAAACGCTTGGAAGTAATCTCATAAGAACCTGAAACATGTATGAAAATGATTTGGTCAATACAAAATGTATTGGTGAGCATACCCTATTTGAATAAATATAGTAGGAAAAGTGTTTAACAATTCATGTGCGGTACCATTTGCAATTATGTAATAAGTAATATCCGTTCAAAATCAACCCTATGTAAAGAAAAGCATATATATATAGTATGCGCTAGTAGTAATGAAATACATAGTGTTGGGTCTGCTGACCTGGAGAAGAACAGATGATTGAAAAGCCAAAATATACTAACAGTTGATTCCACAAATAAACAGTCTTTACAACATATTCTTCCCAAAAGACTGCTGACCCTAACAACTGTTCCATCCAAACAAGTGCTACTACAACTGCTGATACAAAGGACTACCAGAGAACAACTGATAGAGAACAACTGCTGACCAAAGGTCTGATGAAGAAACAACTGCTGATCAAGTATTGAAGACTAAAGGTCTGTTGGAGTCAACAGCACTTAGACTCCAACAGATGTTGCAAGACCATCAGAGTTTTCCCTTAGGTTTAGGTTTGTCTATAAATAGAACAGTGCTTGTACTGTTCTATCACATCACACACAAACATTATCTCAGACAAACAATCACTGTGTGATCAGGCTGAGGGGGAGTATTTGTACTGATTGTAATCTTTGAGTTAATGAAAGCATTTAATCATTGAAAACATATATTCCTGTTGTTTTGATTATAGTTTATCATCCCGCTGCACTTTCCATATATACTTACATCATTCATTTCTCATCTTATTCTAAATATATCAAAACAATCAAACTCAGATCCTAACAATTGGTATCAGAGCTTGGTCAATTAAATTCGATCTAACCAATCAATTTAATATAAACAGATCAGCTCACAATTTTTGATATCGTTTGTCTGTTGGATTGAAAACAGAGTAATAGTTTAATTTCGATTCAACCGTTTTTAAACAGACTTTGTTTTTAAAAAAATCAGAGAATGGCTTCAATCAATCACGATCCACATAACACTGGCACGAACAACAAGCCACCGATGCTTGTCAGATCTTAATACAATATCTGGCAACGTCGGATGAGCCATGTTCTAGCTCAACAGAACACTGGGTGTTGGAAGTCGGTTATCTTCGGACCACATGTTCCGATGGTGCCGAGTACTGAAGATCCCAAGGTTCAGGAGCCAAAGAAACTTGAAAACTACTCCGACCAGGATTTTCAGAAAATTGAGTTAGATGCTAAGGCCTTCAGTATTGTGGCCATGGCTCTACCCAATGATATATATGCTGGGCTGTTACACTGTAACAGCGCAAAGGAGTTGTGGGATGCACTGAAAGAACAATTTGGTGGGACTGAAGAGGTTATTGAAAACAATCGTGAAATACTTAACCAACAATATGAAACATTTAGTCATGTCAAGGGAGAGTCATTAACTCAACAATTTGAGAGGTTTAATTGTCTCATTAGTGAACTAAAACTGGTTGGTCTTACTTACCCCCATTCAACTTTGAACCATAGGTTTTTAAGATCATTACCAGACAAATGGGACACTATTGTTATTGTTATGAGAAACTCAATTGGATTTAAGGACCTATCACTGACCCAGCTTCATGGTAAGCTCTTGACCTATGAGAGAGAGATTAACCAGAAAAAGAAGCTCCAGGACTCTGGAAAAGTGTCTGATGACTATGTATTTGGGAATACAACACTTTTGGGTCATGATGAGGTGCCTGGAAATACTAAGGATCAGAGTTATGATCATTTCATTGACATAACTTCAGGTTTTAACTCAGGTTTTAACTCTGATTCTTATTCACCAAACTATGCTTTCACAGCAAGTGGTGGTGATATCCAGGCATCTGATAACATATCCTTTGAGTATGATGACCTGAAATACTTTGACCCTGATGATTTGGAGGAAATGGACATTATGCACCAATTGGCCCTTCTCAGTGTGAGAACTAACAATTTTTACAAGAAAACTGGGAGAAGGTTTCCAGGGTTAACTGGCAGATCAAAGGTTGGGTTGGATAAATCAAAGATAAAGTGTTATAAATGTCATAGACTTGGTCATTTTGCTAGGGAATGTAGGAGTCAACATGGTACACCTATAATCACCTATCCAAATCAAAGACCTCAGACCAACACTTATCAAAATTCCTATAATACCCCTGGACCAAATGTGCAAAACACTGCTCACTTTGCACAGTCCTCTAACACTGTTCCTGTCCAGTATGTCCAAACCACTGTTCCTCAGATCCACTATGTGCAAACACCTGTTGCTCAAGCACCTGTGCAAACGACTGTTGCTCCATCCTCTGCTCCTGCAGAGACCAGTCAACAGAGCTTCTTTACACAAGGCTTTGTTGATTGGAGCAGTCTACCAGATGAGTTAACAGATGAAAATTTTGCATTAGTTGCCAAAGCTGAAAATGAACCAGAAAACTTTTGTTTCATGGCTATGGTAGAAGAGGTTGAATTTGAGGAGGTGGTGATTGAATCTAATGTTGTGACTGATGATATTGTTGATGAAGTTGTTACAGGTGAAAAACCTGAAGAAGAGGTTGTGAATCTCTCAGATCCCTGGGGTGCATCTGATGATTGTGAGTGCAAGTGTGATTGTGCATTGATGGCTGCTGCTAAGGTATCTCCTCAAATTCTTAAGGATTTATGTTCTGACAGATGTGTAATAGCATTTGCTAACATCAAAGAGGTGAATGAAAACCTTAGAAAGAAAATTTTAGATGATGAAGTTAAATTTGAGAAACTTTTAAAAGATTTAAAAACAAGTTTAACTGAAAAGGAATCTGAAATAAGCAACTTAAAACATGAAGCAACCATAACCAAAGACCAGCTCCAAACTATGATAACAAAATATCAGAGTTGTAAAAGTGAGCTTGAGTCCACCCAAGTTGAATGTGAGAAATGGGTGGAATCATGTAAAGGATTTGAAATGCTACTCAACAAACAAACCAAAAGTCATGTGAAATTTGGTTTTGGTTTTGAAACCACTGCTCCAGCTTTTGAAAACACTGACAAAAGGGATCAAAAGTCTGTTGAGATAGTACCAACAAACTTGCAGGGTCAAGAGATTAAAATCACTGAACCAAATGGTAAGAAAATTGTTCTAGAAAAACCAGAAGGTTCCTCATCATTCACTGAACTTGAAAAGTATGAATTTAAACCTACTGGGTCTGATGAGTGTGGTACTCTTGAGAATTTTAAACCTGTTGATTTTAAAACACCTGAAGGAAAGACAGCTCCTCAGGCAAAAATCATTCTCTTGAAAAACCTTCAGCAGATGCTCAAACATCTGTTGAAAAGAAGGCTGAAAAAGGGAAGAAGAAAGAAAAGACTGTCCACTTGTTCTGTGATTTCTGTGAAAAGAAGAATCATGTCACTAAAAACTGTTTTCTTCTAAAAGCATATGACATTAACAAAGGAACAAGTGTATGCGATTCCAAAGCCACATGTTCAATATGTGGGAAAAAGAATCACAAAACCAAAGAGTGCTTGTATCTCAAAAATTTTGATGTGAAAATACAAGAGTACAAAGCTAAAACTCTTGCAAATCCTGGGGTAAGTACTTCAAAAGGAAAGCCCAAACAGACCTTCACTCCTGTCCAAACATCTGTTACAAAAAGTCTTGAAACATCTGCTCCTAGGGATGTCCAAGTAACAGATGCTCCACCCACAAGCAAGTACCCAAGAGGATATGGACAACCACCATGTCATAGTCTGTCACATGTTTATGAGGAGCCAAAAAGACCCTCTAAACCAAGAGTGAACAGAAATCCCTATGGGTATTATCATCTGTCTGGAAGTGATCAAACAATTGTTGCCCCAAGTGTTGACATTCAAGCACTGGCAAATGGTCAGCAGCAGTTGTTGAACTTGATTCAAAAATTAGTTCAAACCACTGATCATCCTCCAAAGCTTGAGTCTGAAAAGTCTGAGGACCCATCCAAAGCCAACTTGGCTTTGGACACTCACCAAAACTAATCCATTACTGCTGTGTAGGGAGCTTCTGCTTGTTTAGATAGTCTTTGGTATGTAGATAGTGGAGGCTCCAGGCACATGACAGGATGTAGAGCCCTTCTTCTGGACTTCTTAGCTCATGGAGGGAGTGATATATCCTTTGGTAATGATTCAAAAGGTAAAGTGTTGGGGTCAGGGACTGTACAAGCTGGGAAACTTAAGTTTGAAAATGTCAATCTTATTGATAATCTCAAGTTTAATCTTCTGAGTGTTTCACAAATGAGTGACAAAGGTTATGGCTCATTTTTCACAAAGAAAACTTGCAAGATTATTGGTCCAGATGTGGTGAAAAAGATTGATACCATCATTGATGAGAGCAAAGCACAACTTGTTGCTCATAGAAGTGGCAATGTGTATGTTGTTGATATGTTAAAAGACAATCCTATGGAAAATGTCTGTTTGTTTTCTGCTGCCTCCACAAAGGAGACAGAATTGTGGCATAGGAGACTGGGTCATACCAACCTTAACACTATCAACACACTCTCTAAACAAAGTCTTGTCAGAGGCTTACCATCAAAAGAATTCAAATGTGATGAGCATTGTGTTTCATGTTTAAAAGGGAAACAACATAAAAGCTCTTACAAATCCATTGATGAGTCTAAAACCAGTCAATGTCTACAATTGTTGCACATGGACTTGTTTGGCCTTGTTAAAATCATGAGTCTAAGAAGAAAAAGATTTTGTCTTGTCATAGTTGATGATTTTTCTAGGTTTACATGGACTTACTTTTTACATTCTAAGGATGAGACTGCAGGTATATTGAAGGACTTTGTCACCAAAGTTGAAAAACAATATGACTTGCCAGTAAAAGTCTTCAGGAGTGACAATGGAACAGAGTTTAAAAATAAGGAGTTGGATGATTTCTGTGTGTCAAAAGGGATTGTGAGGCAGTACAGCATCCCAAGAACACCAGAGCAAAATGGGGTGGTTGAAAGGAAAAATAGAACTCTTATAGAAGCTGCAAGAACCATGCTAGCAGATTCTGGTTTGCCATTGTCCTTCTGGGCAGAAGCTGTAAACACTGCTTGCTATGTTCAAAACAGAGTTTTGATCAACCCTAGACATCAAAAAACTGCTTATGAAATTTTGTTCAAAATCAAACCATTAATTTCATTTTTCAAAATCTTTGGCTGCCCATGTTTCATCTTAAATCTCAAAGATTCCATTTCAAAATTTGCAGCCAAAGTAGATTGTGGTTATTTTCTGGGATATTCTTCTACTGCCAAGGCTTATAAAGTGTTTAACACAAAGACCTAGACAATAGAAGAAACTCTGAATGTAAAGTTCAATGAACTTTCATCCCTAAAAATCCCAGCAAATCCTGCTGGACTATTTGATTTAGATAAATTCAAATTTGAAGATATCACTGTTAAAACTAACAATGCAGGTATTCCACAGTCTCCACAACAAGATTACAGAACAGATGTTGTGATCCCCAGTCACTATAAAATCTATTCTGTATCAGAGGAAGCAGCTGTTCAAAACAATTGTCAAAACTCTGTCACAGCTGAGTCAACCACTGTTGGCCAGTCTTACCCTCAAACTACTGCTTCACCTCTCACAACCACTGAACAATCATCTGTTGACAAAAGTCAAACATTTGTTGACAAAAGTCAGTCCAGTTTTACACCACTTGGACCCATTCCCCCACTTCCATTCCAAACATCTGATGGCACTACAGAAGTGCAAACAGATGTTACATCAACAGAGTCACCAAACCTCTGTCCTTCACCTCAAAATGCCATCATACCATATCAGGGAGATCTTATCTACCTAAGAGCTCATCCACCAGATCAGATCATTGGCAACATCAGAGAGGGTGTGCTCACAAGAAGCCAATCCTCCAATATCTGTCTTTTTGCAGGATTTTTATCTGTCACACAACCTGTCAAGTACCAAGAGGCACTGAAAGACAACAGTTGGGTAGAAGCTATGCAAGAAGAGCTCATTTAGTTCAAAAGACAACAAGTATGGGAACTTGTACCACTTCCTAAAGATGTTTGTCCAATTGGGACAAAGTGGGTCTTCAAAAACAAAACTGATGAAAGGGGTATTGTTGTCAAGAATAAAGCCAGGCTTGTGGTTCAAGGCTTCAGACAAGAAGAAGGAATAGACTATGATGAAACCTGTGCTCCTGTAGCAAGGTTAGAAGCCATCAGACTCTTTCTAGCCTTTGCTGTCAACCACAACATCAAGGTGTATCAGATGGATATCAAATGTGCCTTCCTTTATGGCAAAATTCAGGAGGAAGTCTATGTATGCCAACCACCTGGTTTTGAAGACACATTCCATCCTGATCATGTCTACAAGCTTAATAAAGCTTTGTATGGACTCAAACAAGCACCAAGGGCCTGGTATGAAACTCTTTCCACTTTTCTCTTATCCATTGGTTTCACAAGAGGTAAAATTGACAAAACTTTATTTTTGAAATGGAAAGGGAAAGACTTAATGATTGTTCAAATATATGTGGATGACATCATCTTTGGATCCACATGTAACAAAATGTGTGAAGAGTTCAGAAAACTCATGACAGCAGAGTTTGAAATGAGTGCCATGGGTGAACTTCAGTGTTTCCTTGGTTTCCAAGTGAAACAACTGCAAAATGGCACATTCATCCATCAAAATAAATATGTAAAGAATTTGCTAACTAGATTTGAGATGAATGACTGTAAGCCATGTAGTACACCCATGAGTACAGTCAAGCTACTCACTATTGATGACAAGGATGAACTGGTTGATCAAACACATTATAGATGCATGATTGGGTCTTTAGTATACTTAACTGCATCTAGGCCAGACATTATGTTTGCCACTTGTGTCTGTGCAAGATCCCAGGCTTCACCTAGAAAGTCAAACCTTATTGCTGTGAAAAGGATATTCAGATACCTCAAAGGTGCTCCCACACTTGGTATCTGGTACCCTGCTAATGGAAACATTGAGCTTTCAGGTTATTCAGATAGTGATTTTGCTGGCTGTCACACCACAAGAAAATCCACATCAGGAGGGTGCCAATTTCTAGGGAATGCCTTAGTCTCTTGGCAAAGCTAAAAGCAGGCAGCTGTTTCTACCTCAACAGCTGAGGCTGAATACATTGCTGCTGCAAGCTGTACAGCCCAACTCATGTGGCTTCAAAATCAATTGCTGGATTTTGGGATAACTGCATTACAGACTCCACTCATGTTGGATAGTCAAGCTGCTGAAAATATCATCAAAAATCCAGTCTCTCACTCCACTACCAAACACATAGACATCAGACATCATTTTGTCAGAGATAGCTATGAAAAAGGTTTAATTACTCTGCACCATGTTCCAACAGAGGATCAGTTGGCAGATGTGTTGACAAAAGCTTTAGACATATCTACCTTTACAAATCTGATTTCTAGAATTGGTATGCTAAACATGGATTAACAAAAATGTTTTTAATAAAAGCATTAAAATGCTTCAGAAAATCAAAATCCATCTTTAAAAATAGCTTTTTGGTTGAAAAATCTGCTTCAAACCTCTGATCAGATAAAACAACCACTGTTTCATTCATTTTATCCACTGTTGGTTGAAAAATCTGTTTCAAACCTCTGATCAGATAAAACAACTGTTTTATTATCCATATCTATATATATATATATATATATATATATATATATATATATATCTACAATAATGATAATAATAAAAAAAACTGTTGTTTGCATCAGTTGTTTGCCAAAAACAGCTGTTCCCCACCAGATGCTTTAACCATCAGATGTTTGCCACGTCTGCTCTTACAAGCAGAGTTTTGGCCACATCAGCGGTTTCACCAGAGCCTATAAAAACCCTGTTTTATCACAACAGTCGTTACACTGTCTCATTGTATTCAAAATACTGAAACCGCCTTCTTCATTCTCAAACCCTCAATCAAATTTCATTCATTCTCAACCTCGGAATCCATTACAATGGATCTTCAAGCTAAAGCCACCCACAATTATCTTCCATATCTGGTTAAAACAAATGAAAACACTCCATTCCATTCCACCATCGACATCATCCTAAAATCCAAATACCTGACAATCCTAACCGCTGACGTCCCTATCTATCTTGATACTCTCCAAGAATTCTGGTTGAATGCTGAGTTCTTGCTTCAAGAAAAAAAGCCTACTTCCATTATCTCAAAAATTGGTGAAACAAGTATCGTCATCACCCCTCAACTGATATCCACAACCTTCTCACTTAATGACCTGTCAGGTAAAGACTCTTTCCCTAAAACAGAGCTTCACACAGAGTTTCAGGAAAGGGGGTATGATGCTCAGATGACTGGGTCAACACTTTTCAAAAAGTTTTTCCCACCAGTCATGAAATTTTTCTTCCATACCCTCCTTCTCTGTGTCTCCGCTAAGTCCACCTCCTTTAATGAAATCCCATTGAGGATTCAGTACTAGGGCTATGCTATGTTGTCAGATTCTGACTTCAATCTATCCCAGGGACTGTTTATGGATTTAGTGTCAAATGTGAAAGCCATAAAGTCTGGGTCAAACAATGCTTTTCTAATTTACCCAAGAATCTTAAGTGTAATCCTACAAAAGGTTTTACCAGAAAAAGTTTTCAAAAAGGGTGAGTCTATGCAAATGAAGAGTCTAACTGATGAAACTTTCACAAGAATGCTGGGTGCAAACACCCAAGAAAAAGTATCAAAAGTGTCAAAGGTTTCAAAAACACAAACAAAGAGGACTAAGACAACAAATGTTGTCCAAACCTCTGTTGTTGAGCCCACTGCTCCTGGTGATCATGGTACTACATCCAGTGCTGTGAAACCCACACCAGCCATTTCCAAAAGAAAACGTCCATCCACAAAAACCACCACTCCACCTCAAAAGAGACTTCTGGAAGATGAGATACCAGAAGATAACTCTGTTGCAACACAAAAGCAACTAGAAACCACTGTTGCTACTTCCTCACAACAGTTGGAAATATCTCAACCTGAACAAACTCCTCATGCACCCTCACAAAAGGATCATGTTGTAAGCCAAGGGGAACCACATCATGATACATTTGAGTCACTTGGCCAAATGTTCACAAGCCCCTCTCCCATGGCTAATTCTCTTTTTACTCCTCCACCTTCACCATCACATGTTCAACAGACCATGCAACCTCTGTTTGAGGCTATTGACAAAACTCAGGAAAATCCCAGTTCCTCTCTTTCACCTGTCAATGAGAGTATACCTCCACAAGTGACTAGGACTGAGGAAATTCAATCAGCCATCCCACAAACAGATGAGGAGGTTACACCCCTAGAGTTCAATGCAACTCTAGGTGAGTTTTCAAGTGGAGCAGCCACTACTGATGTAGAGACCATTGTCTCACACCAAGACAGTGGTTACATAGCTAAGACTCCCTTGAAGGCAACAACTGATGAGGCCACTATAGTGTCCCCAAAATCAGTTGGAAGTCCCCAGAACCAAGACAAAGGGGCATCTGGTTCTCATCCTTTGGATTCACCTCCTAGGACTGAATCAGTTAAAACTACCACTGGTAGGAATTCAGATGATCCTATTAACTTAGGTGATGAATTAAAATATCAAGAATTGACGGCTAGAGTTCAAACCATTGAAACCTCTGTTGCTGACATCAAATCTGATGTCAAGCTAATATTGGAATCCTTGGCTACTCTTTCCAAGAGTCAACCATCCACTGTTGATATTGCTAGTGAGCTATGGAAATCTGTTTCCCCCATCATCATAGCTCACAGAAAACTAGCAGATCAGAATCATGAAACCTACATGGCTGAAATCAGAAACATGGTAGATGCAAGGTACAAAGATACTCATGCAGACATTCAAGCCATCAAAGACCATCTGCTGAAGACCACTGGCTCTGCCCCTACCACCATTCTCAGGGATGAAGATGATGATGCATTCACAGCTGATGATGCCAAAAAGGGGGAGAGTGGCAGAGATAGGTTGCCAAAGCTAGATCCCTTTGGTTGTCCACCTTCACAAAAAGGTAAATCAAAGTCTGCCAACATACCAGGGTCTACTCAAACAGCACCACAACAGCAACAACAAACTCAAACTGCACCACAACAACAAACCAGCAAAGATAAAGCAGTAGACAACTCTGCAAATAAAGAAGCTGAAAAAGCTGCTGAAGACAAACAAAAGAGGGCTGACACCTTGGAAGCCAAAGCAGAGTTGTTGGTACAACTAAAAAGGGAACAACAGCAGGAAGTTGAAGATGTGGGATCCTCAAAAAGGAAGAAGATGCCTGCTAAACATGTCAGGCAACCACCATCTAAACTGAAAACCATTGCTGCCAAAACCTCTGTTGAAAAAGCCACTGCTGACAAAACCACTGCTGCCACCCAAACCACTGATAAAATCACAACACCTGAACCTACATCTGAACCTACAATCACATCACCACCCAAATCCCAAACATCTGCTGGGCCTACTAAGGTGCCAACAGATGTTAACACAACCACTGCCTCCACACCACCATCACCAAAAATCTTGTACAAAAGGAAGAGGAAATCAACCTTTGTTGTACAGGATGAAAACATACATACATCACCACACACCACCTCAACCACACAATCAACACCTATATCAGCCATTCCACTCTCATCATTTTCACCACACACATCACAATTAAGATCCCATAGACCACCACCAACCATTACACCATTGGCTGTTCAGTATCCCCTTGAACTTGATCTACTCAAGGGGGAAATGCAATCCTTCTATAATACTGAACAACCATCTGATAGATCTTTCCCTTCTCTTCCACATTTCCCTGTTCCCTTAAACATTGACACATATCTTAAATATAAGGCTGAACAGGCAGATGTTATCATAAAAGAGAAATGCAAAGGAAAGGATGACAGGACTGCTCAGGGCATCCATTCAGCAGAACTTAGCAAATTGAGAAGGATTGAAGATTTTGCTAAGACCCTGAGCAATTCCATGTCTGCCATGCCTCTCAGTAGTGACATGGAAAAGGAGGTTAGGGAATCCCTTCTTGAACAGATCTTGGCAACCATGCCTTACAAAGCAAACAAGAGAAATATAAACGAGAGGACTCGCGAAAGTAAGCTTAGTTACAGGCTAGGCTAAAAGGCATTCTAATAACCTAATTCCCTATAACCATGGCTCTGATACCAATCTGTAACACCCCAACCGATGGCGGAAACATCGAGGTGTCACGTAGTGACGATTGTTCAATAGCTCATGGACTAGAAATGTAAATTTGAATACATTGAATTTTAATAATTTATTACATTGAAAGAAATACAACAACTATGACTAGCAATCTAAACTAAGATACAGTAATCTCAATCTAAGTCTAAGTTCCAAACGCTTGGAAGTAATCTCATAAAAACCTGAAACATGTACGAAAATGATTTGGTCTATACAAAATGTATTGGTGAGCATACCCTGTTTGAATAAATATAGTAGGAAAAGTGTTTAGCAATTCATGTGCGGTACCATTTGCAATTATGTAATAAGTAATATCCGTTCAAAATCAACCCTATGTAAAGAAAAGCAGATATATATAGTATGCGCTAGTAGTAATGAAATACATAGTGTTGGGTCTACTGACCTGGAGAAGAACAGATGATTGAAAAGCCAAAATATACTAACAGTTGATTCCACAAATAAACAGTCTTTACAACATATTCTTCCCAAAAGACTGCTGACCCTAACAACTGTTCCATCCAAACAAGTGCTACTACAACTGCTGATACAAAGGACTGCCAGAGAACAACTGATAGAGAACAACTGCTGACCAAAGGTCTGATGAAGAAACAACTGCTGATCAAGTACTGAAGAGTAAAGGTCTGTTGGAGTCAACAGCACTTAGACTCCAACAGATGTTGCAAGACCATCAGAGTTTTCCCTTAGCAGTAGTTTGCTTTAACAGTGCTTTGTAATATAACAGTAGTTTGTATAGGGCAGATGTTTTATGTTGTAATTCTGTTAGAGGTCACTATCTTAGGTGACGTCAGCACAGGTCACCAGTGGTTTAGGTTTGTCTATAAATAGAACAGTGCTTGTATTGTTCTATCACATCACACACAAACATTATCTCAGACAAACAATCACTGTGTGATCAGGCTGAGGGGGAGTATTTGTACTGATTGTAATCTTTCAGTTAATGAAAGCATTTAATCATTGAAAACATATATTCCTGTTGTTTTGATTATAGTTTATCATCCCGCTGCACTTTCCATATATACTCACATCATTCATTTCTCATCTTATTCTAAATATATCAAAACAATCAAACTCAGATCCTAACAATTGGTATCAGAGCTTGGTCAATTAAATTCGATCTAACCAATCAATTTAATATAAACAGATCAGCTCACAATTTTTGATATCGTTTGTCTGTTGGATTGAAAACAGAGTAATAGTTTAATTTCGATTCAACCATTTTTAAACAGACTTTGTTTTTAAAAAATCAGAGAATGGCTTCAATCAATCACGATCCACATAACACTGGCACGAACAACAAGCCACCGATGCTTGTCATATCTGAATACAATATCTGGCAACGTCGGATGAGCCATGTTCTAGCTCAACAGAACACTGGGTGTTGGAAGTCGGTTATCTTCGGACCACATGTTCCGATGGTGCCGAGTACTGAAGATCCCAAGGTTCAGGAGCCAAAGAAACTTGAAAACTACTCCGACCAGGATTTTCAGAAAATTGAGTTAGATGCTAAGGCCTTCAGTATTGTGGCCATGGCTCTACCCAAGGATATATATGCTGGGTTGTTACACTGTAACAGCGCAAAGGAGTTGTGGGATGCACTGAAAGAACAATTTGGTGGGACTGAAGAGGTTATTGAAAGACCAAGATTTAAAATGACATGAATGATAAAGTTAACGTATGTAATAGATTACCAATATTTAAGAAAATTCATAATTTATCGTTTGAGTCTTCAAATGATGAACAAAACGTAAATATCAATATTATAAAACATTGAAATTGTTTCCATATGAAACTTTGTCCAACTAAAGTAATTGAAATATTACTAGTGACTTGTGGGGGGCGTACTTTAGCCTATAAGTGTCCCGAGAGTTCCCAGGTCGGCATACGGGTCCCGCGTCTGATTGGGATTTATACGAAATACCAGGCCTAGACAGAAAACTCAGGATAAAGGCGCTCACCCTTCCAGATTGCACGTGCCCCATCACTAATGAATTCCAAAACTTTAGCGAGGTTAAAAACGAGATGCAGAAATAGATCCTTGAGATGTGGATTTCACTCCTAACTCAAAGATACTATTGTGGAATGAAACTAATCACTAAGTTAAGGATATCACTCCCAGCTTAGTGGTTAAGTTCTTTTTTGAAGGAAATACTCTTTGAGGTGTGGATGTCACTCTTATCTCAAAGATATATTCCTAAGATAAATAACATATAGAGGAGTGAAAGTAATCACCAAGGTATGGATGTCACTCCTAACTTGGTGATATCGTTTCGTTTGTGAAATACGAGTGTCATCTTCGCCAAGCAAAATATCGAAAGAATAATGAGAAATAATCATAACGAAGATATCTTGAAAGAAAATAATAGGGAATAAGAGAAATATAAACGAGAGGACTCGTGAAAGTAAGCTTAGTTACAGGCTAGGCTAAAAGGCATTCTAATAACCTAATTCCCTATAACCATGGCTCTGATACCAATCTGTAACACCCCAACCGATGGCAGAAACATCGAGGTGTCACGTAGTGACGATTGTTCAATAGCTCATGGACTAGAAATGTAAATTTGAATACATTGAATTTTAATAATTTATTACATTGAAAGAAATACAACAACTATGACTAGCAATCTAAACTAAGATACAGTAATCTCAATCTAAGTCTAAGTTCCAAACGCTTGGAAGTAATCTCATAAGAACCTGAAACATGTACGAAAATGATTTGGTCAATACAAAATGTATTGGTGAGCATACCCTGTTTGAATAAATATAGTAGGAAAAGTGTTTAGCAATTCATGTGCGGTACCATTTGCAATTATGTAATAAGTAATATCCGTTCAAAATCAACCTATGTAAAGAAAAGCAGATATATATAGTATGCGCTAGTAGTAATGAAATACATAGCAATGACAAGGACTCTCAACAGAGTCATAAGGGTATATACCATAGTACTATTCATTGAAATGGCAGGACCTCAAAGGTTAATGATTTTGACAAGTCATAGACACACAAATTAACATAAAGCAAACACACATGAGAATTGCATTTAGTGAAAGAATAACATTTAGTCATAAAGTACATGAATAGCCCCAAAAGAGTAAAACATGAAAAAGGGGAAAGATATACTCACAGTCTGCGAAAGCGATCGAATCCAACTTAAGCGGTCGTGAGCTAAGTAATGGGAATTCCAAAGAATCCAACCTATAATGTATATGAATACTAATAAGGAATTGTCTAAAAGTCTAAAGTATCTAGAGTCTAAGGCATTAGGGTTTGCAAAGTCGATTTGGGGAATTAGAGTTTTTTATGATAAATCGAATTATTATAGAAGTTGTATATTAAAAATAATATACCAAAGTTTGTAATTAGGATTTAAGTAGTGTAAATTAATAAATTATTAATTATGTCTAATTAAACATAAATAAGACTATTAATTCAAGACATGATCCAAAAATGCTATTTTTATAGAAAATGGATGATTTCTGATGTAAATTAATGAAAATAATTTTCCCATAATTTTTATAAACTTATTAATATTTAAAACTGATTTAATGAGATTAAATCATGTTTAAATGATTAAAAATAGAAAAATTAATAAAAATAAATGTTTTCTGAACCAAATATTTTTATTTCAGTTCATAATGATTAGAAATAATTTACTAAAAAGTTTGAGTTTAAAATCATTAAAAATGAATTTTTAATCAATTAAATATGATTAAAACAAATAAATTCAATAAAAATATAAAAATATGACATTTTACAGAAAATAAAAGTGTAGTAATTTTCTTTATGGTGTCAAGATGCTACACCTAAATTTTTATACATTTTGGAGCAAAAATGAATTTATTATGAACATTGTAAGATTAATATATTTATATACATAATATAAATAACAAAAATGAAAATAAAGCAAAATAACAAAAAATTCCAACAGACTCGTGGGTTAAGAGAGTCGAACCCGAGTCTGCTGGTACTACACAGTTACATTCTACCACTACACCACATGGCAAGTTGTTTACTAGATTAAAATGTAATTGTATTTATATAATATGATAAATTGGTCTTCTTCCCCAAATACTAGCTCAAGAACCCTAACCCTAACCCCAAATTTAATAATCCAATACACACGTGATTGATCAGCTGTAATAAAGGGCTTTTATAAAGGAATCAATGAAGAGTAAAACGGCATGAAAATTGTACGCTTACAACAAGGGATATGATCGAAATAGAGGTGTGCAGAGACCGAAATTGGGAAATCCGATTTCATGCCCTCTTGACTCGAGTAAGCTGTTTTCGTTGTGGGTTATGGTGCGTTAGTGTGCAGAGACCGTATGGACCAGTTATTTATACGGTTACTCGACTAAAACGTGCTATTAATTCAAAGCTAAAATTCCGGCGGTTACAATCTTAAACCTGATCGGTATTGCGAGTATACACGTTATTAATCCACTTAAATGAGCGGAAAACGTTGTATGGTCAAGGAGAAACGTATAGGATACAAGTTAAGGCGTTAAATTAATTTGTGAGAAACAGATCGCCGGAGGTTCGCTGGCGGCGACCTCCTTTGACCGGAAACGAGAGGGAGAAGAAGGGAGGGACTGTTTTGTTTTTAAACTTTCATTATTGGCAAGTCTAGTCCCTGCAGTTAATTTTTAATGTTATAGTTAGTTATATCCTTTATAAACTTTAACCCAAGTTTAACCAAGTTAACCAAAATATGACAAAACTTTATAAGACTTAACTCTTAATAATTTTTTTTAAACTTTATATAGTAAGCTTATTATAAAAAAATATTGGATGTTCTCCACAACTTTCGGTAAACTTTATTCGTTTTAACTTAGACAAACAAAATCAAATTTAAATAGCATAAGGTATAAGGGTTAGAATTGGAAACTTGGTAAAGACGGGGGTTACGGGTGTCACAGGTTATTTCGGCACAAATTTAAATCAGATGGATCTTTGGAACGCTATAAGGCTAGGTTGGTAGTGAATGGAAATTCACAAACAGTTGGTGTTGATTGTGATGAGAGTTTAGCCCTGTCGTCAAACAGGCCACTATTCGCACAGTGTTGTCTCTTGTTGTCTCCCGCGCATGGCTTATCCACCAACTTGATGTTAAGAATGCCTTTTTACGCGGGATCTTCATGAGACAGTCTTTATGCATCAACCACCGGGTTTTTATGATAAACGATTTCCTAACCATGTCTGTCGGTTGAAGAAATCTCTTTATGGCCATAAACAAGCACCTAGAGCATGGTATACTCGGTTTTCCAACTTTATCACATCCAAAGGATTTCGTAGCAGCACATGTGATCAATCGTTATTCGTTTATCAACAGGACTCGTCTAACATTGCTTATTTATTACTATATATGGATGATATTGTTCTAACCGCTTCTAATGATCGTCTTTTGAATGACATTATTCGCACACTCTCCAAAGAGTTTGCCACGACAGATTTGGGTCGCTTACATCATTTTTTGGGGGATAAAGGTCACTCGACATCATAATGGTATTTTTTTTTGTCCCAAGCTCAATATGCTAAGGACATTATTGCTCGTGCGTCCATGACCTCGTGTAAACTATGTGCTACACCGGTTGATCTTTCTTCTAAGTTGAGTGCTACAGATGGTGAGCTGTTTTCGGATCCGACTCTATATCGAAGTTTGGCGGGTGCGTTGCAATATTTAACGTTTACCTGTCCAGATTTATCGTATGCTGTTCAGCAAGTGTGTCTTTTCATGCATGAGCCTCGAGATCCTCACTTTGCTTTTATGAAAAGGATCATTCGGTACTTACAGGGAACACTCGAGTATGGTATACGGATCCTGCGATCATCATCACATGACTTGGTTGCTTATTCAGATGCTGACTGGGGCGGGTGCCCAGACTCAAGACGATTCACTTCAGGTTATTGTGTTTTTCTTGGTGACAATCTTATTTCGTGGTCTGCAAAGCGTCAACATACTATTTCACGTTCCAGTGCCGAAGCTGAGTATATGGGTGTTGCCAATGCCGTTGCTGAAACGTGGATTCGAAATTTGTTGTTCGAGCTTCACACACCACTAACCCGTGCTTCAGTAGTGTTTTGTGATAACGTCTCCGCGGTTTATTTGTCCAATAATCCGGTCCAACATCAAAGAACGAAACACATAGAAATTGATATACACTTTGTCCGTGAGAAGGTTCGTCTTGGGCACATTAAAGTTCTACACGTCCCGTCTTCGATGCAGTATGCGGATATTTTTACAAAAGGATTATCTCGAGAACTATTCCAGTCGTTTCGGTCCAGCTTGAGCGTCTGTCCTCCGCCCGCTCAAACTGATGGGGTGTCTTAGCCAGCCGATAATTTACTATAATTTAGGAATAGATTGTGTTGACTTGTTTTAGAGATAATCATTGTATTATTGTAGATATATCTTTTCCATATTTGAGGTTGTATTCTTCCCTATATAAAGGGACAATTGTTTTATCAATAACATACAGAAATTTACAACCCTAATTACTTTCAGTAATAACATTTTGCTTCTGCTGTGTTGGAATGATTTTGAAACTTAATGAGCAGTTTACGTTGTTTTCATTTCATATAGTTGTCGTTTATTGTGACCGTTGACTTGGATCCTAGTTTGTCACGCGCCTCGCGGTAAAATCCCGCATGTGAAAATTTGAGGGTGTGACACATTAACTCAAATAAAAAAGTAACAGGTATTTAACCACCATGAAGGCATAATAAACCCAACAAAAAAGGGAGTTTAATCATATAAACACAAATGTAATCATGAAAATGTGTTATGTGACTCAGTAAAATACATCAAAGTCATCACTCACAATAATACCATACAGTTAAACCATAAAATCAGACATTTTATTTAAACTCAGTCAAATAAGTAAAAACTAAAAGAAAAATAACAACTAAAAGTTGAAGCTCATAAATAAATCCAATATAACACAACTTTAGTCTTAAGTTGTTAACTAGAGTATAACCAATTCAACACCTTGTGGTGTTCTTGGTTCAAGCTGCTTTTTGGCACACGATCTCGCGGCTTTCTCCTTCTTCAACTGGTCATTTCCAATTGGGGTTCTTTCCAAAACCTGATAACGAGGATCGATTATGATCTTTTGGAGCGAATTTGCGTTTTCAATGAAGTAAACAGCGAGTTCAATGTCGCTAGTACGTCCATAATAGCCCACTATTTCCACCAGTTGAAGGTGTTTATGCGGATGCTTAGCTACCTGCCTTATCTTTCTTCTTCTCTTGGCTGGTGACATCCAGATTAGCTGCAAAATATAACAAAAAGATGCGTTATATTTTCCGGGGTCTCCTTTATGTGGAACTATAGGTTTTAAATGGGTCGTGTTGAAGAATTCGCAGGTTGAACCCGACATGAAAGCAAATATTTGACACGACCAGAAAATCATGTCACATTAAGTTTTCAGAGTTGACACAAGCAAATATTTGACACGAACCAGTTCAGACTATACCAAAACCCGCGAATTTGTTTTAGGTTCGTGTCAGGTCAGAAACTCACACCCCTGTGCGACCCATTATGCATGATCATTGCAGTTACAAGTAAAACATTATATCATAAATATTTAAATTGCAGCAAACCAATCATAGTAACCAGCATGACAAAATATGGAATATATTACTGTGATAGACCAAGGATTTGATGTACTGAAACAAGTAATAATCCATAAACTCGCCCTCTATCCCGTGAAGACTGCAACTACAACTACACACATAGTTTGAGCCTTGAGGAGAGTGTTTTCGCTAAAAGTTAAGCGTCTAAAAAAAACCTTAAGAATAATAAAATAGCAGAATCTTGAGTACCTAATTCACTATCATCATTTTTGGTAACGACGATCATGAGTACATAAATAATTTCATCTTGAAACCCTGCCATTGGAAGAATATCCAAAAATCGAAAGTGTTGCAAATTTCATGGAATGGTGAGATTAAACAACTTTTTTGGTTTAAACAATCCAAGGTTATTTCAAATTTTCGAGGATAATAATTGGTCCAGCAACAACAACAACAAAGAAGCATCCCATACTCATTGCAGTAGGATTTATGCATAAATTCTATATTCTGGTAAGTTATCTCCATAAACAGTAGGTAAAGCAAGAACCTGCATAACAAATCTCTGCAATTTTGGGCACGCCTTTGCCAACGAAGTGAACTCAAGGAGACTATCATCATCCCACGCACCGACCTTCAATATCAATTGCTTGAGTTTTGGCAGTTGAGGGAAAGATAGAAACTTTATATTTTCCTGCAAAAATTAACAAAATTAAAATGCAAACTCAAAAAATATTCATCAAATAGAATATCAACGCGCGCTAGAAACAACTTAACTAAGTAACTAACCTCTGGACGGTAAATGTCCAATGTAAGAATCTGAAGGTGAGAAATACAACATGATATCTGCCCAAACACATTATTTTCAAACCCTGAATACCCTTCGCCGATTGAAATTTCTTCAAGCCTCGGAAGATTATTGAGTTTTATAGTAATCCCGGGACCTAGATAGCTAAACGACTCAAGATTCGAATCGGCTATCTCGATTGATTTAACTCCAAAAACAAAAAACTATCTCAAAGTATTTCAACACAAGAGATTTTCCACTAATCTTGACATTTACCAAATCCCCTGACCCGTGAATCGATAACTGTTGAAGAGCCGGACAATTGACTAAAAAGTTTTGCAATCGTATCTTCACTCACATTAACACATTTCAAAAACAGGGATTTAAGAGACCTTATCTCCATCTCTTTACCAACCGTTTTGGGCAAAGTCAAAGAGTGTCGCTTAACGGTCAACCCTAAACTCCTATCAAAAACCTTGATCGGGAAAACATAGTTCCGCGGAGTTTGACGAAGCATTTCGCCATTTTCTAACAAATCCAATTCTAACTTTTGAACTCTTTTGGACACTGCAAACTCGACCCATTTATCAATAGCCCCTTTGGAACTCTTATCAAGATCAAAACAAATCCTTAAATCATCAATCGTCGGACCCTTATGTTGGCGGGTCACACGGTTAACCCAATTAATGTACTTAGGCCTCTCTACAACACGCACCTTCGAATCAACCGCTATTTTATCCAACTTCTCATTGGCATCAAAATCCAAACAATATGTTTGACACCACAAGTATCTCCATCTCGTTGACAGATTACTAGTGCTCACCGCTTCCTTAAGAGGCAGTCGCGATAGTATAGGTATAAGCACATCATCCGGCAATTCGGCTAATGAAATCATTCGAATTTAATCCATGATGTACCTCCTTAACACACACAACAATAATAAAAACATTAGCTTTATTCCAACAATCTACAATCTTTACATATACCATAGTTACTAAAAGTCCCCGCTTCATGCGCCTAGGCCCTTTAACTACGCTCCTAGGCCCTCGCTTTAGCTCTCCAAGCACACTAAATACCAATTTATTATTTTTTTTATTTTTATTTAAAGCAAAATTATTAATCTTTCTTACGATATAAACTTCCACTGTACTAATTTAAGAAACTTTCATCTGTAACTCAAATCCATTTTACAATATTTAGAACTTTCAAGTTTTAAAATAACAATTGAATCTTCCTATTTTAGAACTTTTGATATTAATTAGATGATATAAATGTTATATAATAGCTTTTGCTCATTTTATTTGAAAAATGGCATTACTCTAATAAATAATATATTTTTTACTACTTTTTCATTTAAGTACGCGTTTTTTTTCTCCGGCCCAAACGTCTATCGAGCCTTGTGCCTAAGCCCCACGCAAGGCCCATGCGCCTTGAGTACGCCTAGCACCTTTGATAACTATGACATACACATGAGTATTAAACTATCAATAAACATATCCAATTCACATAAAAATAAAAATGAAAAACAAACATTAATGTTCAAACAGCTTGAAATAATCACACAACCATTAACAAGAAACTATCATCCTCATCATCATCATACTCAGTTAGTCCCACCTATAGCAAAGCTAAGGTAGGGTCTGAGGAGGGTAAGATGTAGACAGCCTTACCTCTACCCCTAAGAATAGAGAGGCTGCTTCCAGTGAGACCCCCGGCTCGATGTGGTTTGGTATCAAGCCTTGGACATAAGGCACATAACACTTAGCAATCAGGACAAACCCGATCGGTGCATGTACCCCTTTGTCTTTTGGCTATCCACGCCACCACATGATGCATGATTAACCGTCCGTCGTTTTTAACGTTATTTTCACGAAATTAGTAAAATAACGTTAAAACTAGTGCAACTTTAATTTTGCCCCAAGGGCAACACATGTATACATTATATGCGCACACCGTAGGTGGAGCGTTAACAAGAAACTATCATATAACATATAATTAGTGTCAAATCACAACAATTAAACAAAAAATTAAAACTTGAAAACACAATCAATTAATCAGTAAATAATTAATAATAATAATAATAAAAAGACCTTATTTCGTGAAAGACGAGCCTTCTTCCTCATCTGGGGGGACACAATTGAAGAAACAAACGATGGATTAAGGTGATGAAGTAACGAGTGGTTGATTGAATTGAATGATTTGGGGGGTTTTGATTGTGCAGTTAAGGTGTTCGATGAAAGTAGTACGATGAGTGAAGATGATAGGTTAGTACTTTTGGTAAGTGATAATAATAATAATAATAATAATATTATTGTTAGTAATCAAAGGTGGATGAAAAGGAAGGGGACAGATTGCAAGGTTGTAACCCAGATGTAGGAAATCTATGTGAGAGTTTTCTCATCCTTGTATTTTGACATTGGGCCGAACTATTATGATATGCATATTCATGTTTGTTTTCTTTTGGTTTTCTCATTAGAAAGAAAAAATATATAGGTATGTATGCTTTTGGAATGTTGTTTCATGTGTTAAAGCTACTCAATAGTTAATAATTATTAATGATGTGGTAGAGGATTGAAGATTGCGTAATGCACTTGTAATGTAATGTTTCTTTACGGACGTAATTAGAATGTGGCAAGCACTTACATAACCGTCTTATGTATCACAATTTAAAGCAGAAAGTATAGTGTTTATGCGGTTTCTTCAACTCTCTATTTAAAAGATGTTGCGTATTGAACACTTGAATGACTTGTAGACAAGAAAAGATAATATTATTATGTACTAGTATGACTATGGTAAAAAAAAGAAAAGAAAAAAAAAAGGATGTTGTATTGTAAGAACCTAGAGATGTATATAGGTTTTTCTAAATTCTATTTAGGTTTAACACAACTGTCATTTTGCTCTTGGACATGACATTAGGCAAGTCGCAAATATGTAAAGAAAATATGTGATGTATAGTAGTTCAAGTAGATGTTAAGGTTATGATCAAATACACAAGACACTTTTTCTAGGAAGGGTGGGAAGGATTGTGATCCATTGATCATATATTTGAAGGGTTGAGATTAATTTGTTTGAAAAAAATAAATAATAAATTAGAGGAAGAGCATAAAAGAAAAACCACATTTGTTGACTTTCTCTCTCCACATGCAATGCACATGTTAATTCCCCCATCATTTTAAAACGTCTATAACTTTTTCATACAACATTTTTTTTTCAAAAAAATTTCACCATATTAACGAGCGTTTTTTTATCTTTAATATGAGTAACACATTGCCACATTAAAATTGAAAAAAAAAATCGTGCTAAATGGGGTTTTCTTCTCCGTTGTGTCTTCTGCCCGTTCATTGTGTTATAGTATGCATGCGTGCTTTATAAATATGTTATTTATGTTTTTTTAGTCTACGCATGATTTAACTTTGTCCATTGTGTTTTTAGTATGCTTTTCATTGTGTTTTATGCAAATGAGTTTTGTATTTAGGTGTACATTGTGTTTGTAAGCGAAAGATTTTAACTAAAACAGGATAATATGATCATACAAGTTACAAAACCAGGTGCGGAAACCCTAGTTCTGAACAAACTGATAAAACTCTAATCAAAACACAATCAAGATCATTTTCAAAGCTTTTTCATAGATTAACTTTCTCAAATATTCAATTACAATCAACCACACGTTAATCTAGATCAATTACAGACTTTCACAAAATAACCTGGAACCTGACCTGAACACATACACAACTGACAACTCTATTACATACTCAAAAACACAAAACCTATTTATAGATACTGCACGTTCGCCCCTTTGCACTGGTCGAATGTGGAACATTTCCACATTCGCCCACTTCTAAGGTGCGAATGTATCTTCTGATCAGCTTCAGTCTACCTTCGTCCATCAGCAATTCACCTTCGCCCATTTCTATCTACCTTCGCCCATATATACAAATCTTAACATATGTTAGTTATCCAATCATTAGTCGCAAAACGCATCAACAAACTCCCCCTCGACTATTGATTGGATAGTTTTCTCTGTTGGTCCATTGTTTTGTTCATCAACTTGATTCTGAGCTGTTTCTTCTGCTCAGTAGTCATTGGAGGCTCAAATGTTCTCTTCACTGGTTTAGACACATTCGCTAACTTCACGTCTTACCCAGCTTATTCTCCAAATTGCTTCCCGCATTGATGTCGTAAGCAAAACAAACTCCAACCACTTGAGTGTATTTTCTTGCTTGAGCAAAGTCTTTTGGTTCAAAATATATCGGATTGTAGAAAAGCATGATGATGTCTTCAAACGTGCAATTAATCAACCACATAGGATCAAATACATGAACATGCTTGTATTTATCCTTCCCATCTCTCAACACAATCACCGCTTCAGCCTTTCTCCAATCATAATACCAGAAGATAAAATCAGCACTGAAATGTTGTGGCATAGGCATCAACGGTATCTTTCTCATCACTTCAGGTGCTTTGTATATCAACGTAACTCGTTTCATATTGGTTTGAGGATCAATATCCCTATGAACTTTTCTTCGGGGATATTGAGGCTTGAACCTATTCCATCTTGTTCGACTTTCCCAAACCAACTTATCTGCGCACCAACCAACATGCGAACCATTCAATTCTGCACCTGACATTGGGAATCTACATAAGTCTCTGACCGCCCAGTACGGTAGAGTAAGCAAATCACAGAATCTATTGAAGTACAAGATTCCTGTTTCCCATTTAGCAGCTATGCACTTCAGCCTGCCTAAGTATGTCCACCCGAGAGCTCTGCCTTTGAACTTGGCGTTGTGAAACTTATAAAAGTTACCTTGAGCTTCAGGCTTTGGTCGGTTCTCATCCATTTCCCTCAATTTTCTCAAATAACTCTTCAATTCATCAGACTGATTTGAAGGTCCTTGCTTATCAGCACCAAATACCTTTTCCACAAACTCTGCACTCCTTTGCTGAGCTTTCTGCTTCGCTGAATTGTTTGGTACCTCAGTAAAGTCAGGAAATACTTCATCTTCATCTGTTTTCCTGAAGTACTGAGGAAACTCTTCATGAGTTATATCTTCTAATTCCACTTCATCGTTTTCAGGAGTCTGCATATCATCTGAGTGACTTCCAATATCCTTTTCAGGAATATCTGGAATCGACTCATCCATCATAAACTCCTCAAAAGTCTTTCCTACCCTCTGTGCAAGACCATCTAGTATTTCCTTTGCCACAGATGCAGGTAATTCCCCTTCCTCAAGATCAGGATCTTCATATTCCAATTCATATCGCATATCATCAGTTTGGAATATTTCAGTAAAGCATCCTGTGAACTCAATGGTCCATTCTCTTTTCTCCAACATATCTTTGTACACTTGTTTAGCATCATCAGATAGAGATCTCACCTTCTCATTCCAGAAGATACTTTCATCTGAATCAACGTTCTCACCTTTCTTTCCTTTGAACTTGATTCTCCAGTATCTTTCTTCTTTGGTGTTCTCTTCTCATAAGTAAATCTGGAAGTATCATCTCCTCTATCATTATCACTACCACTGCTAAACTCATCTCCTTTCTGTCTCCCAGCACCTTCTGCATCATCATCATCATCATTCTTGTCATCATCATCATCACTTTTCTCCGATTCATCATCATCTTGTTCTTTATCAGATTCAGAATCTTCATAATCAACTTTCTCTTCTTCTTCTTCATCTTCTTCACCCTCCTTTAACTTGGGTGCAGTGTTATACAAATCATCAATCAAATCACTAAGGCGTTTGTTCTCAGCCCTTAGTTCTTTGTTGTCTGCTTTTATCAACTTAATCCTGCTCTTGTTTCTTGCACACTTTCCTTCAAGCTTCTCATTCTTTGCTTCAAGCATCTTAACCTTCTCATTGATCTCATCCTGATTAGATTTAGAAGCAACCACAATCTGAAGCATTTTCTCTTCATTCTGCTTAAACTTAGCAATCTCAGCTTGTTGAGCTACAATCATTTTCATCATGTCATCCATCTTCCTGTTCACCTGCTTCATCACATCATCATCCACAGTAACTTTCTTGGATTTGGATTTGGATGGCTCAACTTCTTTTTCTTTCTGAGGCTTTCTGAACATGTCAAGTACATTGTCCAGTGCAACATTAAGTTGATCAACTGATATTGGTTCTGCCTCTTTGGATTTCTTTTGTTTCTTGGCGACAGGTGAAGATAGTTTTGATGATGTACCAGCATCAGGCACTCTTTTCCCTTTTAACAATTGAGCTAACTCTTTCTCTCTCAACTCTTTCGTACTAGACTTCTTCGCCATGGTCTTTTGCTTTTTCGTCTTAGGCAAATTAACCACCACAGTCTCTCCAACACTCAACTCTGCCAAGTCAACACCTAGACTCTCATCTTCAACAGACTTCTTTCTTTTCTCAGCTTCTTCAATCGACTTGTTCAAAGATTCAGACTCACCAACCATAGTGGCCTTACGTTTGGTGGCCCTAACATTTTCAGCATCAGAATCCCACTGCTCGTCTATCTCAGTCTCCTCTGAATCAACTGACTCTTCATCCACCAAACCTGAACCTTTCTTTGCCGTTGATTTATGTCTAACCGCCTGTTGCTTTGAACTTCCCTGATCAATCTTTCCCTTGCCCTTCCCTTTGGCTCCAGGATTGACTACTTGTCTCTTCCTCTTAGTGCTTGAATCAGCGTACACTAAGGGATCATCATTATCCGAATCACTATTATCATGCCTTGCTTTGTTCTTGCCAGGATCAGTGTAATCCTGACGAGCCAAAGCTCCAAAGAGTCTCCTATTAGGTGGCTTTTCACTATCTGGCACACCTTTGTATCCCTTCATCCTCACTAGAGTACGAATGTTCATGTGATCTTGACCTAGGATCATAGTTGGATCCTTCTTCAATTCTGGATACTTGTGGTCAAAGATCATCATCAGAAATCTCGGATATAGCATGAACTTCTTGTGCTTCATACCTTTCAGCATCTCCAGCATATGGTCTAGAATCATACCAGAAACGTTAAATGGTTTGTTGAGAGTCAACGCAACCATTAACGAACTCAAACTTCTTCTCATAACGTCATATCCACCGCTCACACATCCAAATACGTGGATAATAACGTGTGCAAAGTACTTGAACTGCACGCCCAACTTCCCTTTATACATAGATCCATCTGTAATCGGACCTTTGTACTTCATCCTTAAGAAACAAGCTTTCTGCTCAGTCCATGATAACTCTCTGGGATCTTCACTGACTTCAAACTTGATCTGCAGTGCTTCCCGTATATCAGACTCTGTCAAAAACATCTCCATATCTTGAATCTTGCTCTTGATAATCGTCTGATTATCCCAGAAGTCATACTTCGCATTTTGGTAGAAATCTTCAATAATGTCTCTATATATGATCGTCGGTGTGGCTAATGCATGTACAATTCTGCTCCTTCTCAAAAACTCTATGATCCCGGTGAACTCTGTATTCTTCTCCACGTCACCAAGATACGCACAGCAGTTGTGAGATCGCTCGAACGGCCAACTGCTTGGAACAGATGCTTCAGCCTGTTGCACCGGATCTGGAGCAATATTCTCTGCTGGAGCTTCCACATTTTCTACTGGTGCCTCAACGTTTTCGGATTGATCAGCCATCTGCACATCAAAAACAGAAAAACACGTCAAAATGCAAAAACGACAAAAAGTTAAAAATTTTAACGTTCTAAAGATTCTACATTCGCCCTTTTTAAACTGGACGAATGTGATAATATCTGGTCGAATGTGGAACATATTGGACGAACATGAAAAAGTGTTTGAAATTAAACACATTCGCCCGTTTAAAAGTACATTCGCCATCTATTTCCACTTTCGCCCGTTTTTGGAACCAAAGGTGAAAACAGATAATCCCCAAAATTTAAAAATTTGCCAAAGTTGTTTTTAACATCTCATTATGATCCAAATGTGTCCTATAATGACCGATCAACACTCGTGTACCATCAATTTTACTGATTATTCAATTTTCATTAGTTTTAAAGTGGAATTAGGTTTTATAAGTTTCAATCGATCAAACAATCAACTAAACCTTGTTATTATCCTAATTCCTTATACTATCTCCCCCTAAAACTGATGAAGATTGAATGTGAATCAAAATCAAGTATCAAAACAGACGCTAAGACCCTAAATTTTAAACCCTAGGTCCGAATATAAAAACGTCGATTCTGATCTGAATAAAGCTCCAATACCTGTAAAATTAGTGTCAAAATGATCAGGAATGTATAGGGAACAAATCACACAAACACAGGAAATCAATGCAACAAGGTCTGGTTATCGAAGAATTTTGAAAAATTTTGTGAATGAAGAGTCGAACCTGGAATGGCTTATATATAAAGGCCACCTTCGCCCGTTTGATATGGACGAATGTGAGGTAATTCCACATTCGCCCCAAGCTAATGACCCGAATGTGAAAAATTTTACCCGAAGGTGGAATTGATACCCGAAGGTGAAAATGTCCCACATTCGTCCAAAATGAAACGGTCGAAAGTGAGGATTTTTCCACATTCGACCCAATTAAGGGGCGAATGTGAAATGGAAAAATCTGAAAATTTCGCCAAATCACGAATTCGAATCCCGTTCAACATTTTTCAATCTGTTAAACTTCCAAAACTCAAATTTTTCACAGTTTGAATGATACAAAGCCCAGATGGAGTTATCAAATCTCAGAAATTGACCATCAAGCATCCCCGGTTATCAAAAATAAAGCAGAAATGCAAATCTTTTGGGTTTTCTGAAATTTTAACAAAACACACCTAAAATCTTTTTGGATTTTGTATCTTTTTGACAATAAAAGTAAAATGCAACAAAGTAAAATGCATCAAAGTAAATGAAAGCAGTAAACATTTTGTGATATCCGGTAAGAGGATCATATCAGTTTTCTGAGAAATCTGAACACAGCGTTGATCTGTTTTAATATTATCATTAGAAACAATATGTGACACGGCAATTGCTGATATTGTGATCCACGTAAGCTCACATGCAGACAATTACGCAATGCTTTAAAATGATACGAATTAGATGTATTAGACTAACACATTGTGGTTCCCACACACACGACATACTCCCGTATCAAGAAGTAAATGCACAAAGACTCATTGTAAAGCGTGATTATGCTTTCGTCGTCTGTAATTGTACAAGATATAATGCATAGAGGTATACAGGTCAGCAAATTAATGCAGAAAAGTAACATATGCACTATACCAGGTTGAGGACTGATATTAATCATGATTTGCATCAATGATCAATACGATGTAATAGATAATCTTTGATCATCATATAACATGGAAAGTTCCTCAATTCGGTAACTTTAGGATTTGGCATATAGCTCTTTTATAAAACACCCTGTCTGATCTAGGTCCGTAATGACTTACAGCAGAAGATCAGAGAGGCTATCCCCAGACAACTAATAACATAACGACCCTAAACCTCCGAGTTTTGTACAAATACCCTATCAAACGAAATTACGGTACTAAGACCATATGCCCATGAGGTGTTCAGCCACAAAAGCGTAGTTTGTTATGTTTGTATCACTAATGCACGCAATATTTAGTCTACGAAGCCTATCAGCATATCACACGTAATCAACATACGTCTCATTATACTATACAATTCTTTAGCCTGTGTCAGATCCCCACTGATGTACTATCATTTCCTCTTTTTATCCAGGAAATCATTTTGGTTTTTCTAATTTTTAGGTATTTTGAAAATTTTTCAATGTTTTTGGTTTTTCTGATAAAATGACTCCCCCTAAAATAGAAAACATATTTTTGGGTTTTTAATTTTTCTGAAAAGCAAAACAAAAATTTGAAAGAAACAATCCACTTGAAAGCATCAACTTCTTTGAGGATTAAACAACCCTCTCGAAAGCATCAACTTCTTTGATGATTATGATAGTAAAGAGAAATTCCCAATTAGCAAAAAATTTTAAAAACGAAAACTAAAACTAAAAACTAAAAAGCGATAAACCGAGGTGCCGATTAGTCCTGTTTTTCCTTTATATTGTTTACTTTTAAAAGATATTCAAAGCGGGATCTGTCAAAAGCTTTTGTAAACAAATCTGCACGTTGGTAGTCAGTATGGATTTTGACCATATCTATCAATTCCTTAGCGTAACAATCACGGATAAAATGATATTTAATCCGGATATGTTTCGCTTTAGAATGATTTTCAGTATTTTTAGTTAATGCAATTGCGGCTTCGTTGTCACAGTGTATAGGGGTTTTAAGAAACTGCAAACCGTAATCCACCATCTGTTGTTGGATCCAGAGTACTTGCGAACAGCAACTCGAGGCTGAAATGTACTCGGCTTCACAGGTAGACAGTGCCACAGAAGTCTGTTTCTTGCATTGCCAGGTAATTAACCTGCTCCCTAAAAACTGGCAACCAGCTGTTGTTGATTTGCTATCTTTGTCACAGCCGCCCCAATCTGCATCACTAAAAGCAATAAAATCAAAATCATCATCATTAGGGTACCAAAGTCCTTTTGATGGACAACCCTTCAGATATCGAAGGATACGCTTGACCGCCGTCAGATGACTTTGTTTCGGCTTCGATTGATAGCGAGCACAGAGACACGTTGCATACATAATATCTGGTCGAGACGCTGTCAAATACATCAGAGATCCGATGATTGCTCTGTATGTAAATGGGTCTGTCAGCTCCCCCTTAGCGTCCACTCCAATCCCGTGATTGGGTTGAATCGGGGTGTCCATCGGCTTAGAGTCCTCCATCTGGAATCGGCTCAGGATGTCGGATACATATTTCGTCTGGTGAATGAAGATCCCGTCGGGTCTTTGGTCCACCTGTAAGCCGAGGAAAAAACTGCATCTCCCCCATTGCGCTCATTTCGAACTTTTCTTGCATGACAGTTTCGAATTCCCTGCATAAAAGTTCGTTAGTTGAACCAAATATAATATCATCAACGTAAATCTGTACTAGAAGCAAATCATCTCCCGTCTTCTTCGTGAAGAGGGTGCAATCGACGAGGCCGCGCTTGAATCCTTTGGAGATGAGGTATGTACTTAGCTCCTCGTACCACTGTCTTGGAGCCTGGTGCAAACCATATAAAGCTTTGTTCAGCACGTAGACCTTATCCCGGTGGATTGGGTCCTCAAAGCCTGGTGGCTGCCCGACATAAACCTCCTCCTTGACTTTCCCGTACAAAAATGCGCTCTTGACGTCCATTTGATAAACTTTGAATTTCTTGTATGAAGCAAACGCGAGGAACATCCGAATAGCTTCAATTCGTGCTACTGGTGCATAGATTTCGTTGTAATCAATCCCTTCGATTTGATGGAAACCCTGCACGACCAATCTGGCTTTGTTGCGAACAATAACCCCACGATCATCCTTTTTGCACTTAAACACCCATTTAGTGCCTATTTTCTTCCTTCCCGGCGGCAAATCTGTGAGCGTCCAAACTCCCAATTTCTGGAATTGCAATAACTCCTCCTGCATTGCCTCAACCCAGGCATCTTCATTCAAAGTGTCCTTGTATGTCCTTGGCTCTACCTGCGACACATAACATGCAAACGACCAATCATTTTGACTACCGGATTTTTGAATTTTGGCATATAATGCTAAAGCACCAAAACTCTCTGGCGAGTTAACGCTTTTCAGCTGCCCTCTGGTCATAACACCACTTCCAGGATCACCGATAACTTGCTCCAGCGGGTGAATTCGATGAATCCGAGATTCCGGATTAACAGGTACAATAACTCCCGTCTGAGCAGTCAAGTTTTCTACAGCATCCTGATCATGACCCGTGTTTAATGATGAAGCAACATCTGGATTTGAAGTTGGGTTCACAGGTTGCGCCTCTAATTCTTCTGCATGTTCAAGAACGGCTTCTTCAAATTGTTCATCTTCAGATTCTGAAGTGTCTAATGAAGTTGAAGCCTCTTGAAACATCTCTTCCTCTTGTATAGGAGCACTGGTATCATTAGAAGCTGGTAGGGGGTTCAAGGTGATTGGACGCACCAACGGTGAAGTCGCCGCGTTTTCACACTCGTAAAGTAATCTGATAACAGCTTCTTCAACCAAGCTATCTAGGTTGAATGATTCAAAGAAATCTTTGTAATCAAACATCCAATCAGGACCCGTGCCTTGCAAATTTTGAGTGTATCGTTGAACTTCCACGTTAGCCCAATCCTCCACTTGACGAGTTCGCTTGTTGAATACCCGTTTGAGCGGGGTTGCATATCCAACAAAATATCCCTCCTCAGCTTTAGGACTAAACTTCTCACCTGGATTCAACATCGTGCATGGCGCCCCGAAAGGTTCTAGATACTCTAAGTTGGGCTTTCGTCGGTGTAACAGTTCATAAGATGTTTTTCCAAACTTCTTCACTGTTAGAACCCGATTTAATGTATAATTTGCTGCATAAATCGCCTCATTCCAGAACATTACCGGAAGATTTGAATCAGCGAGCATTGTTCTAGCCGCTTCAATTAGAGTCCTATTCTTTCGTTCAGCAACACCGTTCTGCTGTGGGGTATACGGAGCCGAATATTCATGATATATCCCTTTGCTTTCACAAAGTTCATCCATCTTGGCGTTTTTGAACTCCGTCCCGTTGTCACTCCTGATTCTTTTTATCTTCAAATTGTAGATATTCTCCAATCGAGTGAACAGAACTTGTAGGTTGATAAAGGTGTCACTTTTGTTCTTCAAACACATCACCCATGAAAATCTTGAATAGTCATCAGTGACAACTAAACAATAAAGCTCTCCAAGATGACTTTTACGCTTGACCGGTCCGAATAGGTCCATGTGCAATCGCTCAAGCGGCATCTCAACAGAGTTAATTTTCTTCACTTTATGGGACTGTTTGTGTTGCTTCCCCTTCATACAACTTACACACTTGTCGTTCAGATGGAAATGTTTCACGTTTACTCCATCGACAAGCCCATTTCTCACAAGTTGATTCATTTTTCTCAGATGAATGTGCCCCATTCTGCGGTGCCACATAATCGATTCTTTCTCGGTCGCCTTGGATAGAAAGCATGTTATTTGCCCCTGTGATGTCATCGCCTTGGACATGTCAAGAATATAGAGATTGTTGACGCGTGGTGCCATCAACATTACCCACTCCTTTGGAATTTTGAAACCCGGTTTGAGAATATAACAGGATTTGTCATCGAAATGCACAGAAAATTGTTTATCACATATTTGACTGACGCTCAGCAGATTATAGTGTATCTGTTTCACATAAGATATCCGCTCGAAAGTCACAATCCCATTACTCACGCTTCCTTCCATTGTGATATAACCACCTTTATTACCCGTGAAAGCGACATACCCTCCATTGATGTTTTTTACGTCGAACAGCAATGCGAGATCCCCCGTCATGTGGCCTGAAGCTCCACTATCAACAATCCAGAGACTGCTAATAGGGCCAGCTGAAGCTCCCTGCACACACAAAGTAAACATTTAGTTCTTTCGGGGGACCCAAGCCTTAGTCTTGGGCCTTTGAACATCGGCTTTCAAAGAAACATCCTCACTAACTTTTTCAACAACTTTTTGTTTTGGATCAATCTTTTTCTGATTGTTCAAAACATTTTCCTTTTTCTCACTTACCTTTGAAGTAGAAGCTCCTGGAGTACCATTTGGTGACCAAGATTGTTCAGACCTTTTAAGAATACGAATTTGAGATTTTGGTTTCTCAACCGGTTTCTGAACATTGTTAACAAAAGTAACTTTCTTGGCTACCTTATCTGAGTTAACAGACTTAGGTCCAACATTTGTTTTAACAATCGGTTTTTGTGGAACCTTTTGCCTATCAACTGTTGCGTTCACCACAGGCTTTCTCCATGATTGTTCCATAGCAATCCGATTTCTTTGATCATATTGAATTGGACGATTGTTCCTCATTTGAAAATTGTTTTGATTATAAAAATGTTGTTGTTGAGGAACAACTCGTCTATGTGGTGGAACATAATGATCAATCGGTTTTCTCATGGAATTTCTAACTTCAATCTCATGTCTTTTATGCCTTACATATGGACACTGAGCAAGTAAATGCCCACGTTCTCCACATTTAAAGCATTTTCGATATTCTTCAAAAACATAATGAGCATTTGGTGGAGCAAATGATCTAACAGGATGTTGATCATTATACTGTTGATTCCTCAAACTCTCAGGAAGTGGTCCTTTTGAGTAAGTGGGCTCATGAAAACCATTTGCTTTGTCATTTGGTCGAATGAACTCTGTGACATGGACCTTTGGTTCTTGAGGAACATCCAAAAACAATTTCTTTAAAATTTCTGGTGGAATTTCGTTTGTTCTCTCATGTTTTGGGAACCAAATAGTGCTTTCTTGCCAAATCTTTTCAATTTTAGCATAGTTAGCATTTTTTATTGGAAATTCCTCATCTGAGATGATTTTATCGGATCCTTCCATCCGATAAAACACCTTGACAGGTTTGTCACTTGGTTCATTCTCAAGGTCCTTTTAAATCTCATTCTTTTCAGACTTTTTCTCACGATGAACAGTTGCCATCGGATGCACATGTTGAGATGGTGACACTGGTTCAGTAGTAATGATGTGATTTTCTTTTGGAATCTCACATGCATTAACAGTTTGGTCATTACCAGTATCATCATTCTCTGAGTCTGAATCCACACTTTCAGCATAAACACCCTCATCATTCAAGCCTAAAATCGGTCTCACATCGGAATGAGGATCACCAATACTCGAGGTATTAGATTCCATTTCCAATGATGAGTCTGATTTTACCGAGCTCTCCGGTATAACTTGGTGATAGTTATGATTTTCAAAAAGAACCGGAGATGGTACAGACTTGTAATTGGTGGTGTTATCATCAATGATATGGTCTACCACATAAGCAATATGCTTATAACTTTCCAACTTTTTGTTTACTTTCTCAGCAAAGCATTTTATGGCTGCCATTTCCAACTTGGTGTTTTCAATTTCATTGATATAGTTGTTAATTGCCAATTGTTTCAATGATAAAGTATTTTTCAAGTCGGAAATGTCCTTTTTATAGCCATCTAATACTTTGTTGAAAGCATTCAACTCTTTGCGAGTAGATTGACTGTTTATGATAGCACTATCACGTTGAATTCGGAGTTGTTTATTCTCCTCAGTCAATCTATCACATGTTCCACAATATTTATCACTCCTAACATCAGTGCTAGATTCAGAACTTACAGGTTTTGGCGGTTCAGTCATGGCCATCAACGCGAAATGAGCTTCCTTTCCAGTGAAAAACTTGGAATAGTCAATCTTGGTGAAAGCATCATCAGCAATGCACGACTTCCTCGTCATTAGAAAATCAGCTTCTGCTAACAGCTGATCAATGTCATCATCTAAAGAATCAACACTTGCCTCTGTGTCCGATTCACTGTCTGAATCTGAATAAACTGATCTACACTCCTCAGGAACATCAGAAACTGTATCAATCACCATTCCAAAATTCGTTTCTTCAGCCTTAACCTCTACAGGTTCATTCTCCACATCCATCTCAATCTCAGAATCATCACTATCACACTCCTCAGTTTCTTTCTTTTCTTCCTCCATCACCGACTCTTCAATATCAACCTTGCAAGCAACGCAAGCCACATTTCCACCAGTAGTGATTTCTTCCACTCCTATCTGCAATCCCGACCAATCAAACCTTTCATCTTGTTGAGTCATCAGTGCTTGATTCTGACTCGTGTTCTGTTGTGTCTCATTTGGTGTAGTGATTGGTATAACTGTTCGGTTAGGGTTGTTAGGAGATTGGTTTTGAATCTGGTTTGATGTATTTGGTTGTCTGTTTTGGTTGTTGTTAGAGTTGTTTTGACGGTTTTGGTAGTTGTTGTTGTTTTGGTAAGAAACTCGGTTTTGGTTTTGTTGTTGACGATTCTGATAGGTTGCATTGAATGGGTTTCTATTACCTTGTTTTGGTGGCTGGGTGCATTCACGTTTAAAGTGACCTCTTTCTCCACAGTTAAAACAAGTAACTTTCTCCTTGTTGAACCCGTAGGTTGTGTTAGGAGAAGTTCCCAAATCTGTTCGACCTGTCTTTTCAATAAAGTCTGTTGCTCTTCTCATGATGCTTGCAAAAGCCCATTGTATATCAATTAGTTCCATCTCTTCCTTGTCTATATGTGCATAGTCCTCATTGGTTAAGTTGTTATTCCCAATTTGACTAGCAACAAGTCCATTGTAGGATGAAACCATTGCTGAGACTAGTGCAATATGTTGTTGAGCAATTTCCACTGTCACATTGCCCAAGTTAGAAGTCTCCAAAACCACTTGTTGTTGATTAGGTTGAGTAACTTGGTTCATTGGTTGTTGAGATTGGCTAGCAGTATAGAAACCTGCTTGTTGCATTGGGGAGAATGGTGAAATGTAGGAATTGTTGTATTGTTGTTGTGGTGGTGGTTGTGTGTATGATGGTTGTGAGTAAGATGAAGTTTGTGCCATGTAGTTGATGGTCGGTTTTGGTGGTTCCATAACATTGGAAATGCAAGCAACATGTGGTGCAACTACCCCTCCTGAACTTGAGTTACTCACAGAAACTGAAGTACCTCCAAAGTATAAACTAGGATTCTGAGGAACCTGTGCTCTCCTAGCTTTCCTCTTCTCTTCCATTTCCTTGTTTTCCAGCTTCTGTATGAACTCTTGAATAGTCCAGTACTGATATGCATCCTTCTCCCTGAGAACTTCCACATGCTGATCCCAGTAAGGTGGTAAAGCATCTGCAAACTTATCCACCAAATTCTTCATGGAATCTGTATACCATAACTAGACAATTCGGTTAGCAAATGACTATATCTAGGAGTTAATTCTTTTAAAGTTTCATTTCCAATATAAGAAAAATTCTCAAACTCCTTTCTCAGTTCATCCATCCTCAAACTTCTCGTTTTCTCATTCCCATCATGCCTCCTCTTAAGCACATCCCCAATTGCTTAGAGGTCGTACAAGTCCCAAATTGATGTAGCAGATCATTTGTGATTGCCTGAGTCAATTGGGAAAAGGCTTTCTTTTCCACCACATATTTCTTCTTCTCATCCTCAGTTAAACTTTCCAACGGAATCATTTCACCTGTATTCTCCAAAATCGGTGCTGTGTATCCTTTAGCAATCATGCTCCATGCCTCTGCTCCTTCCACTCACATGCCTTCTAAATGAATCTTGAACTTGTTCTGCCACTGATTGTATTCTGATATGTCCATGAGCTTCGGTGGCCTATTCCCGCTACCTGAAGATAAATCGTTAATCAAAGTAGAAATAGCATTAGTAGTTTGAGTATTTACCACCGCCGCTGCTACTCCCCAGTAGTCATGTTGTGGTGCTGGAGGTGCTACACTTTGAGGCATCGAGCTCGTCATCGCCATGTAGTTTATCGGTTGCAAAGACTGTGCGCTCGTCTTTTGTGCTGCCACTGTCCATGGGTCCATCACTTGCTGTTGTGGTTGTGTCGTTGCTGGTCTCGGTGTAGTCGGAAAATTCCACATGATCACAAAATTAGAAAACTTCAACACTTAGAAAAATTTTCCAAAGTAAAATCCTAGGTTCGCCCGGATTGACCTAGATTCGCCCAAAATAAACTAGGTTCGCCCAAACTATAACACTTTCGTCCCTTCTGATTCTAAGTTCGACCAAACAGTACCATCCGAACGTAGAAATCACCAGAATGTAAACACAGACTAACACACTTTCCACTTTCGCCCAAAACAAAACGGTCGAATGTGGAATTATATACCCGAAAGTGAAAATTTCTACAACAATTTTCAGGTTCGACCAAAGTCTACTCAGGTTCGCCCACCCACAAACACTTTCGACCAATCAGGTTCCAGGTTCGCCCATTTTGCCAAGAACACACTTTGAAAAACGGTTACACTTTGAAAAACGGTTATTTTGATCTCAGATTTTCAAAAGTTTATGGATTTGAATGATCTTAATCAGGTTATGCTTCGGAATTGATTTGGAGCAACTTTAATTCTTGGAAAACTTGATTTTAACCACTAATTCAACTCTAAATCAATCAAAAACACTCAAAAACCATTTTCATGCAAAAACAGATGTATTTTGATCAAAAATATGTCCAAATCAGCTCTGAGTTTATCAAATTTGTTGTTGTATGATCCGTATGGCTCTGATACCAATTTGTAAGCGAAAGATTTTAACTAAAACAGGATAATATGATCATACAAGTTACAAAACCAGGTGCGGAAACCCTAGTTCTGAACAAACTGATAAAACTCTAATCAAAACACAATCAAGATCATTTTCAAAGCTTTTTCATAGATTAACTTTCTCAAATATTCAATTACAATCAACCACACGTTAATCTAGATCAATTACAGACTTTCACAAAATAACCTGGAACCTGACCTGAACACATGCACAACTGACAACTCTATTACATACTCAAAAACACAAAACCTATTTATAGATACTGCACGTTCGCCCCTTTGCACTGGTCGAATGTGGAACATTTCCACATTCGCCCACTTCTAAGGTGCGAATGTATCTTCTGATCAGCTTCAGTCTACCTTCGTCCATCAGCAATTCACCTTCGCCCATTTCTATCTACCTTCGCCCATATATACAAATCTTAACATATGTTAGTTATCCAATCATTAGTCGCAAAACGCATCAACAGTGTTTTATTATGTTATTCATTGTGTTTAAGTCTATTATTCATTGTGTTTTAGTCTTCTGTTCATTGTGTCTTTTATATGTCGTCCATTGTGTTTTATTAGACTGTTCATTGTGTTTTATACCTTATTGTTCATTGCATATTTAATTGGTACTCATTGTGTTTTACGTTATCTCCATTGTGTCTTACGCAACTGGGTTTTCAACTTTTTTTTCCAAAAGTATTCATTGTGTTTTAATCTTCTGTTCATTGAGTCTTTATTATGTCGTCCATTGTGTTTTACACAATTGGGTTTTTAACTTTTTTTTTCAAAAGTATTCATTGTGGTTTAGTCTTCTGTTCATTGTGTCTTTCGTATGTCATCCATTGTGTCTTTCGTATGTCATTCATTGTGTCTTACGCAACTGGGTTTTCAACTTTTTTTTTTCAAAAGTATTCATTGTGTCTTTAGTTTGTCGTCCATTGTGTTTTACTAGACTCTTGATTGTGTTTTATACCCTATATTTAATTGGTGTTCATTGTGTTTTACACTCCATTGTGTCTTACGCAAGTGGGTTTTGAATTTTTTTTTTTCAAAAGTATAACAATATGGTACTCATCTATAATACATTATAAAGGAGGAGTGATGGCCAACATGGTCATTTTCATTTCCATACAACTTAAGAAGCAAGATGTACAACATATTTAAGCAAGAAATTTAAGGGCATTATGGGTATAATTGTGACAATTAAGACACTTAGGAGGGTAATATAGACATTTAACTCCCCCCCTCCTTTACAATATTAAAACAAAATTACAATGTTGCCCTTAATTCCCATAGCTGCCCTTAATGTCCAGACTAATAGACTCCTCTTCAATTCTCGTATTCAATTTCTCTTGTTGCAACGTTTGTTTCAGTCTCTTCTTCTTCTTCTTCTGTTTCCACCATAAATTGAAGGAGAAACAATGTTATCAAACAAAAAGGCCGGAGAGACTAAGTCAATAACTGTTATCAAACAGAGCACACATCAAGGACGATTGAATGCTTCTTATACGTTTCCAGACCCCCCACTATTAAGAACTAGACAGTTGAATCATTTTCCAGTGCAGTTTGGTACAATCAGGTTAGAGCTTGAATCTTTTTGTATATTTTCTTAGCTTAATTACTATTCAACTTTCAAATTAATTTAGTATGTTTTCATGTGTTTAGTGTGTTGTTTTAAGTATTCAACTTCTTTATATGTTGTATTGGATGCTAAATTTGATATTATTGTATTAAGTTTGGGGATTTTGTGTTTTCTAAGGTTACTTGATGGACTTGTAAGGAGCTCAATTAATTTGGGGATTAAGGGTTAGTGTTAGTTGAAAATGATAATTAGGGTTTAATGACTTAATGAATAAATTGATTTGGTGTTAAACTTTGTTTATTCAATATTAATTAGTACTATGTGTTATATTTTAGTTTAACATGCAGAATATATTAGCATCTGTGTAGTAATATGTTATGTTTTGGATGCTTTAATATGTCAAATATGTCAATCAACAACTTCAATAGTTTGCAAATGAGCAGTGGTGGCGGGTCAGTTGAAATGTCTCTCGACAATAGTAGTGTGGGGTTTAACGACTCACACGCTCGCATTTTACATCACCAAGGGTTGAAGCATGTAAATAATAGTTCTATTGATGTCGAAGGTGTGAATAGAGTAAGAGTATCCCAAGGTTCAAGTGACGATACATTTGCTTAAGCACTGTAAGTTTTAGAAGCTTTTTGTTCTATATTCTACACAGGAATTCCAATGACTAATCAGTCGCCAACTGAAGCAAAATTGAATTTGATCGATTTGCATTAAGCTGGCATAATGGTCTACATTTATGTTACGGTTCAAAATTCGGAGGAGGAAGTAGGAGTGGCTCTGGACCAGCTTCCTCGAGATGCAACTAATATTCTCGACGTTCTTAAAGCCGAACAAGCTCCTCCTGATCTCTCGCTCATTATCTTGGTTATTTTCTATTCTCTATTTATATCTCCTAATGTCTATTAAGAAAATTTAATATTTAATTGATTATTCGAGCGTAATTCAGTGATGGCCCTTGAGGCAAATTATGGTCAGGTCAAACATTCAACTCTCACCACATGTGGATGGCTCTAGATTAAGAGAATTATTGAATTAAAGGATCAGTAGAGTTCATACTAGGACTTGTCATATTTTGCCATCTTGTAAGAACATTTTGGAGTTTACCAAGAAAAAAAATTGATTGAAAAACCCCAATTAGTTGTTTGAAACCTAAAATTTAGGTAGGTTCATAATTGCCAAATGGTGAGTGGTAAACCAGTTAATTTCATCTCAGACACATGTTTATCCCGAGAAAGTGATTTATGTAAGAAATTAGGATACACAAAATAGGATTACATAATGGATTATGTGAGTTTGCACGTTACCATCAGCTGCTGGTCGTTTTTTTATTATTTGATTTGGCGAAGAGGGGTTACTTTAAACAAGGAAAGATCAAATAGTTTCGCCAAATTCTGGAAAAAGGATACAGTCTTGGTATACAATGTTACATTATTGTTCTATTACTATAAACGCCAATATGACTTTTTTTCCTCACTAAATTTCTTGTTAAGCTTTGGAATGGTGTTATTCTGACCTCGATGTGAAGTACACCTTAGTGACCGCAGAAAAGTATTACAAAGCGACATAAGGTTTGTGAAACCCATTCCAAGAGTCCACAACTTTCAAGCAACGACCAGGTCTTACAATTCTGCAATCAATGCAGCTGCTTCCATTTGTTCGATGAATTTGAGGAGGGAAAAAGAAGTTGTAGAAAGCGTCTTGATGGCACAATAAAAGAAGAAGAAAACCTCGACTACTAATTCATAATTGTGACTCTACTTATTATCATATATATATATATATATATATATATATATATATATATATATATATATATATATATATGACATTCTGCATCATTTTCTTTTTCCCAAGCAAAGGCTATATCCTGGGATTCTTTAAGCTTGCTAGCATCATGTTCTAATTTTTTTATTTCTTTCCTTACATTAATTGGTCAGTGAACCAATCATATGTTTTAAAATGGTGTTTTTCTTCACCTTTTAGTTTGTATTTCAAATACTTAGTGGATCTATGGCTTTTTAACTCTACATGAAATGCTTCCATTAGCATCTGATTATGTTGGACAGAAACAAGTTGTTAAAGTTTTCTTTAGAACGGCCTTTATGTCTGCAAGGTAAAACATTTTGACTTTTCTGGTCAAAATTTGAATCCCTTATGATACCTAAATCCACCAGGATTTCCTTATTTTTCAACACTAAACTGTCTTCTTTTTCCAACATCTAAAGCATGATATAGTGATTTTGAATCCTTAAATTTTCTTCTTTTGACAACAAAAGCAAAAAAAAAAAAAACAGTGTATGCAACTCTCGATGTCTGATTTAATTTGTCATATTTTGCCATCTTGTAAGAACATTTTGGAGTTTACCAAGAAAAAAATTTGATTGAAAAACCCCAATTAGTTGTTTGAAACCTAAAATTTAGGTAGGTTCATAATTGCCAAATGGTGAGTGGTAAACCAGTTAATTTCATCTCAGACACATGTTTATCCCGAGAAAGTGATTTATGTAAGAAATTAGGATACACAAAATAGGATTACATAATGGATTATGTGAGTTTGCACGCTACCATCAGCTGTTGGTCGTTTTTTTATTATTTGATTTGGCGAAGAGGGGTTACTTTAAACAAGGAAAGATCAAATAGTTTCGCCAAATTCTGGAAGAAGGATACAGTCTTGGTATACAATGTTACATTATTGTTCTTGTTGGATCAGTAAGCTGCTCTTTTGTTAGAACTTGCTAGTTGACACTTAAGTGTTTAGCAAGTTCTTGGTGAGTGATAGCACAGCGGAATGTTTATAAGTTTAAAGCTACACTTATCAACAGGAGTTATTACTCCCCCTGGATTCAAGAACTAATAAATGAGAAGTCTTTATTGAGAATCTAAGTAATGAATGAGAATGAAATACTTCGACAGATTCTCAGTAAACACGAAATGGAAATAACAATAATAAGTATTGAGGGATTTCTTGTATTAAAATCAATGTCTAAAACAGAGGGATGAACCCTTCTATTTATAGACTTTACAAATACATGAACCTTGCCAAAAAGCAAGTTCAGAAACAAGTTGCAACAAGTTGCAGTCTTGGAACTTGTACATAAAGCAAAAAGAAATACTAAAGTATTAAACTACTGATATACAAAGGCGGTGGAAAAGATCTTCTGTAAGTACTGATGAATGACAAACTACTGATGAGTAGTTTGTCTTCAGTAGTTCTTCAGTAGAAGTGTCTGGTTTGAACTTCAGAACTTCTGATGACTTTTCTTCTTCAGCACTTCTGAATCTCTTCTTCAGCAGTTTGATTCTTTGTCTTCAGCAGTTCTATACTTAGAGTATTTTGACAGAAAGTGAATTAGACTAAGGTTTGCAAAAGTGGTTTCACCAATCCTTTTTGTCCTAACAATCTACCCCTGGATTGATGAAGCCAAAACCTTTCTAATTCCTTATTGTTCTTTTTTGTCCTTCACAATTTTCCATATTCCTTTGAACATGGAATTCTTGAGCCGGTTCAGTTGATCATCAGTAAGAGACCCTTTCTGTGGTTCCAAGTGTTGGATTGTAAGCAGGTCTTTAGTTGATAGTTTCTTCAGTTCATTCATCGACCTATATGCCGTGCTTGTTTGATCTCTTCTTGTCACAAGTACTGATTTTCTATCAGTAAAGGACCATCTGATGATTGGTACTTTAGACTTGTCAAAGTCTGCAGTGTAGGGAACCATGGTGGTACCCTGGGTTTCTCCTGAGTGTTGAATGTTTTCAACTTCAGTGACTCTCAGGTGGGATTCACTTCCCTGCTGTTGTTCCATCACATTAGGTATCTGAAATGTTGGCAAATGATGTTCAGTTACTACCTTGGTGTGCAGTTTGTCTGTGATGGTCTTCTGGATTTGATATGCAAAGGTGGAAGGATCCCTGAATTGTGTGAGCAGAGGCTTCTCTTCTATGTCAAAATCAGAATGTACTACTGTACTACCTTCTAGTAGTACCATTCTGAAATCAGTCTTCACTTTCTCCTCTGACTTCTTTCTTTGGGTAGTTGGTCTTCTTTGAACACAAGAAGTTCTAACCACTGAAGTTGAAGCTTCAGCAGTTTGAAACTTCTCTGGATTAGCAGCCCTTGCAGCCTTGTATTTTCTATATGTGTCCACCAATCTTTCTTCTTTCCATTTGGACACTGAGGCTTTTGAACCATAACCATTTGCTACCAGTTCTTCTATCATCTGAGCTCTCTTGGCCTTTGTGTCTTTACTTGTTGCAAGTTTATCTGCAATAAGTTGAGCTCTTCTTGTCAGCTCTTCCACAGAGAGTCTCTTCAATGTGTGGGCTTTGATTTTGCTGTTCTTCATAATGTAAGACATCAGTTGATGTCTTTTGTCTTGTTCAGCAATTTCATCTAGGCTAGCCTGCCTTTGGAGTTCTGCTTCATAAGCCTGAAGTTTTTCTTCATGGCTTAGATCTAAGTCACCCCTTTCTTCCAGATTTTTCCAGATCTGATCTTCTCTGGCCTTCTTTTGGGCTGCAACTAAACTCTTCTCTAGTAGTTCTGCTGATTGAGAGATTGGAGAAGGGTTTAGCACAGTCATTGTGGTAACTGTTGTAGTAGGCCTAGTAGGAGCAGAAGTTGGTTGAATGGAAGCAGTTGTTCTGGAAGGGTCAGTAGTTTTAGTTTTGGAAGTGTTGACCTTTGATGGGTTGACAACAGCTGAAGGTTTGTCAACTACTGAAGGATTTTCTTCAGTACTTTCTGTCAGCTCTTCATCAGAAGTTTGGCCATCAGAGGTTTCTTCATTTTGCCCTTGGGATTCATCAGACTTTTCAGCATCTTCTATTTCTTGAATAGAGACACCAAATTGTTGAGCCAGTTTCTCTTTTCTGGCTAGATCTTTTTGATCTCTTGCTAGGATAGCCACTCTTGCCTTTCTTCTGGCTTCAAGTGTATCCATAGGTACCTTGATTTTCTCCCCCTTTTTGGCTTCATCAGCCTTTGAAGTTGAAGCTTGGGAGAACTGACCTTGAAGATGAGTAATCTGTTTGCTGTTGTGATCAATCTTGTTGGACAGATCATTCATCTTCGTCTGTATCACTCCAAATTGGTTCTTTATGGACAGCTCCAAGTTAGCTGTGTATGATTGGATGTGATTCTTGATGAGGGTGTTCATCATGTGATACAAGGGACCATCTGGGCTGCATAGCTGGTTCAGGTCTATGCTTGTTTGCCCAGGGAATTGGGTAGGCATTTGTAGTGAGGGGTGTGTTTTTGGTTGATCTCCTTGTTGTACAGAAGATGCCACTCTAGGGGAATCATGGATTGAGTGGGCTTTAACCTGAGATGGTGTGACTAGCTTCTTGAGCTTAGAGACACCAGGTGCAGGACCTTCACTTGTAGCCGTCAATTCAGTAGTTTTGTGTTTTGAAACATCATCCAAATCAATGGAATCATCTGAATCCCTGATTACATCCTCAATGAGGACTGTATCAGTTACATCATGAGCTGAGCCCAACTCAGTTGTCTCATGTACCTCTTGTTCTTGGTTCAGAGGATTTCCTACCTCAGGCATTAAGCCTTCATCAGTAGTTGCCACAGTTGAGGTCTTAGCTATGATACTTCTGTCCTCAGGTCCACCACTGGGTGGTAAATGAGTAGTAGCAGCCTCAAAAGTACCAAAAGTTTCTAATTTAGGGCTTAGAGACCCTGGTTCATCCTCATCTCTTTGGTTAGGGCTATGAGTGTCCACATCCATGTCACTGTCTGAGGCTATGTCCCCTGTTTGATGTGGTTGATGGAGACTGACATGTGTAGATGGGACTTTCTCTTTTAGCCCAGAGAGAAGTTTGGCTATTTCAATGTCTGGTTTAGAAATTTGGGGTGCTGGTTCAGTAGTTTGGGCAATGGGTTCAGCAGTTTCAAAAGAAGAGTCAATTGGAATATTTTTCTTAAGTCTTTTTCTTTTGAAAAGGATTGTTATTGGTGCTCTTGGTGGGGTTTGAGATGGATGAGACTGAGAGGATGTTTCAGTCACATCTTTAAGAAGTGCAGATTGCACAGTAGTTTGTTCAGGCATCTCAACCTCCTGAACAGCTTTTCTTTTGGGTTTGGTGGGTTTTTTGTTTTGTTATCTTGGGTTTCTTGGCCTTTGGTGGAGTAGGTTTGGAAGATGAGGGTTCCATGGGGACTGGTTCTGGTTCCCCTTGGTCATCTTCTGGCCAGGCAGCCTGTTTGTTGTGCCTTGAGTATGCTTGTGAGGTTAAGGGTTTTAAAATTTCAGTTTTACCCACAAGCACCTCATTACCCAGTTCAGATATTATGCATTGCATAATGAACCTTGGATATAACAAAAACTTTTTCTTAGTGTTATTATGATGTAACACCAACTCATTAAAGAAAAGTTTTGATGCCCTGAAATTTGTTTCATTCACAATAGAATGAAAGATGGGTTGAAAGGTTGAGGGCATCTAGTCATAAGACCCAGTTTTAGGACTCAAGCACATAATAATATAATGAAACAAAAGTTTATATTTTGGTTCAAAATACTTTTTAAAGATTGTAGCTTGTGAGAGAGTACCTTGATAACCACACTCAGTCATGGTTAGGTGGATGGCAGAGTTGTCAAACTTCTCAGGGGCATTCACATCATTCAACCCCAGTTTGTTTGAGAGTATGGCCTGTGTTATGGCCATTTGTCTCCCTTTAATTTTTGAGTTGAGGGAGATAACTTCATCATCCACCATCACTGTCTCAGCATTAGCCCAGAACTCATTGAGAGTTTCAGGATGTATTGGTGGGTCTATGGTGAGAGCGGTGAAATATTGGGATTTGACGACAAGATCAATGATCTCATCGTATTGGGACCAGCCTTTTTGTTTTTCTAAGTAGGCTCTGAGATTGTGTCCTTGTTTGAGAACTAAAGCCATGTGGTTTGTATGTGTTGATGAATCGAACAGTGTTTTTGTGTTGCAGGTTCAGGGTTTGAGAGCTTTCTTGAGAGAGAAGGAGGGAATTTTTGTGTTTGAAAGGATAAGTGTTGAAAAAAGATATTTATCAGAAGTTTTTAACCGCTTGGATCTTCTTTATTAGAAGTTTTAAACCGCCTAGGTTAAAAATCTCTTTATCAGAAGTTTTAAACCGACTAGGTCAAACTTCTGATGATGGGAAAAGTCAGATTTGCCCTTTTTGACTAAACTGCTGATGAAGGATTATCTTCATCAGTAGTTCCCATGTTCTCTTCAGTTGTTTTGAACATCTGATGAGAAATACTTTATAAATACTTTTATTCATAACTTCTGAAGCTTATTTTATCAGAAGTTAATCACTTTTCAGAAATTTTCCCATACTGATGTTTTGTTCATCAGTAGTTTCTCTCTTTTCAGAAGTTTTTCAAGTTTTTGAAAACAGATGTAAGTGAAAAACAAAAAGTGTGCAGAAAAATAAAGAGAAACACTTACAAATTTAGCATCCCTAGCATGGATACTAACTTCTGAAATGTTGATGTGTCAAGGGGTTTAGTGAAAATGTCAGCTATTTGATTAGCTGTTGCTACATGTTTCACTTCAATCTTGCCTTTTTCATAGCAATCTCTTATGAAATGATACCTGATTTCAATGTGTTTAGTCTTTGAAAACTGAACAGGATTTTGAATGATGCTAATGGCAGATTTGCTGTCTACAAGCAATGGTGTCTTGGTCTCTTTGATTCCATAATCAAGAAGTTGATATTGGAGCCATTGTATCTGTGATGTACAACTTGCAGCTGCAATGTATTCAGCTTCAGCAGTTGAAGTTGCAACAGATGTTTGTTTCTTTGATTGCCAGGACACTAGACAGTTTCCCAAGAATTGACAACCACCAGATGTTGATTTTCTTGACATTTTACACCCTGCATAGTCACTATCTGAAAAAGCTGATAACTTGGTATTGCTTGAAGCAGGATACCAAATTCCAAGTGTGGGAGTTCCTTTCAGATATCTGAAAATTCTTTTGACTGCAATAAGGTGTGATTCCCTAGGAGCTGATTGATATCTAGCACAGACACATGTTGAAAACATAATATCTGGTCTAGAAGCAGTTAGATATAAAAGGGAACCTATCATACATCTATACATGGTTTGATCAACCTGTTTTCCTTGATCATCTGGTTCAACTTGTGTGGTTGATGTCATGGGAGTGGAACATGATTTACAGTCTTGTAAAGAAAATTTGTTTAGTAATTCTTTAACATATTTTGATTGATGTATAAAAGTTCCATTTGTTTGTTGTTTAATCTGCAGTCCCAAAAAGTACTGCAGTTCTCCCATTGTACTCATCTCAAATTTTGATTGCATGAGTTTCTTAAATTCATCACACAATTTTGTGTTTGTTGAACCAAAAATGATATCATCAACATATATTTGAACAAGTAAGACATGATTTCCAACATGTTTTATGAAAAGTGTTTTATCAATGGCACCTCTTGTGAAGTTATTTTTGAGTAAAAAGGTTGAAAGTGTATCGTACCAGGCTCTTGGAGCCTGTTTGAGCCCATAAAGAGCTTTGTTTAGTTTGTACACCCACTCAGGATGAGAAGGATCCTCAAACCCAGGTGGCTGACAAACATACACTTCCTCTTTTATCTTTCCATACAAAAATGCACTTTTGATATCCATTTGATAAACTTTTATTTTGTTGGAAATGGCATAGGCCAGAAATAACCTGATGGCTTCAAGCCTTGCAACTGGAGCAAAGGTTTCATCATAGTCAATTCCTTCTTCTTGAGAGTAACCTTGTACTACCAGTCTTGCCTTGTTCTTTATTATCATACCAGCTTCATCTTGTTTGTTCCTGAAAACCCATCTTGTGCCAATTGGTTGCTTGTTTGGTGGTAAGGGACAGATTTCCCAAACCTGTTGCTTGTTGAATTGAAGCAATTCATCTTGCATTGCCTGCACCCAATTGTTGTCTTTGAGGGTTTCCTGGTACTTCTTTGGTTCCAACTGTGAAATAAATGCTGAGAATAGACAAAAGTTGGAAAGCTGGTTTCTTGTAAGAACACCTGATGCAATATCACCCATGATTTGATCAAGTGGATGGTCTTTGTGTTCGATCAGTTGTTGTAAACCACTGACAAGTGTTGGTGGCTCATGTTCTTCAAACAAACTACTGAGGTCTATTATATCTGGTTCAGCAGTTTCAGTGTCTTCAGTAGTTGCAGGTGCTGAAGCAGATGTTTGAGTTTGGCCTTCAGTATTTGTTGAATCAGAAGTTTGTGAAACTTCTGATGGTTTTGAAGTTGACTTAATGACTGTTTGAGGAGACCATGGTGCTGGATCCTCATCATCAAACCTTTGATCACCATAATAAGTAGGTTTGGATGAAGTGACAGTCTTTTCAGGTTCAAAATGAAAGTTGTCAAGGTCAAAGAGTTCAGCAGGATGTGCTGGAATGAGAGTGTGTTTTGACTCATTGAACTTGACATTCAGGGTTTCTTCTACTATCCTGGTTTTTGAGTTAAAAACCTTGTAGGCTTTTCTAGTTGAGGAATAACCAAGAAAGTAACCTGAGTCAACTTTGGCAGCAAACTTTGAAATAGATTCCTTGATGTTCAAGATGAAACATTGACACCCAAAAGCCCTGAAAAAGGAGATAAGGGGCTTTATGCCATGAAGAACTTCATAGGCAGTCTTTGAATGTCTCTTGACAATAATAACTCTATTTTGAACATAACATGATGTGTTAACTGCTTCTGCCCAGAAGTATAAAGGTAGGCCAGAATCAGCTAACATTGTTCTTGCTCCTTCTATTAATGTTCTGTTCTTCCTTTCTACCACACCATTTTGTTCAGGAGTTCTGGCAACACTGAATTGTCTAATAATCCCTTTAGACAAACAGAATTCATCCAGAGTTTTGTTCCTGAACTCTGTCCCATTATCACTTCTAATGGTTTTGACAGGTAGAGAGTATTGTTTCTCTACTTGTAGAATGAAGAACTTGATGATTTCAGCAGCCTCATCCTTGGAAAATAAGAAGAATACCCATGTGAATCTTGAGTAGTCATCAATGATGACTAAGCGGTACTTCTTTTTACCAAGGCTCGTGATCTTTACAGGCCCAAATAAGTCCATATGGAGTAGTTGAAGACAAGCAGTTGTTTTTTGATTCTTCAATAGACTTATAGGAGGACTTATGCTGTTTACCCTTTAAACAGGATACACAGTGTTCTTGACACTGGTATACTTTTAAGGGTAGACCTCTGACCAAGCCCATTTTTGTGACTTTATTTATGGTTTTAAAGTTCACATGGCCAAGTCTCCTGTGCCAGAGATCAGTTTCTGAAGTTGATGCCCTTGAGAAGAAACAGGCAGTGTTGTTCAGTACTTTGTCTTTTTCAATGTCCACTGCATAGACATTGCCACATCTTTTGGAAATTAACAAAGTATGATCTTCAATAATCTTCTCTATCAACTTCTGGCCTTCTGGTGATATGATCTTGTATGCTGTCTTTGTGAAAAAGGAAGAATATCCTTTATCACACATTTGTGACACACTTAGCAAGTTGTACTCAAGGTTTTCAACCAGATTGACCTTGTCAAACTGTATTTTGCCAGAGGAGACATTGCCATGTCCTAGCACATATCCCTTAGCATTGTTCCCAAAGGATACAAATCCATCTCTTTGACTGATAAAATTGTTTATCAGGTATCTGCATCCTGTCATGTGCATTGAGCCTCCACTATCTACATACCAAATGCTATTTAAGCCTCTGGAAACTCTCTGCACAAGATAGCAAATCAGTTAGATTTAGGAACCCAAGCCAGTTTGGCTTTGGGTTTGCTCTTGAGAACATTTACAGTTTGTTCTTGACCAAGTTTAGAAATCCATGTCTTTTTGGCAATGGATTTTGCATTAAGTACAATGGTGGTATCATTTTGAGGACCACCATCAACTTTGGTCATCAGTAATTGTACCATGTTCATGAGATCTTTAATCTCAGCAGTTTGTGAAACTGCTGATGATTTAGGTCTAACTACTGAAAGAGAATTTTGAGAAAAAGACTTTTGATGAGATTTTGTCTTTTTCTGAGAAAGGGTTTTTGCTGGTTGTTGTTTCTTGGGAGAAAAAGTTTTTACATAATCAGTTTTGATTTGTTCCCCCACAACCAGTTGTTGATTTTTCTTATTGAACTAAATACCCTTTCTATATCTGCAAAATTCTGTTTTGTGGTTGAACAGACCACAAGTTTCACATTCTTTTGTCTTTTCTTTCAAAGACACATCTCTGACAGTTTTAATTGGTTTCAGGTCATCTGTAGTTTTCAGGTTCTCAACTCCTGATGTAGTTGAAACTACTGATGACTTAAAGTCAGATTTAATCAATACTTCTGAAGAACTTTCTTTGTGTGACTTTAGAAAGTTTTCATGGAAAGATGTGCATTCTTCCTCTTCAGAAGTTTCACCTGAATCAATTTTTCTCCCATCTTCAGTAGTTTTGGGAGAGAAATCTGTTGGTGTTTCAGTGTGATTGTACCCTATGCCAAACCTAACATTTGAAGCACTTTGTTTGTTTAGCAATAGTTGGTACCCCTTACAAGATTCCACCCATTTTTCACATGTGACCTTGGTGTCAGCAAGCTCTTGTCTGACATTCCCTAGGTCATTAATCATGATTTTAATTTGTGCTTGGGTTTCAATAGCTGAGTTAGTCAATTTAGAAACTTCTTTTGTTTTTGCAGAAAGTTTTCTTTCTAAATCACATTTTATCTGAGTGAGTTTTCTCTTAGAATCATTAGCCTTTCCTTGTAAGTGCACATTTGTCTCTCTTATGAGAGCAAAAGATTCCTTGCATGAATTTGAACATAGTTTTGTCAAAGATTCTTTTGATACCTGTGACAAGGCAGATTTTGAGGAGCATCCCTCAAATGCCATTAAGGCAAAGTTCTTTCTGCCATTGTCAGGCTCTCCCCAGTTGATGTCAAACATTTTGTTGTCTGCATCAGGATTGCACTCTGTGGTGTCAAAAGGAAGACTGATCCAGTCAACATACCCTGAGGTAAATAGACTTTGTTGAGAGGGTTGTTGTTGCTGTGGAGGTTGTTGAGCAGCTGGAAAGGGAGGGATTGATTGTTGGCTCTGCATCTGTTGAGCAGGCATTTGTACATATTGTACTTGTGGCACATATTGGTGTTGTGGAGTTTGTGCCTGTACAAAATGTGCACTCCCTTGTGTTCCATTATTCCTGTTATAATTGGGGTTAAAATTGTTTCCAGACTGAGATTGGTTAAAGCCAGAGCTTCTACATTCTCTAGCAAAGTGTCCCAACTTTTGACACTTGTGACATCTAAGTTTAGATTTATCAAAACCAATTTTTGTAGAACTGTTAAGTCCTGGAAACTTCCTTCCTGACCTTTTGTAAAATTTATTTGTTTTTAAACTTAACATGGCCAGTTGGTGCAAAATATCCATTTCTTCAAGGTCATCACTGCTGAAACTATTTAAGTCATCCATGATAAAACACATGTTATCAGCAGTTTGACCAAAGTCATTATTGTCATAACCTGGGAATGATCTTTCAGATGAGATCCCAGCAGTTATGTCAATGTGGTCAAAAGATCCAAAACTATTTGAACAAGTTGGTGAGTCTTGTCCCAATAGTGTTGTACTACCAGGTAGATAGTCATCAGCAGTTTTACCAGAATTTTGTAACTTTTTCTTTTGATCAATTTCTCTCTCAAAAGTAAGTAATCTCCCATGAAGTTTTGTAAGAGTGAGGGAGCTAAAATCTGGTGAAGATCTTAAGACTATTGAGTATGTTTCCCATTTATCAGGTAAAGACCTTAAAAATCTATGAAGCATAGATACAGTTGTATAGGTCTGACCATTTAGTTTTAGCTCAGATATTAATGAGGAAAATCTTTCAAATTGTTGAGTTGAAGTTTCTCCATTAATGTGAGCAAAAGTTTCATACTGTTGAGCCAAGATTTCTCTGGTGTTGGCAATCACCTCTTCAGTTCCTCCAAACTGTTCTTTTAGGCAGTCCCAAAGTTCTTTGGCACTATCACAATGTAATAGGCCAGAATAGATTTCATTTGGGAGTGCCATTGCCAACATAGAAAAAGCTTTTGCATCAAGCTCAAGTTTTAGGAAATCATCATCAGTATAGTCTTTTGGTTCTTTTGGAATTTCTTCCTTAGTTTCAAGATTTATATTTACTGGTTTATGAGGACCATATATCACAGGTCTCCAACAACCTGTGTTGGTCTGTGACAAGGTATGTGCCATTCTCTTTTGCCATATGTTATATTCATTTCTTACAAGCATGGCAGGTTTAGTGGCAGAACCAGTATTATGAGGATCCATTTTAAAGAGTATTGATTTGTCAAATATCTCTTAAAGTGATGGATGTTGATAAAAGTGAGCTTATAATCCTTTATTGAATATCAATAAGAGCCTGTGTCTGATTCTCAATTTATTAGATTGATATGTGATCAGATAAACCAGCGCTCTGATACCAATTGTTGGATCAGTAAGTTGCTCTTTTGTTAGAACTTGCTAGTTGACACTTAAGTGTTTAGCAAGTTCTTGGTGAGTGATAGCACAGCGGAATGTTTATAAGTTTAAAGCTACGCTTATCAACAGGAGTTATTACTCCCCCTGGATTCAAGAACTAATAAATGAGAAGTGTTTATTGAGAATCTAAGTAATGAATGAGAATGAAATACTTTGACAGATTCTCAGTAAACACGAAATGGAAATAACAATAATAAGTATTGAAGGATTTCTTGTATTAAAATCAATGTCTAAAACAGAGGGATGAACCCTTCTATTTATAGACTTTACAAATACATGAACCTTGCCAAAAAGCAAGTTCAGAAACAAGTTGCAGTCTTGGAACTTGTACATAAAGCAAAAAGAAATACTAAAGTATTAAACTACTGATATACAAAGGTGGTGGAAAAGATCTTCTGTAAGTACTGATGAATGACAAACTACTGATGAGTAGTTTGTCTTCAGTAGTTCTTCAGTAGAAGTGTCTGGTTTGAACTTCAGAACTTCTGATGACTTTTCTTCTTCAGCACTTCTGAATCTCTTCTTCAGCAGTTTGATTCTTTGTCTTCAGCAGTTCTATACTTAGAGTATTTTGACAGAAAGTGAATTAGACTAAGGTTTGCAAAAGTGGTTTCACCAATCCTTTTTGTCCTAACAGTTCTATTACTATAAACGCCAATATGACTTTTTTTCCTCACTAAATTTCTTGTTAAGCTTTGGAATGGTGTCATCCTGACCTCGATGTGAAGTAGACCTTAGTGACTGCAGAAAAGTATTACAAAGCGACATAAGGTTTGTGAAACCCATTCCAAGAGTCCACAACTTTCAAGCAACGACCAGGTCTTACAATTCTGCAATCAATGCAGCTGCTTCCATTTGTTCGAGGAATTTGAGGAGGGAAAAAGAAGTTGTAGAAAGCGTCTTGATGGCACAATAAAAGAAGAAGAAAGCCTCGACTACTAATTCATAATTGTGACTCTACTTATTATCATATATATATATATATATATATATATATGTGTATATGACATTCTGCATCATTTTCTTTTTCCTAAGCAAAGGCTATATCCTGGGATTCTTTAAGCTTGCTAGCATCATGTTCTAAATTTTTTATTTTTTTCCTTACATTAATTGGTCAGTGAACCAATCATATGTTTTAAAATGGTGTTTTTCTTCACCTTTTAGTTTGTATTTCAAATACTTAGTGGATCTATGGCTTTTTAACTCTACATGAAATGCTGCCATTAGCATCTGATTATGTTGGACAGAAACAAGCTGTTAAAGTTTTCTTTAGAACGGCCTTTATGTCTGCAAGGTAAAACATTTTGACTTTTCTGGTCAAAATTTGAATCCTTTATGATATCTAAATCCACCAGGATTTCCTTATTTTTCAACATTAAACTGTCTTTTTTTTCCAACATCTAAAGCATGATATAGTGACTTTGAATCCTTAAATTTTCTTCTTTTGACAACAAAAGCAAAAAAAAAAAGAGTGTATGCAACACTCGATGTCTGATTTAATAGTACTTCAGGTGACCTATGGGTTGGTGTTTTCACAAGTTATACACCCATGTCCTTTCTAGGGGATTTTTAGTGGGATTTCTTTTGTTTGTATAGTTATGTCTGTGTCGATTTGTCTATAATGCCGTTTACCATATCTTATATTATGTTTTTTATGTCAATTCTTTGGTTTATAGTCACTTGCTCTTTGTGAATTCATATATTAGTTGTCTTAGAAAATAAAAAATCGGTACTGAAAATAAAGAACATGGAACCTGCCAGCAATGTGCGACAAAAAACATACGTACCCGCAGCAACACGCGGGCATCCCCACTAGTATTAAAGATAAAAAGACGCTCAATTGTATGGTATATTTTTAGCGAAGGGTACGAAATAAATCAGATTGATTAAAAAGCACTATGTGAAATATTCGGTTAAAAGGATAACGTATAAAAAAGTTACGGGCATTTAAAAATGAAGGTGGAAATGACATGTGACTTGCATGTGCATATGTTTTTGACAAAATTACCCCTCCCACTTGTTAATTCTTTGGACACTCTAGTGGCTTCTCACCCTTCTCATTTTTTGTAGCCTTTGTAGAATAACCCAACCCTAGGATGCTAATCATCACTCACTATTTAGTATTTACACAATGAAGTTGACTAGTGGGAAACCCGCGCGTTGCGGTGGGACCGAAACCGAACAAGAAATAAGCGAAAAAACATTGAATCATACACATGTGTGGCAGCAAGTTAACTCGTCATATTAAAAAAGGTAAAAATTATCATTGAAAAACCTAACTCCAAACCGTAACATAACTACATAAAAAATAAATAAAAAAACTAAAAAGAAAACTTTCATGACTTATTTGCTTATGCTTAGATGACTTGGATATTATCATACATAATTATGATTAAACGAAACTTACATTGAAAAGTAAATATAAATGGAACCAATATAGGAACTTCTCCTTTCTCTTGCTTATAAACACAAGATAATATTATCAAAAACAATAAGTTTGATGTATTTCATATAAAAGGATTTAAGGATGAGACAACTTTTCTTAATTATAACATAAATTTTCATTTTCAATCCCCTCACCCTAGAGTATTAGGAATACTTATCTATCAAACTCCAAAATTTTCTTTTTATTAATAGTCATTCAACCAAATTTACGACATATTAAAATCATCATACATTTCGATATCAAAATTTCGCATATTACAATAAGTTAAATGTCTTTTGTAAAAGAAAACTCACTTCAAACTAATTTAATCATGATCAATTGACCATAATTACGGGAAACCTTTGTTTGAAATTCATTATAAACGAAAACTTTCTTCCCCGACCATTAAATCCGGAGACGCGTTGTTTTAGGTAAGATTAGGCATGTTTAGATGTATCAATGTAATGTAATAATTTTAAAATGCAAATCGTTACCTGATGATTAAAACACAGATTTCCTTATTGATTTATCAATTTCTTATAGTATTATCAAGTTTATAAAAGTTTAACTTTTATAAAGTATATAAAATATTATAACAAAACATGTAGCCTAATTAATTATTTTTTATATGTTTTATATTTAATGTGTTCCAAGTAATTGTATAAATAAATGTCATGTGTTTTCATAAATATCACTTAACTCTTGACTTCATTTTAATTAAATATGGTGTTTCAAAGACAAAACTGCCCCTAGAATGTAGTTATTTTATGTATTGGGTGTTGTTTCATAAGCAATTAAATTTGTACTTCTTAAAATTTAAGAAGTCCTTTTCAAATGCTTTATAATATAGTATAGATATAGATATAGATAATAAGAGTTTATAGTAAAATCACACGCTTTTTTGTTCAACCTCTTAGACCATGCGTAGTGGGGGGGCTTTATTTATAAAGCCCCCCCTTCCTGATTGGTCCACGTGGCTGCTGAGTCAGCATGGAGAGAGAAACTGAAAAGGGGGTGTAGTGATAGGGGCTTTATAAATAAAGCCCCTGTTTCTGATTGGTTGATTTTTTTATTATTTTTTTTTAATCTTTTACCTCAAAATAAATAAAATAAAAGACAAATAAATATAAAAAAAATTACAAATAATATTAAAAACACACAACTAATATTAAAAAATTACAACTAATATTAAAAAAAAAAGTTACACACTTCCTAAATTACTTATTTAAACATTACATATTCCTAAATTACTTATTAAACACTAGATAATTCCTAAATTACTTATTTAAACATTACATATTCCTAAATTACTTATTAAACACTAGATAATTCCTAAATTACTTATTTAATCCTAATTTTCTCCACTATGGAGAGTAGTTGTCCCAGTCCTCGAGTGTGTAGTACTCGGGGGACATGGAACGTGAGCTATCCCGTCCATCGGATCTCGCATCCGAGGGGAACCAGCAGTACTCACGAGGAGGGGTAGGTCGGCTCCAGAGGTGTTCCTCCTCCTCAATTTCCCTGAGGGCTTCCAAGTCCTCCTCAGTTGGGGTAGTCTGGTGGTAGGGGGTGGGGGTGGGGGTGGGGGTAGTCTGGTGGTAGGGGGTAGGGGTGGGGGTAGTCTGGTGGTGGGGGTGGGGATAGCAGCAGTCCGGGGGTGGGGGCCGACAACATTAGTCGGTCCATTTCACTAACATCCATGACATAATCCATGGCCCAGACCATTTCCTCATCCGTGAAGTCATCATCGGCTTCAGGAGGAGGAAAGGTTGGTTGTGCAGCAGCAGCAGGAGGAGGGAGATATAACCAATGTTGTGGAGGAGGAGGAGGAGGAAGAGGAGGTTGTGCAGCAGTAGGAGGAGGAGAGGAGGTGAATGGTAGTCTCCGGGGGCGGCCCCGTCCCCAGACCCGGCGAGAGTACTGCCGGACATTAGACGGTCCGGCAGCTCCTGGTTGAAAACCGGCCATATTATTCATTGTTTTGAGGATGAGGATGAGGAATTGGAGGTGTGACTGAAAAATCAGTTTTGGTGTTGTATTTATAGGGTTAGAAATATGACCGTTTGGGGGGGGGGAGATTTTGAATTTCAAACGGTTTGGAACAGTAACCGTTTAAAATTCAAATGTTTGAATATAATTTTTTTATTAATTTTTTTAATAAATATTATTTTTTAATATTAATTATTTTTTTATTATTATTTTATTTAATCTAATAAATTTTATGTTTAAATTATTATTATTATTATTATTATTATTATTATTATTAAAAATAAAATAATAAGGTTTGAATGTTTGACCTTGCCACATGGCAAGGTTTGATTGGATGGGTAAAAATGTCATGGCGTTATATATATAGAGCCCCTACCTGATTTTTAAAAATAGCGCCCCTGTGTACCGGTGTTTGGGGCGCTATTTTTTAAAAATTTGGGCAAGTAACGCCCCACTACGGTGGGTCTTAGTCTTCTTCTTCTCTTGGTGATTTTTTTTTTATAAAAATTTAGTAGTTTTATTAAAACGAAATACGAATCTTACATCACAACATTTAGATTTTGAATCGAAGATCACTTGAAAAATATGGTTCATGGCTCTCAAAATGACAAAAGGTGTTTCTATTTTTTTTTTATGGAATGGCATAGACTCTTTATATTTATAAAGCAAAAGGCAAACACTACAAGTGACAGGGCACAACCGGTGTGTGCTTAGAAGGTAGTTATTAATGAAGGTGTCATTGCAACAAAGTGGCTTATGAGTTACGACATGAATATGATATGTAATGTTCGTTAGTACCAATACCCCCCAACATTGAGTCACCTACTCACCTTTTTTATTTGTAATTGTCATATTTCAAATAATGTGTCACACACACATAATTACTCAAGCTCAAGCATAATTATACCAGCTATTCTTATGTTTCACAAATTAACCCATATTCATACTGGATCTATATACGACACATAGAATCAATGCAAATATACGTTGTTCACATGCCGTAAACAACGCAATATCCCCAATTAACTTAAGTTTGTTCAATTGTATAGAATAAAAGTATAATTGTTGTGAGTTCAATTTTCAAAATCATAAGTTAGATTTGTTGGATATATAGGATGTCCGATGTAATTAAAAGTCGAGATCAACGTAACCCGACCCGGTACGATCCGAAGAGTTACACGTTGGTACACGAATCAGATAAGTTCACGTGTTGGTGGATTATTATTTATGAAATAATAATTGTTTTAGTCTTGAGGGATTTAATATTAATAAGATTAATATTAAGGAGTATCTTGATGGACTTAATATTAATAAGATTAATATTAAGGAGTATTAAGATATTTAAGCAAGGGGGTTTATTGCAAGTTATTGTCTTATAAAAGGAGGGTTAAGGATTAAACCCTAATGCACACTTTTGATAAAACAACAAACCCTTGCCTCCTTTTCGTGGCTTTTTGCGGCCGCCACCAAAGAAAAGAAGGCCGCCGCCTTCTTCTTTTTTTTGTCCGGCCATCAACCACCACAAGCCACCACCTTCCTCTTGCAAGTGTTGTTTCCCGGTTGGTTCGTGCTCGGTTGTGAACTTCCTACTAGCGAGGATTCGTTGTAACCCGCGTGTTACAATTCCGGTGTAGTCGTCAAAGGTTGATTACTAAACACCCTATGGTTGTTTATTATTTATTTGTTTATACGCGTTTAACTGAGATCCTGATTGGGAATATTTTATTAATCGGATTAATAAAATTAAATATATATTTATACATATTAATCGGCCATTATATATATAGTATATATAATCCGTTTTTGATAAATATATAAACCGCTTCCGCTGCGTATACGATACCATGATTCCCAACAGTGGTATCAGAGCCACGGTTACGCGCGTATAGATGGTAAAGTTATAATTTTGATCTATGTTTTATTGTCAAAAATTGTTTATTTTGACAAAAGATCAAAAGCTTTTAGTTGTTCATGGATTGTGATGTGAATCGAGCCCTAGGTATTTGACCCATGTCATGGTTGTGTTTGTGATGATTTTATTTTTTTATTGATTTGTATTTTTTTTTATTACGGATATTGGATCCGGTGTAATAGATAGGATTAGAATAGATTTGATTTTATTGTATTTTCAAATTTATTGTTGTAATCCTTCAAGTACAAGATCAAGACGAAGATAAAAAGGCGAACAGGTTCCATGAAGATAGAGATCTCGGGTCAAGTGGGAGCTATATCAAAATTGTTTTGAAACCCTTTTGACTAGTTCGTTTCGTTTCTGGCTAAAACGAAACGGGCGACCTATTAGGGGCTCGATTCGTTTAATTTTATTATTATGTTTTGTGGTTGTGGTTTATTTATTGTAAATAATTTAGATAACCCAAAATAAATAAAATTTTCACAATCATGGCAACAGTTTTCTTAAAACAAGTTTTATAAAAACCGAAAAGCATATTTAATAAAAGGAGTTTTATTAATATTAAAACAAGTCCATTCGCGATAATACGACCAACGTAGTTTAAATAGGGTATTTAAAACTATACCGTGTCGAGTGTTGAAAGGAGTTTCAATTATCACGAACAATATAAAATTGGATTTTATAAAGTGTTGTGTGACTCACATCATGCTAACGAGTCATTCAATATATTTATGGTAAATATTAAAATTAAATCCCAATTTTAAATTGATGTTTCATGCCACCCTTAACGAGTTAACACTCCATTCTATATCGAACCCAAATGTTAGTGCTGACCCTGCATCTGGGCGTTGATCATGAGTGAAGGTAATCATCGCGGTTCCTGTGTAACATAGGCCGGTGTTACAGTTAACAGTAAAGGACCAAACATCGCTTGTTTGACAAGTGGGCATAGTTGGGGTTAAACATACATCGCTTTTAGCGATACCCCAAAAAGGAGAGTTGTGTAGTGGACACAATTAACAATCGTTGTTTATCTACCTAATCATGCAAGTGGACAGTGCTAAGCCAGTTCATTGTGTATTGATGAATCGGGATCTCATCCTAATTAATTTTGCTTTTTGGGTCATAAAATAATTAGGATACTTAAAACATGAAATACTAATACATTAGATTTTGAACTTTGTAGATGTCAACTGAAAACAATTCCACCTCTCAATTCTCTCTCAAGTCCATCTTAGAGAAGGACAAACTTAACTACTCCAACTTCATGGACTGGCACCGCAACTTGAAAATTGTTCTCAAGGCGGAGAACAAGTTGTATGTTCTAGAAACGCCAGTTAGCACTCGTGTGCTAAAAATGAAGGCATATCTTGATCACTTGGCTCGTCTGGAATACCCCTTGAGCGATGAGTTAGCTGGGGATATTATCCTAAGCTCATTGCCCAAGTCATATGACCAGTTCATTATGAACTACAATATGAACGGGATGGAAAAGACACTTGCAGAACTGCATCAGATGCTCAAATCTGCTGAGGTGAACATACCTAGCAAGACTGCACCAGTGCTAGTGATCAAGGAGGGACAAGTTAAGAAACCTAACACCAAGAAAATGGGCAATCAGGGCAAAGGGAAGGGCAAAGGCAAATCTGTTGCCAATAAGAAACCTCGGAAAGATGCCAAGTGTTTTCATAGTGATGATACTAGGCACTGGAAGAGGAACTGTGCTAAGTATTTAGCTGAGCTGAAGCAAGCTAAGGCTTCAGGAGGAGAGTCCTCAAGTATATATGTTATTGAAATCTTTGCTTTTCCTAGCAAAACATGGGTGTTTGACACAGGATGTGGTTTCCACATTTGTAATGTTTTGCAAGGACTAAGAAAGATTAGAAAGCTGAAACAAGGCGACTTGGAGGTCCATGTTGGCAATGGACAAAGAGTTGCAGTGAAGGCAATAAGAGAATATGTTCTTTTACTACCTTCTGGTTTAGAACTTGTTTTGAACAATGTTTATTACATTCCTAGTGTGACTAGAAATATTGTTTCGTTTCATGCTTTTCGTAGACAAGGTTTTGATTATCGTTTTAATGGTGAATTTATTTCTGCTTATTTTAACGATGTATTTTACTTTGATGCAAAACCTAACAATGGGATCTATGAGATAGAAATCTAAAACGATAACATATTATGCAATATCTCTCATAAACGTAATAAGTTGGACTTTAATGATACGTATATGTGGCATTGTAGACTTGGTCACATAAGTGAGAATCGTGTTAAACAACTCAAAACCGCAGGAATCCTGGATTCCAAAGGTTCGGAGTCGTTTGGAAAATGCGAATCATGCTTAAGTGGAAAGTTAACAAAAGCACCTTTTTCAAATGTTGGAGAAAGAGCTAATGATCTGTTAGGACTTGTACATACAGATGTATGTGGTCCATTCAGAACAATGTCAAGACATGGAGAACGATACTTTGTTACATTTACTGATGATTTCAGTAGATATGGTTATGTTTATCTTATGAAGCATAAACATGAAACTCTTGAAAAGTTCAAGGAATACCAAAACGAAGTAGAAAATTAGCTAAATAGAACTATTAAAATGCTTCGATCAGATCGAGGCGGTGAATATCTTAGTCAGGAATTCATCGACCATCTAAAGGATTGTGGAATAGTTTCACAACTCACTCCACCTGGAACACCGCAACATAATGGTGTGTCTGAGCGGAGAAATCGAACTCTATTAGATATGATTCGATCAATGATGTGTCGAACAAACCTTCCAAAATCCTTTTGGAGTTATGCTTTGGAGACCGCCGCAAGACTTGTGAATATAGCTCCGACGAAAAAGGTTACTAAAACGCCTTATGAGATATGGCATGGAAAGAAACCTCATGTATCCTACCTTAAAGTCTGGGGATGTAATGCTTATGTCACTCTAGAATCTTCGGATAAACTAGATCCCAGAGGCGGAAAAGTGGTTTTCGTTGGATACGGTAAGAAGATCGGTTACATGTTCTACCACCCCACTGAAAATAAGATTTTCACCAAACGCAGAGGCACTTTCTTAGAGGAAGAGCTTCTGGCGCGAGGGATTGGAGATAACTATGTGGATCTTGAAGAAATTCGAGAATCACAAGTGACTGAACCAGCTGTTCAGACAGAACCAGATGTAACTGATCCAGTTGTTGAAGTTGAGCCTGAGAGGACTCAAGAAACAACAGAAACACCAAGTGTTCGGAAAAGTATTAGGGATCGTCGTGCACCGGTAAGGTATGACGATATCTTCATGATTGATGAAGCTGAGCCTACTACTTACAAATCTGCAATCTTGGATTCAGAATCCAAGAAATGGCAAGAAGCCATGAATGCAGAGATGCAATCCATGTATGATAACCAAGTCTGGGAATTGGTTGATCTTCCTACCGAATGTCGGACTGTGGGAAACAAATGGATCTTCAAGAAGAAGACTGACATGGATGGGAATGTGCAAACCTACAAAGCAAGGCTTGTAGCGAAAGGTTTTACTCAGACTCAAGGAATTGACTATGAGGAAACTTTCTCGCCAGTGGCCATGCTTAAGTCTATTAGAATTCTACTTGCCATTGCTGCATATTATGACTATGAGATATGGCAGATGGATGTCAAAACCACGTTCCTTAATGGACACTTACTGGAAGATGTCTATATGGTTCAACCTGAAGGTTTTGTCGATCCGAAGAATCCTAATAAGGTGTGCAAGCTGAATAAATCCATCTATGGATTAAAGCAAGCATCTCGCAGCTGGAATCTCCGTTTTGATCAGAAAATCAAAGAGTTTGGTTTTATCAAGAACGAAGATGAACCGTGTGTTTACAAGAAGTCTAGTGGGAGCTATATTACTTTTCTTATACTGTATGTAGATGACATACTAATCATTGGAAACAATATCCCTATGCTTAAAGATGTTAAGACCTGGTTGGGTAAATGTCTCGCAATGAAAGATCTTGGTGAAGCCGCTTATATTCTGGGAATAAAGATTTATAGAGATAGATCAAAGCGGTTATTGGGTTTGAGTCAAAGTACATATATTGATAAGGTCTTACGACGCTTCTCAATGCAAGACTCAAAAAGGGGGCTCTTGCCCATGGCACATGGAACCATTCTTGATAACAAGCAGTGTGCAAATACTGTAGAGGAAAAGAAGAAAATGGAAGGTGTTCCATATGCTTCTCCGATTGGTTCCATCATGTATGCCATGTTATGTACTAGACCTGATGTCTCGTATGCTCTTAGCATGACGAGTAGATATCAACAGAATCCAGGAGAGAGTCACTGGCTGCAGTGAAGAACATTCTTAAGTACTTGAGAAGGACTAAGGACATGTTCTTAATATATGGAGGACTTGACGAGGAGCTGTCAGTTAAGTGTTATACTGATGCAAGCTTCCAGACTGATCGTGATGATTCAAGGTCACAGACGGGATATGTTTTCATTCTGAATGGTGGGGCTGTTACTTGGAACAGCTCTAAGCAAAGTGTGGTTGCTTAATCCACCTGTGAATCAGAATACAATGCTGCATCGGATGCTGCAAAAGAGGCTGCTTGGATGAAGAAGTTCATTGGTGATCTCGATGTTATGCCTAGCATAAAGAAACCAAACGAGATACTGTGTGACAACACTGGTGCCATTGCTCTTGCAAAGGAACCAAGGTCACATCAGACCACAAGGCATATACTCAAGAAATTCCACTATATTAGAGAGATAATAGGACGTGGAGACATTGTATTAAACAAAGTTCATACAGATCTGAATCTGGCTGACCCCTTTACTAAGCCTTTACCTCAAGTTAGACATGAGGAGCATGCTGGAAATATAGGGCTTAGAGTTGTTAGACAATGGGCATGATCTGTAAGATATTTAGCAAGGGGTTTATTGCAAGTTGTTGTCTTATAAAAGGAGGGTTAAGGAGTAAACCCTAATGCACACTTTTGATAAAACAACAAACCCTTGCCTCCTCTTCTTGGCTTTTTGCGGCCGCCACCAAAGAAACGAAGGCCGCCGCGTTCTTCTTTTTTTTGTTCGGCCATCAACCACCACAAGCTACCACCTTCCTCTTGCAAGTGTTTGTTTCCCGGTTGGTTCGTGCTCGGTTATGAACTTCCTACTAGCGAGGATTCGTTGTAACCCGCGTGTTACAATTTCGGTGTAGTCGTCAAAGGTTGATTACTAAACCCCCTATGGTTGTTTATTATTTATTTGTTTATACGCGTTTAACTGAGATCCTGATTGGGAATATTTTATTAATCGGATTAATAAAATTAAATATATTTTATACATATTAATCGGCCATTATATATATAGTATATATAATCCGTTTTTGATAAATATATAAACCGCTTCCGCTGCGTATACGATACCATGATTCCCAACAAGATTATGGATGTTCAAGAGTCGAGCAAAACCAAACGCGGGTTGGTTTTAAACATGGACTAGGTATGTTCACGTCTTCACATGATTGAAGTTTTGAATAGTTGGACAGTTAAAAAATAAAATAAAACATGGACTATTGAAGAATTTGGACTAAAGTATAAGGTTGTAATGTTATGGGCTTAGATAGTGGACCGCTTTTGCATTATTTAATGCTATAACTTGGGGTTAAACTTAAACCAGCCCAAACGAGCTAATTGAACCGAAAGAATTTTGAGTGATCTCGAGCTAAGCTTGTTTACAAACCGAGCCAAGCTAGCTTGATTCATTTACAACCAAGTCAATTTCAAGTGTTTTCAAAGTTTCCTTCCAAGTGATGTTCAAGCTTTTATTTGAACAGCCCTAAGATACTAAAATACTATTTCACGTATGAATTTCTCTGTAGCTCTAGTAAGACAAGATGTGTTACATAAGCCAAAATAGATGCAAACACAATGATAAAATAGTAAAGTATGAGTATATAAATATGGATTATCAATGTTCTTATGAGTAAATTATGACAACATAGACACAAGATTATTTACTTTATTTTTATTTTATATAAAAAAGTAACTGGTTTTGCACCACTTTATTCAAAGTTTAAAAATGTCAAATAACAGAATAAAATCAATTATTATATTAATACACTTCTTTTAAAAAATAAAAAAACAGCTTTTTCTTGATGCTTTCGACATAAAAGTAAAGTTTATTATATGCAACAAAAGAACGAATACCATCACCTCAAAATTATATAATGTTTCACAAAAAGAACACACAATACATCAAATTCTAAAATAATTAAAAAAAACAATAAAATACTTCACAATTCATATGAACAATGAACTCCTCACAATTTGTTCCGATATCTATCCAACGGGTCTTTAATAGGGACTCTATCATGGTAAACTCTCCAAGCATAATCTTCAAACGAAAATGAACCAAATAATTTATCTTCGCTACACTCTTCATGAACATCTTTATTTTCGTTATCGTGGTGATCAGTGCCACCATTGCCTATCACCGCTCTTAGACCGAGAGGAGAGACGGTACTCTCTAGCGGCAATGTTACCAAGAGCGACATCGATAAGGACGAAGTGTCGCTCCCCCCTTCTTCCAAGTTTAAAGCCGGTTTTCCTCTCACTTTCTTCAATTTTCCATTGCTCCATACCTAACAAATTATAAGACATATTAGAAAAAACTCTTAATGGTACGGTGTAATCAAAGTTAAATAAGGAAAAACCTTAGAATAATATAATATTTACATTGAAAAAATTACAATATCATATAGCTTATTATTATTATTATATATTTTTATTTCAACTGTTGTGGATATATAAATATATTGATTACAAGTTTGTTTCAAGCAAGTTACCAAAAGTAGGTTGATATATCTACAATTTTCATAAACAAGCTTATAAATAATTAAACGCAAAATTGTCACATTCGAAAAATGACAAAAAACACGAAACTTGAAGTCCACATCAATATGATGGCACACCTAGAAATAATCCCATACACAATAACGTGTTTCGTGTCAAACAACAAAAATTAAGGACTTTAGAGCTCCATTAAATGATCTTATATCAACACACAATCTGTATCTAAATATAAAATAACAAAAAACTAAATAAAAATCAAACTAAACTAGATATTAATTTGATCATATCGTATAGTGGGTCCATTTGGCAGCCATCACAGTTGACAGAAAACCCTAAATGCTCGTTTTTTTTATTTATATACGGGCAACAATGTCAGAAAAAAAATATATAATATCACATCAAACACCTTTTTAAATTAAAAAAATGAATTTTGGAACCATACACCACTTAATTAGGAATGATACACCCTGGTCCACATCAAGCACCAATAGAAAGCTGCCACATACCCCAGAATGTGATGTCACATACCTAAAATGTGACGTCACGGGGTGTATGAAACCCATAACCCTAAAAAAAAGACAAATAAAAAAAGGTAATTAGGATTCATACACCACCTATTTAGGATTCGTACACCTTGGCCCACATCACATACCAATAGAAGAATGACACATACCCCAGAATGTGATGTCACACCCTCAAAATGTGACGTTACAGGGTGTATGAAACCCATAACCCATAAAAAAAAGTCCATAAATATAGTGATTTTAGGTATATTTTTTCTGTTAAAAGCTCAAGTCAATCTTATTGAACTAAAATCATATTTATCTTATTATATTATTTAATTATTATAAATAATAATAATGGCAAGGTTTTAAAATACGAAATGAACACAATGTTCATAAACTTGTTCTGTGGTAAATTCGTTTATTTAACAAATGAATGAACTTTAACATAACTTTTTTTTGTTGTTTTGAACAAACAAACGAATATAAATACATGTTTTGCTTTATGTTCATAAACATTCGTTTTAAGGTATTTAAAATATATTTTTTTATCTAGAAAAAAAGTCTAGATAAAATAAAAAACAATTAAAAAATTTATATCTGTATTTAATAAATAACATTTCTCACCTGAGCAATGTCTCCAATAGTGATCAAGATAGAATCCACTTCAGGCAAAACGGACACCAAACCCGAATCCGTCAACAACGAACAGCTCCGGCTCCGAATCTGATAATGCAACCCGACAACATACGGGTAAAACCTACCCGACCCGACCACCTTCTCACCAATATCCCCACAATTATTCTCAGATACCCACATCAACGTAGACACAGAATCCGGATCATCCAAACCCGGAAACCGTACACCCACAGCGCACGTTAGCGCCTCCACAACAGCCAAACCAACCTTCTCCATTTCCCTGGTAAACTCACGTAGAGAACCTATAACCAACTCGGATGATGAACCGGTTGAGCAAGCCGAGTCAAGAAACAACGAGTCATGTGAACCGCTGACGTCATCATCGTCGTCGTCGTCATCGTTGAAACCTAAAGGCCATGTGGGTGGAAAGTGTTGGTGTTTTTGGTCGGTAGAGAGGTTGAAAAGAGTGACTGAGTCAGACTCGGCTGAGTTAGCGAGTTGAGATGGGATGGGGTGATCAGTGAGTTGGAAATAACCGAGTTGGGAGATGGTAGGTAAGGTGGAGGATAAGGAGGGTTTAAGGTCAGTGAAAGGGATGATTGGAGGAGTGGTGGTGGTGGAGAGAGAGGAACGGCGGCGGAGTAATAAAGGGGTGGGACCGGTGGTGGTGGAGAGAGATGGTGGGAGACGGTGGAGGAGGCGGGAGAGGAGGTCGGTGGTGGTGGTGGAGGTGGAGGAGGTGGTGGTGGTGGAAGGAGTTGGTGGTGGTGCGGAGGTGGTGGTGGTGGTGGAAGGTGGTGGGAAGTGATGGTGGTGGTGATCGTGAGTTGATGAAGCCATGGGTGGGAGAGAGAGAGAGAGAGAGAGAGAGGTGTGTTTTTTTTAAATGATTGTGTTGGAAAGTTGAAAGTGTTGTGGTGTTCTGGTTTCCTTAAATACTGAAACTCTTGGAGATAAACATGAGTGGATCAGTGTCGTTATAAATTCTAAATTTATTTTTTTTAACGGCAAACTAGTAATTCATCACCAAAATTCTAAATTTAGTTTTTTTTTTTTGAACGGCCAACAAATTGGAATCACTCACGGAATACTGGAGTATCATCGTGCCACCAGTGTTGCCACGCGATCATATTCCACCACCAAGTCACCAATTCAGGAGGAAACTCATAATTATGAGAAAACCCCCTTTGTGATATTCGAACCCAGGACCTTATGGTCCCTAAGTCTTATCTCACCACCAAGATACCACTAGGCTATAATGCCTTAAGAGTGTTTTATCAAATTTTGAAAAATGAGGGGGAAATAAATGTTTACAGACTTTTAAAAAGTTGGAGAGAGAGAAGGGTTTTTTTTTTTTTTTTTTTTATTTATTTTTCCAAAACTAGCAATCTCATTTGTTAAATTCTTAGACACATGTTATACACTTCCTAAGCTTAGCATAACATAACTCAACCCTAAGAGTATCCGGAGTGGGGGCAGGAAGGGGGGTAACATCGCCGCCGAAGCTGGCGTGGGAGGGGCGGGAGGTTGGGGGCGGGGGGCAATTCACTGGCGTGGGGCACTTGGCATCTTCTGATTGGTTAGGGTTTTTTTTTTTTTTTTTTTTTTTTTTTTTTTTTTTTTTTTTTTTAACTTTAACACAATATAATATTATTTCCTTCCCCCCTTCCACTCCCCACAATTCTCCCCCCCCCCCCCCCACAAGGGTCCACAAGTGCCACATGGCGCTTCATCCCCCTCTTTCCCCCCACCACTCCGAGTAGCCTAACACTATATTATCTTCAAAAGGAACTACAATGTCGAGATGTTTTATAATCGATTTCTTACAAAATATTTATTTTTAAAGATTGTGAAAGACATCGATGCTCAATTTGAATGGTTTCAAGAAGGGTACACCGCTAGGGGAAAAGAGTGTTATGGTGATACAAAATAGCACATCCACGATTCATCAACTTGTAATCGGTAACGTTCTTGAAGAATATGATGAATATTTAGCTATGTCTTTCAAGTAAGTCTCTTTAATATTTTTGCAACATTGTTATTAAGTTATACGGTAAAGAGTATCTACGAAGACCGACTAGGAACGACATAACACGTTTGTACGCCGCACATGAAGCTAGATGGCACCTTCCAGTTATGGTTAGTAGCATCAACTGTACGCACATCGTTTGGTGAAGTTGTTCGGAGGGTTTGCGAGGCCAGTTTATAAGAGGTGACCATAAAAAAACGACGATCATGCTCGAAGCTGTTGCATCGAATGATTTATGGATTTGGCATGCGTACTTTGGTCCTCCCGGCTCAAACAACAACATTAATGTTCTACATCAGTCACCGCTATTCGATATTGACGTACAGAGAACCACCTTGACGTGTCCGTTTACGGTGAATGGGAGACAAGATAGACGCAACTTCTATTTTTGTTGACAACATCTACCCAAGTTTGTTAGTTTTTGTGAAAGCATATTCAATTCTGACTGTTAACAAAGAAATATTGTTCAAGAAGTTACTTGAATATGCGAAAAAAGACTTGAACGAGCACTTGATGTTTTGAAAGGTAGAGGCACATAATTGATCGACAGGTACGTTTGGCTGATCAAGCGAAAATAAGGAGTATTGTTGTGTACGTGTGTGTCATATTGTACAACATGATCTTAAAGGAAGAGGGACGTACAATATCTCCAGATTACGTTATAGACCCCCTGGCACAGGTAAACGTTAGCAATGATATTATTTTGGAGTTGATGAATGAACAAACCCCCTATCAACGATGATTTGATCTAATGAAACATGTTGGTAGTTTAGATATCAAATTTAATGAGTTCTTTTAAAATTGTGTAATGATGTGATGACCACCCCTAAATTATTGTTATAGTCTATGTTCTTTTAGAATTGTGTATTATATGGATAATATCACGGTTTTGTTATTTGTTCATTTAAAGTATGTTTCTCCAACTTCAATAAAATTGATCGGAAAAACACACAAGGTTCCATCAATCTATACTTAAGTTATTGTATGTTAATACGACAATGTCGAGTGGCAAACAAAAGCTAGCGATTTCAACACATAGGTGGCAAATTTACACATAAGAGCATTTCAAGTTCGGTGACAAAATTGCCCTTTTGATATTTTTATAGCCATAGCCATAGCCAATTTACTACTTAACTAAGCAACTCTTTTTTAGGGTTCAAGTTAAGTTTACAATGACTTCAAGTTTAATCTAACTAAAATGTAACCCCTTTTTTATGATATATTAAATATTTTAATATCCATGTATGATCTTGGTGTTTTGAATTCAAGTTTGATATTTGGATTGGCATAACTATGTCTTGGATCTAAATTTAGTAAGTTTGAAATGAATTTTATAAGTAGAAAGAATAATTTAAATTTTAGATTGCTTTTAGTGAGAGCTTTTGTATGAAAAAACTTTATTTACTATTCACATAAGTGCTTTTTCAACAGAATAAAAAAGCATATGTATTTTGATTGAAGTTACTAAAAAAACTTTGCATATATTATAAATAAGGATGAGTATTTCAACTGAATATTGATACCAAACTAAAATCATACCGCACTGAAGGATTTTGGTATTGATACTAATATTTGTGGGATTCAGGATTAGTATGGTATTTAATCGGTAATACCAATTAAATACCAAATTATAAATGTGTATATGTTTAAAAAAAGTGTAGTACAAACAAACCACATTTTCGTATACTCCTCTCCACCTCACGTGCGTAGTCGTATTGTCATCCCCAACCCCTACTACCTTCGTCAACCTCTCAACCACAACCACCATCCACCTCCCTAACCGTTTCCCACCTCCCGCGCCTCTTTACCACACTGTCCTTCTCTTGTACCGTCGGCCTCTCCTTACGTCCTGCATCATGTCTCCTGCCTCCTCTTGTACCGTCGGCGTCCCTCACGTTTCCCACCTAGTCCGTCCTAAAAATCGTGTTATAGATATATTATTAGGAAACAGACTTTTATATATCTAATATAATCTTCTAGGGGTATGTTTGGTAATAAGCTTTTAAGAGCTTTTAGGAGCTTTAAGCTTCAAACTTTTAAGAAAAAACTCATACTCAATAAAAAGCCTTGGAGCTGGAAGCTTTTAGTTAGGAGAAAAAAACTCTATAGTGAAAAGCTACTAACTAGCGTTTAAGAAAAAAAACTGTACTAGCTACAAGCTTTTAATTAGTAAATGACACAAATACCCATTCTATTATAAAAATAAAATAAAAACCTTCTTTATAAGCTTTTAATTATGCCAATTTTAGTCATTTTATACATTTTATTAAAAGCTACAGCTACTCTGCCAAACATCAAAATATATTTAAAAAACTTCAAGCTACCGGCTAGTTTTGCCAAACATACCCATCATGTAACATACCTTAAAATGATAGCTACTAAAGTTGAAATTTGCAACTTTTTAAAACCAATTGTTTGTGTATTTAAAGTTACTTAAAATTTGTAATTTTTTTATTAGATATATGTATACGGGTTATTTCATATATATATATATATATATATATATATATATATAGGGGGCGGTTATTCTACAAAAATAAAGAAACGTGCGAAGGATATTTATACATGATAATTATGTAATGATAATTACGTAATGTTTTTTATGTTCATGAAAGCATTACGTAATTATCATGCATTTGTACATGATAATTACGTAATGATAATTACGTAATGTTTTTTATGTTCATGAAGGCATTACGTAATTATCATTACGTAATTATCATATACAAAGTGATCCTTCGCACGCTTCGCACGATTTTATATTTTTGTATTTGATCCTGCCCCTATATATATATATATATATATATATATATATATATATAGGATTTTGTTCAAATGAGAACCTTTTCCCAAATTGAGAACTAGAGAACCATTCTGGGCCACACATTTCTCTAAGGCAATTTTTTTTTTTTTTTTTTTTTTTTTTTTTTTTTTTTTGCAAAAATCGTTGCTTTATATGTAAGGAAATTTTTTTTTATTTTTTTTGTATTTTTTTTTAGTATACACATGTGTATATACACATATGTATAACTGAAATATACACATATGTATAGCTGAAAAATGCTATATACACATATGTATAATTGTCATATACACATATGTATAAATGAAAAAAAAAATTCAAAAAAAAATAAATTTTTTTTTCCTTGCATAAAAATGTGCGATTAAAGCAAAAAAAAAAAAAAAAAAAAAAAAAAAAAAAAAAAAAATTTTGCCTTTATATGAAATGTGTGGCTCAGAATGGTTCTCTCAGTTCTCAAATAGGGGTTGGTTCTCTTAGGATCCCTACCCTATATATATATATATATATATGTGTGTGTGTGTAATTTTTTATAAATTGAACTACAAAATCTTTTTAATAATTATAAATTGGCAAATTACATCAAGATAACATGTAGACGGATAACAAGCTGTGTTGTCACTCATTTTTGGATCGCAAATCCTAGTCTACTAAAAATAAACCCCTCTCCCTTTAATATCGAAATGTTGCCATGAATAACTTGATGGACCCCGGTTATTACACGTTTATAAACTTGTGATTACATATGTGTAATAAGAAAATTACATATAATAAAAATAAAACTACCTGTATATAATATTTAAATATATAAAGGAGTTAATTACCAAAACCGTCCATGTAGTTTGGGCCAATATGCCACTCCAGTCCAAACTTTTAAAAATTGCTTGAACAGTCCCTGACTTTTGAAGAAATAGGCCAAAACAGTCCAAATACTTAACTTAGTTAACTTTTTGCCGATAAGTCAATAGCAAAATCATCAAGTCAGGGGTAAAATTATCTTCTTCCTCATCTCATCTGCAACCATTCTATACACCCACACCTGCAACCACCACACTCCACTTTATGCAACCCACCTTCACCAAACCTAATCACCACCGACAACCCCCACTGTCACCACCGTCCTCAACCACCGCTGTTCACACCTGCAACCACCAATCACCACCGCCCTCAACCGCCACTCCCAAATCAAATAAACTTCAAGATCATCTCTTTCTTTCAATCAACTGCGATGAAGATGCCAGAGAGGTTGCAGCAATGGAATGCCAAAGCAATGTCAAGATTCTCCTTCAGAAACGCCACCACCATCCTTTGTTTCTTTAACTTAATTACAGCTCTGTTCTTGATCCATGCTTTTTTATCTCGTTCCAACTCTAATACACTAGATTCAGGTGCAAGTTACTTACTTTATTATTCATCTATAATAGGTTCCTCTTCCTTTTATTAAATTTCCAATCTTTATTTAAAATTAGCCTTTTTTTAAAAAATTCCCAATTTTTTTTGTTAATAATAATAATAATAATATATAAAAAAACCAATAACTCTTACAACTGGGAGGCGGGTAAACGGGCCACAAGTTGCGCCGCTACCCCCTTTTGAATAGAAAAACCTACTCTATTAAAAATAAAACCTAGGTCCTTTGTCGCTGGAGAGTTACTCTGCACCACCTTTTGAACTTTTTTTAAAAACCGGATTGCCTCGGGAGCTAAACCTCCAAATGTGTCAAAAGCAAATGGCACAAAAATGTGTTGGTTTTCTAGACAGGCAGCTTCATGTTTGACAACTTTCTGGGATTCTGTTCTCAATGCTGCTTGCCCTGCCACAAACCCCGAATCTCGAAGTCCCACTAACGGAGACACCCCTGTGAGATCAACGCATGCACGTTTTCCTTGTGCCCACCCGAACACGAGGACATCTGCTGGCCTTAGGGTAGAACACCCTTCTAGGGGGTCCGTCAAAAAGTTAACCAGGGCTTCTTTCCTAGCCGAAATCCCTGCCCTTCGCAAGACGTCCCATAAAACATCCCTGACCAGATCATGTCTGTATTTAAATCCGGGCAGCTCCTTACAATGCAGGGCATGTTCCCCAAAATTTAACTAAACATGCTTTTTTGCAAACCGGACACGGCTCATCAATTGGGAACATGGGAATCATGAGCCTATATTTAAGGACAGCACGGTATTCAACAGCTGACATGTGTTGCCCGAGCCCCCCAATAGGAAGGAAAGCCAAGAAATCTTGTGCATGCGCTACTTTGAGGCATTCAAACACCGCTTTCTGACGCGAAGTCATGGCAAACTTCTCTCCCATAGTCTGAAGGATTTTATAGTTAAACGCACTCGCCAAGAAATTTTGAGGTCTGTTGGGGGCGGTGTCCTTATCCATAAAACCACCCAAATCTAAATCAGGAAGAGAGCTGCGAACGATGTCCAAGGCAAGCTCATAATCCAAGTCCATCCCCACTATCCTACTATTTCATAAGATGTGGTCTTGCAGTCCCCATGACTGCACTCTAGAGGCCACAAAAGCATATGCAGACACGTCCTCTGCCGAAAACAGGCCAAGACCTCCCAACCGTATCGGTAGAAACGCTAACCGCCATTGAAGATCCCCAAAGAACGCCCCCCGCAAACTACAATATCTTCGACCGCTTCACGAAGCCCTTTGTCGAAAATGGATACAGCCTCATCAGCAAAGGCTGGTTGACATGTTCGAAGGCCAAACAACAGTTTAGCAACACCCATACAAGAACGGAGCAGCAAAAGTTCACTTTGGGGGTCCCCCAATTTCTATAGAGAAACCATTAGATCCACTGCCCGGCGAGCCCTTTTAGCACCCAAGGATCTAATATATCCCCCGTCCCGACTAACAGCACCCCCCCAGGAGCTTCACACCTCCCTCTAGTCTCCCGATATCAATAGGAAATAAACCAGGCTTCACTTTTTCCCCATTGCACGATGGCCAAAAAATTTCACATTTCTTAATATTAAGCGTAAGCCCTAGATTTGGCCCCTCAGCTCGGATAATATCAAAAGCCTTAGCCACTTCCCTGGTCTCTCCCATAATAGTGCCATCATCGAGGTACCAAGCATGAAACGATAGGGAGCAACACTCTTCTAGCCGACGGACCAGCGAGTGTAGAACCAGAGCGAAGAGAAGCGGCCCCAATGGGTCTCCCTGTTGGACCCCAGTGGAGGCCCCAATACAAGAATCCCCCACATAAAGCCTAGAAGGTTGGGCATATATGAACTGAACCCAAGGGTAGATAGATGGGCATCAGGTGCTCACTTCCTGCAGGAGAATCGTCCTGTCAACCAAGTTGAAGGCGTTCGAAAAGTCGACCGTGAGCATGGCCAGGGATCCGTCATCATGAAACACATTCAAAAACCTATTCGCACTGTGGAGAATAGCCTCTGCCCCGTTGGGGACCCCCACCCCAAATTGATAATCACCTAAGTATGCTGCCATCTATTTCCCAACCTTATGCATCGCGACTTTAGAGACTAACCTTCTCCAAATGGACCCAACAGCAATAGGCCTAATTCCGTTATCGGGCTTAAGCAATGGAGTTAACGGGGCATATGCGATAAACTCCGCAAGAACTTTTGGGCAGAGCCCCCTAACAAAATGTTAACCATTTCAGTGATCGCCAAAAATAAATCAGAGGGTGGCGAGGCCCCTTGTCCACAAAGGGCATCTAAAATATGTTGAGCTCTGAGGCCGTCCCTCCCACACGAAGTCCCTTTAGGGAAGGATTTAATACTCCCTAACACACAATCAGGATCAACCTGAAGGGCATCCTCAGATGGTAAGGCATTAGGCAATGTAGGGGGTTCAGTGATGGGGTGTTTATCGATCGGGGCCTTCAAGGTGGAATCCCCAACTGGGGCAGCCCCGGAGGAACATAAAACCTTAACTGCGGCCGTGAAATGGCCATCGGCAACCTTCCGCAGACACTGCTTTAAATTGGCCATGTTATCTGAGTTAGGTTGGGCGCTGGGCACCCTAACTAACCCTTCATCGGATTGGTTAAGAAGTTGGAGGACGAGTTCCTCTATCCCAGCCCCGTCTTTCCAAATAGCTAAAGCCCGCATGATACTGCTGCACTGTAAGGACTTGCGGTTTCCAGACCGCCGCTCTTGCCAAGAGGACAGTCGTATAACACGTAGGGTGCAACGAGGCAACAACAACAACTTAACCCATGCCTCAATAGATCCACGGGCAGCCACAACTCTACACAGGGTCACCGTTAACGCCTGGGCAAACGCCATCCGACAGGAAGACGGGATGCTTTTAACAGTCGATATTGGCATAGCGAAAAGTTCCAGAAGGCTAATATCTACAACTACCCTCCCACCGTGCTCATGATTAGGAACATTTTGGGATACCGGTGGGCAGGGCTTAGGGATCCCCACAATGAAGTCATCGACACTATTGGTAGCCTGGGTGAACTTCACGACACCGTCTTCGTGATGACAACCCCTGCTGAGATCATGCAGGGACATGCACCGTGTGCACAACCACTGATTAATACCCCTCAAGGCTCCCCCTAACTCCCCAGAAAGGTCTGGATCCTTAGAAATTGCCCTCCGCATAACATCCATTCCATCATCCCACCCTAAATGGTCGCATTTTAGGTGGGCAAGCAGCCGGGAGCTGCTTGAAATACCAAATTTACACGAGTGAAAAAATTTAAAGGGGCACGGTTGTGTTGCATCAGCAATGCAAGGACCGGCCACAATACTAGAATGCTGACGACGCCTTCGAGAAGAAGGCATTGTTTTTTGCTGTGCACGTTTATAAACTACGCAACAATGAGCGCGTGAGTCAAGAAACTTGGTTGAGCCGGATTGGGGGGAGTTAAATGTATTATAATTTTAATTATTATTATTATTATAGGTGATACTATTATCATTATCATTTTGTTAATATATAAATATAAATAATAAATATACATGTTAATAGATAGATAATAACAAATAGATAAGTATTATTACTATTATAATATATCTATGTTACCTTATTAAGGAGGAGAGATGACTACAAAGGTAATTTCACACTAATTTTAAGATGGTAGTTGGAAGGGCTCTTCACAAATGTGTAATCTTTGGTCACTTTCTTCCATTTGTGCCCCTTGTATACAAAATGTAATGCCCAATGTATAAGTGTATAATACACACTCATTATCCCCTCTCCGCATGTAACTCCCTCTCATAAATTTCATAATTTGTTAGAAGTTAATCCTCACCTTCAAACCTTCTTCATCCCCACATTTAATTTTATGTTTTGTTTTTAGTTAAAAACTCAAATATCTTTCCCTAAGTCACCGGTCATTCAATGCTCCCTGCTTATAGTTGCTTCAGTTCCCTCGGCGCCCATTCTTCAACCCAAGCGTTTCTATCAATTAATATTAGGTTTGCAATTGAACAGTTTCATTCCCTTCAAGTCCCCACCCCTTCACTAATAAGTAATTCAAAAGGACCTCTGATAATGGCGATGGTATCGTATGGTGAACGCTTTGATTGGAATTGGCCTCTTTGCCATTGGATTGCTTCCTCAACACCACCACATTTCCTTGATTGTATTTTCTTTTCTCCCCCCCCCCACACACACACACACACACTCTCTCAAAACACTTAGGATTGCGTTTATGCATACTTTGAATTTGGGGATTCTACGAAATTTCTTCAAGTGAAGTGAAGTAGATAGCACCGTTTTATTTCGATTTCCATTGTGTCCCCCTTCTTATTATCAATTTGCAGGCAGATGATCCACTTCAATAAACACGGTATACTAATTCTATCACTCTTATCATTTTATCATTAATCTGATTATATATTTTTATATAATTCATTTTGTATTTTGGGAAATTTCTCAACCAAGAAAAAGTCCCGGGAAGGATCGAAGGAGTGAGTGTGTTTGTTTATGTGTGTTTTTTGTGGTTTTGATTAATTGGAGTGTTTTGGGATTTAGGTTCATGAGGTGGAGAAACAGGAAGCCTCATCGGTTTAAGCTTGGGACCCAGACGCTGCGTGAGATTAGGCGTTTCCGGTTGCTATGTTCATTCAAAATGTGAGATCTCTTTGTCTATCTGGTTATGGTTACTTTTTGTGAATGTTTTGTGTATTTAATGGTTTGCATGTGTTGACCCACCTATATACTTTTATACGCTTCTTAATATAAGGTTTAATCTTAACCAGTTGATCCACACATAGTGTATGTCTAATTGAATAATATTGCATATTCCATTATTCTCATTGACAACTTATGATGAATACATCAAGTGCTAACACACCTGTTCATTTGGTATATGGAATAAGTCTGGATTCATAAACTCTGCACAGATATAAAACAGTGTATACAAGATAAGAAAATATTGGTACACTTCATAGGCCTATATAATGGAATTTCATCAGCCATGTAATGTTGTTCGTCACATAGCATGACAATCATAAAAGATTAGGATGATGAGATTCCAGTGTGGCTTCATGTACCAATCAAATTTTGAGATTCAAATAGTGAATAGTATGGTTTTGAATTTTGGTTAATATTATATTACCTAACTGATACTTTCTTCTATTGAATAGACACCTCTTCTCACCTCTTCTATTTTACCCTTTTATTTAGACCCTTTTATTTAGAAGAACCTATTAAAAATATTGTAAATGTTACTATAAAAAGGAACACAGTTTATGCTTTAAAGAGATGACTGGAAAAAATATAAAATTAATATATAGAAAACCCATGACCTTGAATATAGAAATTGATATGTTGTTCCTGTAGTCCAATGGTTTTACTCTAAAAACAATAATCATAGGATGGAACTATCAACCAAAGGGCATGGGATAAGTTGTTGCCTAATGACATCTTGATGTATTGCATGTAAGTTATCAAACCACCGTCTACCCAAAGTTATCCACGTGCGAAATGACACACTAACAAGTATGATTAGCAAAGGGCACCAGGTGGTTCCCATCTCTAGACACCAGAATGAGATCATCTCTTAATTCTTTTAATTGAAAGGAAAAGGAGAAGGGAAACAAGCACCCTGGCTATATTGCTAACAAGGAGGAGAAATCCTTTTGGAAATGCTAGGCAACACATCCCTCAAAACAAGTTTAAATCATTGAAGCCCACTGTACCACAATTGATAATGCACAAACAGATGCTTCTTTCCCTCTCGACAAGAAACACATTTACGAAGATTTGCCTTGTCCATCTGAGAAATGAACTAGCTTCACCTATTAATGTACACCTTTGAGGTGACCGCAACATTTAGTTCTTGCACGCATATGCGTCTCTGCTTTTATCCTACTTTGAAATAAACATTTAATTATGTCTAGGTTTTTAAACATCGTTTGCGTTGACTTGGTTTAGTGATATTAAATTAAATACCCGCAGCAACGCGCGGGCTTTCCCACTAGTAGTATATAATATAGTGTCACAGGAGACAAACGATAGGGTCGAAGGAGAAAAAACTTAGGGTCGAAGGAGGCAAACCTCAACAGGGGTCAAATGGAGAACAATCACGATAGGGTCGAAAGGAGACATGACGAACAAAGGAAAGAAAGGGTCGAATGGAGGAGATTAGTCGAAGGAAAGGGTCGAATGGAGACGAAAGAGTTCGAATAGAGACGCAAGAGGTCGAATGGATTCCTGTTTCGATTTGGAATCCCAAAAAACCGTTAACAAACGGATCAGTGGTGGAATAAGACGATATCAGGTTTACACATGATGATGATGATGTTGTTATGGAAGAGGATAGAATTTGGATTTGGAGCTGGATAAAGATCACTTCCGTTTCGTAATACGACGCCCTCGGAATTTGTTATCTTGTAAATTGCAGGTGAGTGAGCTTGAGAAGCAAATAAAAATGGAGATTAAATCAAGAAACAAAGCAAAAAAAAGGCTAAAATTCTTGATGAAAAAGCTTGAATCTTTAATAAAGCTGTTGATTTAAATTTTAAAAAATAAATAAACAAATGCAAATATCACTCGATTTTATGAACTCTTGTGTTATTATCATGTTTTTCTTTTAACTTCCCTACAAATTAGAGGAACTTGAGCAATGGAAAAATCGAATCATAGTTCCTCAATGAAGGTACAATCCCAATTTTGCAATACCCTAACCCTAATTTTGTTGATACCCAGAAGATAAAATTTGAGGTGATTGTTTGAGCAAATTAACACTTATTTAAGAAATGAACCTGCCAGAAGATAAAATTTGAGGTGATTGTTTGAGCAACAACTTCATTGCCCCAAGTATCACGGTTGAGCTTCATAATAATTATTTAAAAATCCTGCCAGAAGATAAAATTCCAACCATGCTACGTGTTAGAAACCTTGTTGAAAGGGTAAGTAATATATACCATATGTGAGCTAAATTCCTTGGTGAATTACACATTAACCAGAAGCCATCTGTCTTGCTTACTAGTAGCTTCTTTCGCCTGAAATGTAGATAGGGCGAATAAGGGTGGGGTGTACAATTTTTAAAAGGAGGAGATGGTGGTGATGAGCAGGTCCGTTGTTTCAGGTTGGTGGGTGGATGGTGGTTGTGGTGAAAGGTGGAGGAGATGGTGGGTGGTAGTGGTGGTGCAGGTGGTTGTTTGTGTCTAAACCGGGGATGAAATACAGGGGAAGAGATGGGGAAGAAGACAATATTATACGTGAGTTGATCATTTTGCTCCTGACTTAACGGCATAGACTTAACTAGGTTAAGTCTTTGGACTGTTTTGGCCTATTTCTTCAAAAGTCATGGACTGGTCAAGCAATTTTTAAAGGTTTGGACTGTAGTGGCATATTGGCCCAAACCATAGGGACGGTTTTGGTATTAACTCTATATAAAATAAATAAAGTTATGTTTGCCCAATTATTTCACAAATTTTACAACACAAGTGACCGATATATTTACACGTGTTGATATTTTTCCTACACAGTGAACACCTTGCGAGCATTGTATCTACCGATCATGTTGGCTTCAATATTTGATTGTGACCTCGCCTTTACAAGAAGTCATTTCTAGGTTTTTCTAATATAAGAAAGCATTAATTATTACATGTTCAAGAAACACTGGTTAACCACACTTAAACAAGAACAATGTAACGAGGTATGTATCTTGATTCTGGATTGGACGATTACAAAGGATTCGAGTAAATGTGATTATAAGTATTTCAACAACAATCTTTCATTCTAAGTTTAGATCATCTACCCTAATGGGAGAAGGGTATTTTATAGTGCTGATAATTGTCCTCCGATTGGTTGCTTGCGAATGACAGTTGTCTCGCGTGGGTCCCACACGTTTGTCAACCGTTAAGGAGTACGGCGCTGTCACTCTGCTATTGGCTGGTTGTCTCTTGGATCAATATTATGCTCTTGAAGGTTTACTTGCTAGTTAACACTTATGTGTTTAGCAAGTTCAATCAGATTTGCACAGCGGAATAAGTATGTAAAGTTACACTATCAACAGGAGTTATTGCTCCCCCTAGATGTTTGCAAACTAAAGATAAGTTAATGAGAATCTAAGTATTGAATGTGAATGACAATAAATACTAAAACAGATTCTCAGTAAATGAAATGGAAATAACAATAATGAGCTTTGAAGGATTTCAGTTTCAATTAAAATCAATGTCTAAAACAGAGGGATGGACCAATCTATTTATAGACTTACAAGTACATGAACCTTGATCAAAAAGCACGTCTGCAACAAGTTGCAACAAGTTGCAGTCTTGGAACTTGTATAAAATGTAAGACCCTAACCCGTAAACATGAGATTTGTCATTTAAATTTCCGAGTTTAGGCCTTAACTAAAATCACTCCCGATTAAAACTTTGGTAACTACAAAAACATAACTCATTGAATCCCACCAATTTTTGTTTTACATTTTATCTACTAAAAACTTGTATTACAGTTTGCGTTTTAAACGGGACGGTCTATTGCGAAAGCCTTTTAAGTGTTCGGGTGTGCTCGGTTCTCCTCGTGACTTGATCCTCACTCCAGATGATCCAACGAATATATACCTAGCACCATGTCACAAGAATGGTTAGTGGGATTGATAATAATGCATTTAGATTGGTGGAAGTGTCGAAACACCTCAAAACGAAACGATCAATTTTGAATGACCAAATGAAAATTTAGGAGTTTACACGTGCCGTAAGCTACGGATCTGAAGCTTGTTTTTAGCTTTAGCCTTCATTTCCTTGCTTATTTTCCCCCGATCTTTGGGTGTTTTTAAATCATGTTCAAGCCTCTTCTTAAAGGCATTTGGGGACTTGTTTAATAAGACTTAGTGAGTTATTTGAAAGCTTCTAAGCCCTCTCGGACTTAGTTTGATTACAATCCCATGATTTAACAATGGTTTTAGACATACTTGGCGCCAAGGCGCGCATTAAGCTTAGTTAGAATAATGCTTACCGAATTGGCCTTCACACCTCTTAGGGGTTGTTTTCGAATTGAATTTACTTTGCCCAAAGGCTTTTATCTAACTACGGGCTTACCGGGTGGTGTTGACCCATACCTTGCATCCATTGTGATTACTTAGGCATCGAGTGCCCAATTTCCGAGTGTTCTCCTGCATACATTCTAGATTGAACACATTAGTCTCTTGAGACTCAATGGTGATACATTTACCATTGGACCCGTTAACCATGAGATTCCTAAAGCTTAAAATACCGGCTTTGAATGTCGGGTTCGAATGATGAGAAAATCACCATTTGACCCATTAAGGCTAACACTATGCTATCCAAGTTTTTATCTATGATTCAAGTGACAACAACACTTGACACGTTTACCAAAATGTCTAACTACTTCATTCCATTGATTTCATTTATTCATTGTAATTAAGACATCATTTTCCACATATCCTTACTAATTGACCTGTTTGATGGATTTCACCATTCGGTCACATCTTATTGTTTGATTTAATACCATAAATCTTATTTTGATACGAGTTCACATAAATCGACCCAATTAAGGGATTTCACCTCTTTGGGGCTTACCTTTATTACCCATATAAGGTTAAAACCAATGTATAATACACTTAAGCCATATTTATAATCTAATAATGTAAGTAAAACTTACCTTGTATTCACCTCATTTCCTTGCACTTAACGCTTGTATTCGCTTGACCAGTTTGCTTGTTGATCCATCCTTTCCAAGCTTGCACCTAGCTTGACAAGATCAACCTTCACTATACTCATAAGATTGATCAAGTTAGTCATTATTTCCAATAACTAACACATCTCATGAGTTTATTCACACCATTTCATCTAGGTTTGAGTTTGGTTCAGTTTGACTCCTAAAAGTCAAACTGTCCATAAACATATTCATGTAAACTAGCTTAGTCAATGATGCACACAAGTACTAAGCTTTCATTCCATATACCCATCTCATCCTAAACAACATTTAGTGTTAAGGAATTGGGTATCTAGACAATCACATGTGTTAAGTTTATAAAGCACCTTATTTTCACTGCTGCACTTTTTGCGCAGCAGCTGTTCGGGTTGCTTTTACCCATTCTAAACCCCATAATCTGATTTCGACTTTCAAATACAAAATGTGCTACGTTCGAAGAGCTTTCCAGACATATAAAGAACGCCTACTAACTATTTTTCTATGATTTTATATGAATATTTGAAGATCAGGTCAGAAACATATTATGTGCAGCGATTTCCTTTTCAGCTGCTGTAATTGCCCATTTTGACCCATTTAAAGTCCGAATTAGTTGAACATGTTCAAAGATGGATTGTTCTTCATTGAAAGACCTTTCTAGGAGTATAAAGAACATCTCCTAACTATTTTTCTATGATTTTATATGAGTATTTAAAAATCAGGTCAGAAACATATTATGTGCAGCGATTTCCTTTTCAGCTGATGTAATTGCCCATTTTGACCCATTTAAAGTCCGAATTAGTTGAACATGTTCAAAGATGGATTGTTCTTCGTTGAAAGACCTTTCTAGGCGTATAAGGAACACCTCCTTACGATTTTTCTATGATTTTACATGAATATTTAAAGATCAGGCCAGAAACATATTTTTGACCAAACAACTTTGCTGTCAAAACTGAAATGTTAACTTTAGATGCTGTTTTGACCCACTACAACTCAGAATCAGCTCCTTATGACTAAATATGAAATGTAATATGTGCAACAAGCTTTTCAACGATATAAGGCTCGTCTTCTAACTCCTAATAACGAATGAGATATGCCCTTTACAAGATGACTATCTAAGGCTGTCAAAAGTGATGAATTTTATATAATTTTACACCATTTGACTTAATTCAAGTTTCATGTAGACATTTTATCAAGCACCTCATATGCACAATTTTTCATTATCTTAATTCAAGGTGTTCAAGACTTTCTAGACTCCACCATGGCCTAATTAACCATTTGCATATGGTCTATTTACCAATTAGCACACATACATGATTTTAATCACATCCAAATTGCAAGATTTTACTACATTCATGTTTTGGGTAAAAACCCACTACTTATACATCACACACAATCACGATTTCATGAGCTTAACCTAAATGAGCCAAAACCCACTTTATGTTAGGCTTGAACATAATCAATTACACATCTAAAATGTGATTCATAACCGATTTATACATGATTGAGGCTCCCTAAAGCTAGAGATACCTCTAACAACTTATAACCTCGCGTTTTAACAACACCCTTGATTTTCACTATAATCAAGCATGAACATAACATCATATTTAGCCAAATTAAAGGTACCTGGTTGTGTATTAGACTTACAGGATCCGAATTTTGGCTAATGCAGTGAAAACCCCCATGATTTGGCCTTGAATTGAGCTTGTTCTTGATTTAGGGTTTTGAAGGTGATGGAGAGTTCTCCTGATGTTGATATCAATCAACACACACAAGTGTGTGTGTTTTTTTCTTTGTTAATTTTATTAATAAAACCCAATTTACCACATTGGCAACTATAGTCCCTCAAATAACCATCGAATGTCATTTTATTATAAAAACTTAACTAGTTAAGCTAGTTTCAAACACCTTGTATTCATAATTAAAAATAATATTATTAACTAGGTTATTTCCATATTAGAACATAACCCATATTCTTATCCCCTAGGTCTCATTTTTAATATTTTTCTAATCACGCCTAATGGCGCAATTAGACGAACGGATTGTTTTGGGGCGTTACACAAAAAGATAAAGTAATAATAAACAATTAAACTACTGAAACATAAGGGCGATGGAAAGATTCTATTACAAGTGCTAATGAATGACAAACTACTGATGAGTAGTTTGTCTTTAGTAGTTCTTCAGTGAACTTGTCTGGTTTGACTTCAGTTCTTCTGATCTATCTTCTTCAGTACTTGTTGAATCCTTCTTCAATACTTTTGTCTTCTTTCTTCAGTAGTTCTATACTTAGAATAATTTGCAGAAGTATTAATTAGACTAAGGTTTGCAAAAGTGGTCTCCTCAATCCTTTCTGTCCTAACAATCTCCCCCTGGATTGATGAACCCAAAACCTTATCTAATTCCTTATTGTTGTTTTCTTCTGTCATTGACTATCTTCCATATTTCCTCGAACATGGAATTCTTCAATTGATTCAGCTGTTCATCAGTGAGAGATCCTTGTTGAGGTTCTAGATGGTGAATTGTAAGCAAGTCTTGTGTTGATAGATTTTTCAGTTCATTCATGGATTTGTAGGGCTTGCTTGTAAGATCTCTTCTTGTCACCAATACTGAGTTGGAATCAGTAAAGGACCATCTGATGATCAACACTTTAGATCTGTCAAAATCTGAAGTATAGGGAACCATGCTGGATCCCTGGGATGTTCCTGAGTGTTGGATGTTCTCTATTTCTGTGACTCTCAGGTGGGATTCACTTCTGTCTTCTGTTTGCACCACATCAGGTATTTTAAAAGTAGGTAAGTGATGTTCAGTAACTACCTTTGTGTGCAGTTTGTCAGTTATAGTCTTCTGGATTTGGTAAGCAAATGTTGAAGGATCCCTAAACTGTGTTATCAGAGGTTTTTCTTCAATATCAAAGTCTCCTTGTACAACTGTGTTGCCTTCTAGCAACACCATCTTGAAATCAGTCTTTGTATTGTCCTCTGGCTTTCTCTTGGTAGTTGGTCTTTGTTTGACACCAGAAGTTCTAACTACTGAAGTTGACACTTCAGAAGTTTTGTACTTCTCTGGATTTGCAGCCTTGTCAGCCTTGTATCTTTTGTATGTGTCCAGTAGTTTGTCTTCTCTCCACTTTGACACTGAGGCTTTTGAACCATAGTCATTAGCTACCAGTTCTTCAATTATCTCTGCTCTCTTGGATTTTCTATCTTTCTTTGTTGCAGTCTTGTCAGCAACAAGTTGAACTCTTCTAGTTAGCTCATCCATTGAGAGCCCTTTGAGTGAATAGGCTTTTGTTTTGCTGTTCTTTGTTATAAAAGACACCAGTTGTTGTCTTTTGTCTTCTTCAGCAATTCTTTCTGTTTCAGCTTGTCTATTCAACTCTGCTTCATAAGCTTGAAGCTTTTCATTTAAGCTCAAGTCTTCCCTTGCTTCCAGGTTATTCCAGATCTCTTCTTCCTTAGCCTTTCTTTGGGCTGCAAGTAAGCTCTTCTCTAGTAATTCTTTGGACATTGAAATTGGAGAAGGGCTTAGCACAGTCATTTGAGTTGTTGTAGGCTTTGGAATAGGAGTTGGTTGTTGTTGTGTTGGTTTGGAAGGCTCTTCAGTTGTTTGTATGTTGGAAGTGTTAACTGCTGAAGTGTTGATAGAAGTATCAACTACTGAAGGATTGTCTTCAGTACTTTCAGAGTCTTCAGCAGTTTCTTCATTATGGCCTTGGGAAGTTTCAGCTTCAACTTCAGTTCTAGAAACAAGCCTTTGTTGATCTTCTTTTTGTTTCTTGGCTTTTTCTAGCAGTTGTTGTTGTTGTAGAGCCACTCTTGCCTTTATCCTGGCTTCCAGTGACTCCTTTGGTTCCTTAATCTTCTCCCCCTTTTTGGCTTCATCCACTTCTGGAAGCCTGCCAGGTTAAGAAGTTCTACCAGTGAGTTTAGCCAGCTGTCTTGAGTTGTTGTCAATCTTGTTGGACAGCTCACCAAGTTTCTTGTTAATCACCTCAAATTGAGTTGTGGTTTTCAACTCCTAAGCAGCTGTGAAAGATTTGAGGTGATTGGCAATGAGGATGTTCATCATCTGGTATAGGGCACCATCTGGGCTGCATAGTTGGTTCAGATCTATGCTTGATGACCCAGGGAATTGGGTAGGCATTTTTAGTGAGGGGTGTGTTTTTGGGTGATCTTCAGAATGTACTAAAGATGCCACTTTAGGGGAATCAGGGATCAAGTGGACTTTAACCTGATCTGGTGTGACCAGCTCTTTGAGCTTAGAGACACCAGGTGCAGGACCTTCACTAGCAGCCGTCAATTCATGTTTAGTGGAGTGTGAATCATCATCCAAATCAATGGAATCATCTGAATCCCTGATAATATCCTCAATGAGGACAGTATCAGTTATATCATGAGTTGGGCCCAACCTAGTTGTCTCATGTACCTCTTGTTCTTGGTTAAGAGGATTTCCTACCTCAGGCATTAAGCCTTCATCAGTAGTTGCCACAAATGAGGTCTTAGCAATGTTACTTCTGTCCTCAGATCCACCACTGGGTGGTAAATGAGTAGTAGCAGCCTCAAATGTACCTAAGGTCTCTAAGTTTGGGCTTAGAAACCCTGGTTCATCCTCATCTCTTGGGTTAGGGCTATGGATATCCACATTCATGTCAAAGTCTGATGGTATGTCCCCTATTTGATGTGGTTGTTGGGGACTGACATGTTCTAATGGGATAGTCTCTTTTAGCCCAGAGAGAAGTTTGGCAATTTCTATGGTTTCAGGTTCAGAAGTTTGTGGTAAAGGTTCTGCAGATTGGGGTAAAGGTTCAGCAGTTTCAAAAGAAGGGTCAGTTGGTATGGTTTTCTTGAATTTCTTTCTTTTAAAAAGAATTGTGATTGGTGCTTTTGTGGGGGTTTGGAAGATGAGGGTTCATGGGGACTGTTTCTTGTTCCCCTTGGTCATCTTCTGGCCAGGCAACCAGTTTATTATGCCTAGAGTATGCTTGTGTGGTTAATGGGTTTAAAACAGTTGTTTTTACCCACAAGCACCCATTCTCCAAGTTCTTTAATTATGCATTGCATAATGAACCTTGGATAAAACAAAAACTTCTTTTTAGAGTTTTGGTGATGCAACACCAACTCATTAAAGAAAACTGCTGATGCCATGAATTTTGTTTCATTCACAATGGAATGAAAAATAGGTTGAAAAGTAGAGGGCATCTAATTATAAGATCCAGTTTTTGGACTCAAACACATGATAATGTAATGAAACAAAATTTTGTACTTAAGTTCAAAAAATTTCTTAAAAATAGTAGCATGTGAGAGAGTACCTTGGTAACCACACTCTGTCATGGTCAATTGAATTTCAGAGTTTGGAAATTGATCTGGGGCATCCACATCATCTAGACCCAGTCTAATCCCCAAAGTTGCTGGTGTGATTGTCATTGTTCTCCCTTGGATGGTTGATTTGAGGGAGATCACTTGATCATTCACTGTCACCGTCTCCGCGTTCGCCCCATAACTCATTTAGAGTTTCAGTGTGGATTGGAGGATCAATGGTGAGGGCAGTGAAGTATTGGGATTTAACGACTAGATCAATGATTTCGTCGTATTGGGACCATGCTTCATGTTTCTCAAAGTAGCCTCTTTGATTGTGTCCCTGTTTCAGTGTTAGAGCCATGTGGTTTGTGTGTGTGTGGATCGAACAGTGTTTTTGTTTGCAGGTTAAGGGTTTGAGAGTGTTTTTGAGAGAGAAGGAGGGAATTTTGCTTTTTGAAAGGATAAGTGTTGGAAAGGTGTTTATCAGAAGTTTATAACCGCCCTAGGTCAAACTTCTGAAGTGGGAAATGTCTGATTTACCCTTAATGACAAAACTGTTGATGAAGAAAAATTATCATCAGTAGTTCCCATTTTCTCTTCAGTAGTTTGTTAACAACTGATGAGAATGTTAATAAATACTTTATTCATAACTTCTGAAGTTTATTTTATCAGAAGTTAATCATTTTTCAGAAAATATCCCCACAATGATGTTTTGTACATCAGTAGTTTCTCTCTTTTTGTTTTTCAGAAGTTTTGGACTAAAAACAGATGTAAGTGAAAAATAAAATATGTGCAGAAAAGTAAAAGAAACACTTACAAATTTAGCATCCCAATCATGGATACTAACTTCTGAAATGTTGATGTGTCAAGGGGTTTAGTGAATATGTCACCTATTTGATTAGCTGTTGTCACATGCTTCACTTCAATCTTGCCTTTTTCATAGCAATCCCTTATGAAATGATACCCGATTTCAATATGTTTAGTCTTTGAGAACTGAACAGTATTTTGAATGATGCTAATGGCAGATTTACTGTCTACAAGCAATGGTGTCTTGGTCTCTTTGATTCCATAATCAAGAAGTTGATATTGGGGCCATTGTATCTGTGATGTACAACTTGCAGCTGCAATGTATTCAGCTTCAGTAGTTGAAGTTGCAACAGATGTTTGCTTCTTTGATTGCCATGACACTAGACAGTTTCCCAAGAATTGACAACCACTAGATGTTGATTTTCTTGACATTCTGCACCCTGCATAGTCACTATCTGAAAAAGCTGATAACTTGGTATTGCTATAAGCAGGATACCAAATTCCAAGTGTAGGAGTTCCTTTCAGATATCTGAAGATTCTTTTGACTGCAATTAGGTGTGATTCCCTAGGAGCTGATTGATATCTAGCACAGACACATGTTGAAAACATAATATCTGGTCTAGAAGCAGTTAGATATAAAAGGGAACCTATCATACATCTATACATGGTTTGATCAACCTGTTTTCCTTGATCATCTGTTTAAACTTGTGTGGTAGGTGTCATGGGAGTGGAACATGATTTACAGTCTTGTAAAGAAAATTTGTTCAATAATTCTTTAACATATTTAGATTGATGTATAAAAGTTCCATTTGTTTGTTGTTTAATCTGCAGTCCTAAAAAGTACTGCAGTTCTCCCATTGTACTCATCTCAAATTTTGATTGCATGAGTTTCTTATATTCATCACACAGTTTTGTGTTTATTGAACCAAATATGATATCACCAACATAAATTTGAACAAGTAAGACATGATTTCCAACATTTTTAATGAGAAGAGTTTTATCAATGGAGCCTCTTGTAAAGTTATTTTTGAGCAAAAAGTTGGAAAGTGTTTCATACTAGGCTCTTGGATCCTGTTTTAGCCCATAAAGAGCTTTGTCAAGCTTGTACACCCACTCAGGATGAGAAGGATCCTCAAACCCAGGTGGCTGACAAACATACACTTCCTCTTTGATTTTTCCATACAAAAATGCACTTTTAACATCCATTTGAAAAACTTTTATTTTGTTGGAAATGGCATAGGCCAGAAATAACCTGATGGCTTCAAGTCTTGCAACTGGAGCAAAGGTTTCATCATAATCAATTCCTTCTTCTTGAGAATAACCTTGTACCACCAGTCTTGCCTTGTTCTTAATAATCATACCAGCCTCATCTTGTTTGTTCCTGAAAACCCATCTTGTGCCAATTGGTAGCTTGTTTGGTGGTAAGGGACAGATTTCCCAAACCCGTTGCTTCTTGAATTGGAGCAACTCATCTTGCATAGCTTCCACCCAATTGTTGTCTTTGAGGGCTTCTTGGTACTTCTTAGGTTCCAACTGAGAAATGAATGCTGAGAAGAAGCAAAAGTTGGAAAGCTGGTTTCTTGTGAGAACACCTGATGCAATATCACCCATGATTTGTTCCAATGGATGATCTTTGTGTTCAATCAGTTGTTGTAAACCACTGACAGGTGTAGGTGGCTCTTGTACTTCATCAAACAAACCACTGAGGTTTATAATGTCTGGTTCAGCTGTTTGAACATCTTCAGTAGTTGTAGGAGCTGAATCAGATGTTTGAGTTTGTACATCAGCAGTTGTTGAATCAGAAGTTTGTGAAACTTCTAATGGTTTGAAAGTTGATTTAATGACTGTTTTAGGAGTCCATGGTGCTGGATCCTCATCATCAAACCTCTGATCACCATAATAAGTAGGTTTAGATGAAGTGACAGTCTTTTCAGGTCCGAAATGGAAGCTGTCAAGGTCAAAGAGTTCAGCAGGATTGATGCGAGGTTGCACGCATCATGTTTATTTGTTAGTTTTGTATATTTTTGAGTCGATTCGATAGTTTTTTTATTAGTTTTATGTCTGTACTTTATTATTTTAGTAATGTATATATTTTATTACTTTTTGGTTGTTTTTACTATTAATTTATTTAGTTTATATTTTTGGTAGGTGATCGGATGGAGCGGGGCTAAAAACAGTACAAATTATATTCGAAACCCGAACACCCGAGTCGAGAGCACGGGGTCATAATACTATTTATAATAATAATAATAATAATAACAACAACAACAACAACAACAAGAACAACAACGTGACTTTAGTCACATAGGAAATTATGTTTTTGGAAAGATTAAAAATCAAATTAAAAGAGGGAATATTATGTTTTTGGAAAGATGCATATTTTGAGAAGGGATTTTTGAACAGCACATTGATTGGAAAGAGAGGCGACATCTTGGAAAGCTTAGAAGTCAACACAAAAGAAATTTTATTATTTCTAAAACAAGACACAAGGGGTGATCGCATTTATTTTCTCGGAGAGAAGGTGACGTACAATCTTTTTTGGGGAGCAGACAGAGGTCGCAGCACAAGAGGGACGCATGTTCGCAGATCCAAAGTAACGAGGAGAAGACAAAAGAAATCAAGCCTCTTGGCTATTGTGACACGAACCACAACTATGAGCGGCTAGTCTCCTTTGGAATTACCCGGTGTAAACTCGTAATCTAGGGTTCTTAAACATTTTGGGTATTTTCTTATTTCTTTGTAATTTTGATTTGAACAAACTTGTTAATTGCGTTAATCTTGTTTTGAATTCTCTTTGATAATTGTTTCTTGCGCCAATTACTAGGGAAATGAATTCAGTTAATTATGCTTTAACTTGTTATTAGGGATTATATGTTCTAGGTAATGAAGTGTAGTTCATTCCATCTTTGATGTTGATGAACTTGACACCTAAGCCTATTGAAACAATTAACCCGTTAATCTTTATTGCAATTGTTAATCCCAACTTGTAATGGAAATCTAGGTTGCTTGTTGAACCCGGTGTGATCTCCATCTTTATTAATATTATTGTTAAAATCAATCATTTTCAATCAAGTCTTTTTCATTAATTAAATCATTGTGTTTCACATTCTTATTCATAATCTTGAATCAATTGTTGGTTCACAAAACTTCCAAACTAAATTCTTAATTGATCAAAAACTACATCTTCATAAGTACTGTTGTTTAATCAACTAAATAATATTCACTAACCACATGCTCCTTGGATTGATACCCTACTTACCCTAGCTACCTAGGTTATTTAGGTTTTATATGACCCGTAACGACCGGATCATCAAATGGCGCCGTTGCCGGGGAGCTAGTGCGCTTAGTGTTTAGTTTTTAGTTGATTATCATGATTAACTGTTTAATTTGTCCTTGTTACTTCTTTTTGTTCGTTTTTACGCGTGATGTGTTAAGTGTGCATGTGACAGATAATGCATGCATACCAATTGTGTAAAATCTGAAGATTGGGAATTTAACAAGACTTGATCGTCATCATCACAATGTATTGGGAAGATGATGATAATACTTTTCCTTGTTGTGGGAGCCCATATCATTTGTGGCGAGATTGTCAAGTGGCCCGTAAGAAAATGAAAGCATTTAAAGAATGACAAGATCGTATTATTTTTGGGCTAGAAAAACCTGGAGGTTCACATTTATCTTCTTCACATCGTCAGTCACGCTATTCAAATTCCCAAGGCTATTATCAGTTAAATAGCAGGTATCAAGGGAGTTCATTTAGCCAAAGGACACAACAATATTAAAACCATGAGGAATATGATGACTACTATCCTAATAGCCCTCAACCGACATATGAAGAACCTTAAAACTCACGAGATTCCAAGTTTGATGCTATCATAGATATGATAAAAAAGGCAAAGCAGGGAAATGAAGTGAGAGACAAAGCTCATGAAGCTTTGGTTATGCAGGTTCACCAACTAGCTGAGGAAATCTCCCAACTTAAACGTGAGCGTGAAGAGTTGGCTAGTAATGTTGTGGTTGATGCTGATATAGATGAAGATACTGCAAGTCTTTCTGAATGGTTAACTCCAACTGAAGACTTAGTATCTCATGAAGATCTGGTGGCTGAGGTGAAAGTTCCTCACGAATCTCATCCCGTGTTGATTATAGCACCCAACAAAGTGGAGGATGAAGGTTCAAAGATGAAGAAGAGGAAGGTGAGCTGGGAGGACATTAAGCAAGTTATTGTAAAACGGTCCCGCAACAAGAATGACTCAATTCTCATGCCAATCACTTGGAAGCAATTGTGGATTTAGCATGTGAACTACCGAGTGTATGTTGGAAACTCGGTAGGAAAATGTGGGATAAAACCTTCATGCTTGGACTCGATGGACAAGTTGAAAGAGATTGAACAGATTGGGGCATGGAAGGTAAACTACTGAGCATACATTGGAAACTCGGTAGGCAAATGTTCTTTGAGACCACCATGAATGAACATTAGGTACGATTCTTGTACATTTTGTATATTTATTTATTTTGTTTTATTTTTCTTTTATTTTTAGTTAGTATTTTGAGTCTCTTTTGATTTCTGGGAATGCTTTGAGTTTAACTTGCAATCAGATAACTTGCCTGTACTCAATCTCCATTCAGGCGGGGTAAATCTGTACACCATCGGTGTATCAAGCATCCCAGAATTTTACGTTTCTATTTTTCTTTGAGTCTTAGTTCAGGTTTGTCTATCGGCTGTGAATGAAATGCTATACGGTTCGATTGGGAGGAATTCCAGAGACTCATACGCGCACTGCCTATATCCAAGGGAGTCTGTTCCTTTAGTGTGTATTTTATTTTTATTTCTGCTTTATTTTATTCCTAGCTCACATTGAGGACAATGTGTAGTTCAAGTGTGGGGGTGGGGAAACTTCGTTTTAATATATTTTTGTGTCTTAAAAATTTTTTGTGAAAAAATAAATTGAAAATGTCTTGAAAATTAAATTGTTCCTAAAAAAACATTCTAATCAGACATAAAAGCAGCTTTTTCAGTACACACTAGTTGTTTCTTGATTGTTTTGGCAGTAGATCCTTAGTCATGGTCTAATTTGTGGAAAAGTAGTATGAACTGTTTTCAGCAGGTGTTTTAAAAAAAAAGTTTAGAATTGTCTGACTAGATTTAACAAGCTATTGGTAATAAATGCATGCACACATCGGTAACCCATTTCCCCACTTTTGTGAGATCTTGAGCCTACTAGTTTATAGATTGATTTATATATTTTCATTTGTTGAGAGTAGGCCAGATGTTTCTCTGTTGCAGAACTTGCATGATTTGATACATGCCGAGGTTGTAGACTAGATATGCACATAGATGATAAAAGCAATTTAGGTTTCCCTTTTTCGTTTGATACCCTTGTATTTGTTTACGTGATTAACCTGTTTATTAACAATATTACCCCTAGTAGTCATGTTGAGCCTTTACCTATTCATTTGTTAAACCCAAATTAGTTTCTTCAACCGACTTTTGTGTCATCAGTGTTACTTGACAATCTAAGTGTAGTTATTATGATGTTTAGTATTTATACATTGAAAAAAAAAACAGTCAATTCATGAGGCCGATATACCAAAGTGGGCGGCTAAAAAAAAGAAAAAAATATAAAAAAAAATTGTTAGTATTATGTAATACGGGTCAAAAATAACCCGCAGTTTTAATTATTGTGTTTAGTATGAATAAAAGATTGTCATTGGTCGGTACGTGTCTTCGTTTTAGCCACTTGTTAGCCAAATATTTCCTACCTTTACCCTAAGCCAAAAACCCGTAAGTCCTTTAGATATGTGTATTGTCTACAGTTGAGGTGTGATTGTCATACAAGCCTATGAGAACAGAGTTACATACTTGGTTTTTGAGTATTAATTCTAGCACATTACATGCTAGTCCAGATATTAAACCGAGTGGAGTGAAAAATTGTGAGGGGTGTGCTGCATGAAAATAAAAACCGGAAGCATGTTAGATTTAGTCGGGTAAATTCTGTTTTTAAATGGAAATCAATTTGACTTGCTGAATTAACACATCTAGTGCTGATCTATAAATGGGGTATGACTTTGGACCTTAGCTAAGGTTTGATGGGCGACTGGGGTGCTAGTCTGTGATAATGTCTTGAGCGGAGTGTATATAATTTTTTCGAGACGAAAAAAGATAAGTGTGGGGATGTGATGCGAGGTTGCACGCATCATGTTTATTTGTTAGTTTTGTATATTTTTTAGTCGATTAGAGAGTATTCTTATTAGTTTTTGTAAGTCCCAAATACTAGATCTTGTTAAGTGCAAGAGATTGTTATCACTTAGAAACACCTATTTGTTAGGTGTTTTAAGTGATTAATCTTGAAAAACAAAGATACTAGATAATACTAGCAAAACCGACACACAAGATAAAGAGATTCAAGCTTTCCATTACTGATTAACATCAAAGAACCATGGATTACACAGAATAAGAACGCACCCTTTAACTTGTGCTACCAAGATAATATCCAAAACCCTAACCCTAGAGCTGCACACAAGCATCTTTTATATAGCAGGTCAGATGGGCCTGCGCACTTAAGCTAAGTGTGCAGGGCCCGTCCATTAAGTGCGCAGCCTAGGGTTTTGTACACAAACTATGTCATAATTACATAACCAGCCCTTCTACTTACAAACTACTCAACAACCTATCAAAAGTCTATGATCTGGTAACTGTGGTCTCAATATAACCCAACAATACTCCCCCTAGACCACAGCTACCAGTTCTTCATTCTCAATCAATCTCTATATCGCTTGGCTCCCCCTCTTCCTGGCTCGGGGGGTCTTAAATGTACAAGGCGACCGGATCATCTTCAACCACAGCAGGAGCTTGAGTAGACTCAGTTGCTTGTCTTTCTGGATCGGTTGCTGTTGTAGGTTCTTGTATCTGCACCTCTGAAGCGGTTTCAACTTCAGTTTGTGGTTCTTCTGCAGCAGCAACTTGGGCAGCTTTCTCCTTTTCTTCTTTTTCCTTGTCTGCTGTGTTGATCCTATCTACTATATCAAGCAATTCCTGTTTTAGCTTCATCGCCCGATCAACTGCTCTTCTAAATAAGACAGCCTCCTCAAATAACACATTCCCAGCACCCACATTAATCTGATTGGCAAACAGCATATTCAAATCCGATAGATTAAGGGCAAACACATCTACCGGATCCAGAATCCTCATAGCCTCCGAATCATCTTTCAGCTTGATAACGGCTTCACCAGTATTGCTGTCATAAAACCACTTCTTGAAGTCTCTTAGCATAACTGGAAGCTCAGGACGTATCGGAACTCGTGTGACGACCTGGGGGGGTCAATTACATAAGTGATCATTCCTTGTCCTGTTGCTGGATCGATTCGTTTCTTGGAGATCCGTCTCCTCGGTTTCTACGGCTTGAAGATCTGGAAATCATTCTCACACTCCTTCTTTATAAACCAATCAAGCATGGAACCCGTGGTGTCATTGGTGTGGTTGATGAATGGGGCTCTACTAAGTTCCCTGATGTCCCAACGAGGGAGAGACTTCAGTTCCTGTCGACCTCTAAAGTACTGTATCACTCCCCTTCGTCTCTTTACAGCAAACAACTTTTTCACCTCATCATACTTCCATGAAATGATCCTCTCTTGATGAGCTTCTCTCGTATGATGGATGTTTTGATGCAGGGCTGGAATAGTGATGGGTCTTCTGGGAAACCAAGTTGATCTTTCTGGATCCAACTTATGGCCATCCGACGTCTCGTACACTGTCTCTTCTTCCATACCCATCTCCACAAACTTTTCTGGCATCTCATCCTCGCTGATCTCGTCCACATCACTTTCCTCAGCGATTCTTTCTTTCTCTTTCTCCTCCTCAAGGAATTTCCCAAAATCAAACAGCTCGTCGAATGATGTGCTAGGAGCACCAGTCTGCTGTTTCTGCAACTCTTGGATCATATCAAACATTTTCATCTGAACTTGAGTCTGAAACTTTATCAGATATCGTTGATCCTTCATAACTTTCTCCATATTCCTATTCTTGTGCTTAAGCTTCTTGACTTTTCTTCTGAGCTCTTGATTGTTATGCACATCACTCTTGAGGGTACAGATCTCCCTAGCAGCTGTTTTTCCAACTTCCTTGACCAACTTCTCATACAGTTCCTGATGCACCGGTTTGCAGCGTGGTGCAGCAGGAGCTGAGGAGGAAGGTTCAGTTGGCCGTTGAGCTGATGCTTTGGGGGCTGGAGCAGCAGTTGTGGATGGTCCTGGTTGTTCTTCTTTCCCGAATATAGACTCCAAAATCACTTCTTGCTCAATATCGTCCTCAGTCATTACACGAGGAACTTCAGACTCGGGCAACTGTTCCCTTCGCTTCTTTCTTTCGGCCCTCTGTAACTCAGCAACTTGTTGTAGGGCTGCAGCAATCTCAAGCTGTTTTGGTGTCAGTGATTCTCTGCCATCTTGTAATAAACCAGTTGGCCTTTTCCTCTTGGTAGGCTTAGATGGAGCTGGTTCAGTTGCCACCCTTTTGCCCCTTGCCTTTTCTCGAGCAATCTCTTCAGCAGTTGGCTGGGCTGAAGAGGGAGCAGGGTCAGATGGTGCAGAAGCAGTGGTGGATTGCTGACGAGCTTCTGTTACATCTTGCTTCCTTTTCTTGATCTTGTTGTAAAGCTCCATTACCATAGGATATCGCTGTGCTGCATACATGTTCTCCAGCATGGGTTCCCAGTCAGATGTATTGCACTCAGTGAAGAATCGTGCACCTTTGGTGAAGTTGTATTGGTCACCAAGGGGCAGATTCTCGTGCTGTGCGTTAATCATCATCTGCACGAATCTGGGGTACATAGCCCATTTGCCGGAGCCAGCCTCAGCATTCTTCACCATATAATCAAAGATCATACCCGACAGGTTAAAAGCTTCATTCTTGCAGATCTTTATCATAGCATTCGACCATTCTGTGCTGAGAGCGTTGTAGCCTCCTTTCCTATGACACAGAGACATGATAAACACGTGACTGATGAGTCTCCAGTCTCTGGTCAGCCGACTCTTCTTGATATCGCCTCTCTTGTCAAAATCTCCTTTGTAACCGAAATTCTTGAATTCTTGGTGAACATCGGCTTTGGATAGAAATTTGATTGTTCCTGGCTGGTCTTGAAGTCTCAGCACGTTCCTAACGGTATCTTCAGTGATGATTACAGCCTTGTTTCTGACTGTAGCATTGATTCGCTTGACCCGTCCAGCAACTTCTACTCGAGCAGATCTCCAAAAATCTTCAATGTGGGAGCAATACACTTGTAAACTATGCTCCACAGCGTATCCGACTCTGCTACGTCTGATCCAGGTGACTACGTCTTTGAACTTTACATCGTCGGTCTCAAGATTCATCGGCTGATTATGCATTCCTCTTGGATCCCAATCGAGTGCCATCTGTTTAGACCAAGTGCACGAAAAAACAAGTTAGATCTCTTGAATATGAATAGACGACCAAACGACTGACCTTAGACTTAGACTTCGACGGACAACGTACTTAGACTGTATTTTATTAATTATTTTATATATATATTTTTTAAGTTTTTCATGTGTTGTGTTTTGGACAGTCATAAGATTAGGTTTGATGGATTTGTTTTATCAGTGTCCATGATACTTTTGATTTTCCAGTTTAAGATCATTAATGTTCAGGTCTAAATACGCAGTCCGTTCAAGTGTCTGAATAGTCAAGTTTAATGTTCAAGTACGCAGGTCCTTCAAGTGCGCAGGCCAAATCAAGGCTAATGATCTAAGTACTCAGTCAAGTACTCACACACTTGACTGAGCACTTAGGTTAGTACGCAGACACTTGATCAGTGATACACGGGATCACAAATGCGCAGATCTTATCAACACTCGGGCATGGTAACCCCTAGACAACACATGCAAATCTGCGTACTAGACAAGTACGCAGATACTTAAACCTTCGTTTAAGATTTTAATACGCAGCATAAGTGCGCACCATATTTAGGGTTTCAAAGGTTTGAACTTGATGAGACAAGTACGCAGTTTCTAAGAAACAAGTGCGCAAAGTTCATTATCAAGTACGCAACCTTCAAACATTCAAGCCCATCATCATAACTGAAACCACGACTGATTTTCTTTAAAAGACTTAATATGTTCCCTGTAATCATAACAAGAAACAATTAGCACAAACAAACTACCTTAATAAGTAGTTAGAATCAACAGAAAGAAATGAGATGAACGGAATAGTGATGATATATGATGATTAATGAGTGAAAATGGTGATTAGGGTTAAAAAGATGATGAACGGTGATGATGAATGAGGATTAGGGTTTGTAAGAAAATGAAAAATGTTAAAAATAAAAAATTTACTTAATATATATATACAGTAGCCATATGGGCCTGCGCACTTGAGTCAAGTGCCTGCGCACTTGAGTCAAGTGCGCAGGGCCCAGTTAAGTACGCAACAGTTCAAACTTTTGGCCCAAAGAGTTTAAGAGCCCAACTCCAATTTTTTAATATGAGTGGATCCACCAAAACTCACCTTCTGCATTCAAGATCATACTAACCATACCTGCCGGAACCCGTTTCAACTTCCCGTTGGATAGCTGCAGCCTAAGAACAATTGTCGGTATGCTTGTCCACTTAAATCCATGCCTTTTCTCTTTCAACATGTGTTTGGTGATGTTGTTTATCATGTTCTTCGGTAATATTGACAAAAATTTTATGGACCCCACAGTGTGCTAGGTATTGGCTTACCGATCCTCAAGGTTTATCGAAATATAATGATGAGAGCTTCAGGTCTATGTTACCATAAGCAAAGAAGATGATCATATCTTGATCAGATGATGAGAGCTTCAGGCCTATGTTACCTTAAGCAGAGAAGATGATCATCTGATCGTTTGGTGAGCTATTTAAATATGTTTGCACGTCACTAACATTGTGTGTCTTTTGCTGCTCAGTTGATTAATTTTCTTAGCCCCGCATTGGTAGCTTGCACTCTTAGGTGTCTTTTTGATTTACCTATGCACAAAATTTTCTGTGTCTTTTAGTTTCTCAACCTGTGTATGACCGGACTCAGCTTGTGCAGACCTATAGCACAGTGGGAATCCAGCTTTCCGTGTAGATCTTTACTATTAATCACCTATTAGCAGTTTACTTGATTCCAGGCTGAATCTACCGACACATCGTTGCTTGAGGCCACAACATCCTCTGGGTCCTATTCACATGCTGACGAAATATGATTAGTTTCTATCATTTCTTGAATTAATTCTTTTGAAATTTTGCAGTAGAGATGGACCGGTTTTACTTTCTCCCCCAAAAATCTTTGTTTGAACAAAAAGAAGATTTTTCTTTTATACAATATGCACAAGTAAAGTTTTTTTTTTTTAATCATTCAAAATTTATCATCTCGAGCCATGTTACCAACTGATGAAAACGGGTTTTGTCAAAAGCTTTTGTGAAGATATATGCCTTTTGATCAGCAGTGTCTATTGGCAACACCTGTATATATCCTTTGTCGTGAGCATCGCGAATAGAGTGAATCCGAATTTCAATATGTTTGGTTTTGGAATGATCAATTGGATTCTTCACAATGTCACGACAAGCATCGTTATCAATGAAAATGGGTGTATGCATGACATTCAAACCGTAGTCCAAAAGCTGATTTTGGATCCATAACACTTGACAACAACAACTGGATGCAGCTGTGTATTCAGCTTGAGCAGTAGAGATGGACACTGAAGTCTGCTTCTTGCTCTACCAAGACACCAGCCTGTTACCCAGAAATTGACAACCACCAGAGACAGATTTTCTGTCAATCTTACAACCTGCATGATCACTATTAGAGTAAGCGATTAAATCAAAATTATCACTCTTAGGATACCATAAACCAAGTTTTGGTGTCCCTTTGAGGTAGCGGAAGACTCTTTTTATTGCAGTTTCATGCGATTGCTTGGGATTTGACTGAAAGCGTGCGCAGCATCCAACTGCCCACATAATATCTGGTCTGCTGGCTGTTAGATACATCAGTGAGCCAATCATTGATCGATATGTGTGAGGATTCACTGAAAGGCCTTGAAGATCTGGTACAAGTGTTGTTTGGGCCGTAAAAGGAGTGTTGGACGGCTTGCAGTCGGTCATGTTGTATTTTGCCAGAATGTCCCTTGTATACTTGTCTTGATGGATGAGAATTCCGTCTTCTTTCTGCTGAACTTCCAGGCCTACGAAAAATGACAATTCTCCCATCATGCTCATTTCAAACTGAGACTTCATAGTGCTTTCGAATTCCCTGCACAAATTTTCATCAGTGGAGCCAAAGATAATATCGTCAACATAAATTTGAACAAGAATAGAATGTTTGTTGACTTCTTTGGTGAACAGAGTCATGTCGATCTTCCCTCTGGTGTATCCATTTTCCAGAAAATATGAAGATAAGGTCTCATACCAAGCTCGAGGAGCTTGATGAAGTCCATAGAGAGCCTTATCCAATTTGTAGTATTTGTTGGGATGATGAGGGTCTTCAAATCCCGGCGGTTGACAGACGTAGACTTCTCCTTGATTTTCTAGTACAGGAATGCACTCTTCACATCCATTTGAAAGACTTTGAAGTTCTTGTATGAGGCGTATGCCAAGAAGATACGGATGGCTTCAAGTCGAGCAACTGGAGAGAACACTTCCTCATAATCAATACCTTCCTGCTGACGAAAGCCCTGAACTACAAGACGAGCCTTGTTCTTGATCACCACACCACGTTCATCCATTTTGTTACGAAAAACCCATCTTGTTCCGATAGGATACTTCCCTTCAGGTAGATCCACTAGCTCCCAAACCTTGAGCTTTCTAAACTGAGACAGCTCATCCTGCATGGCTTCAACCCAGCTTGCATCTCTGACAGCATCTTCAATACTGAAGGGTACCGTCTGAGATAAGAATGTCGAGAGTGCAATATTGAGCTTATCTGCCTGATTTCTAGTGAGAACACCCTCAGATATTGGTCCAATGATGTTCTCAACAGGATTATTCTTATCTGATTTAAATCCCATGTTTGGTTCTTCTTGAACTTGGGAAGGCAGATTTGAAAGGTGATCGACAGGGATTGATGAGCTGGATGGATCATTTGCAGACTGTTGTGCTGAAGATGTTTCTTCTGAAATTGGAGTACTTTCAGGAGATGGTGTAGTCTCAACAGTTGCATCACCATTTGTGGATTGAAGAGGAACAATTGGATCAGCTACTAGTGGAGAAAATTGGGTGGTGAAAGGTGCAGCATCGTCATTAGAAGAGTAAAGGGTATCTTTGAGAGGAGAGGGATCGGCTGCTTGATTGTCAGATGTTTGTTCTTCAATGATACTGAAATTGTTGAAAACGACATCCACATCAAAGAACCAGTCAGGACCGGATCCTGTGTTAGTAGAGTTGGATTCCTGCCAATCAACATAGAAAGATTCGAGAACCATTTTGGTGCGTTTTTTGTATACTCTATAAGCTTTTTGACTTGAAGAGTATCCAACAAAGAAACACTCATCTCCAACTGCATCGAACTTCATTATGTTCTCATAGTTGTTTAGCAGAGTACATGAGCATCCAAACGGCCTGAAGTAGTCAATCAGAGGTTTTCTTTTGAAGAGCAATTCATAACCTGTTTTCCCGCGTGCCTTCACAATTAAGACTCTGTTAAGAACATAACAAGCGGTATTCACAGCTTCAGCCCAGAAGATGATCGGCAACTTGGAGTCGATTAGCATAGTTCTGGCCGCTTCAATAAGTGTATGATTCTTCCTTTCAGCAACTCCATTCTGTTGAGGAGTTCTCGTAGCACTGTACTAAAGATGAATTCCTTTGTTGTTGCAGAAAGTCACGAAGCTTTGATTTTTGAATTCAGTTCCGTGATCGCTTCTGATTGATCTAACTTTTGTCTTTACTATGTTCTCAATAAGAGGAACAAACAACATCAATATCTCGGCAGCTTCACTTTTGTATTCTAAGAAGTACACCCATGTAAAACGAGAAAAGTCATCTGTTATCACCAAACAGTAAGATTTTTTAGCTAAACTTTTAACACTAATGGGACCGAAAAGATCCATATGCAATAGTTGAAGAGGTGAGTTTATAGAGTTCACTGTTTTGGACTTGTGCGATTTCTTGTGTTGTTTTCCTTTGGCACATGCTAAACATTTTTCAGAAAAAGGGAATTCCTTGGAAGGAAGACCTCTGACAAGATTTAATTTTGAAAGTTTGTTAATGTTTTTAAAGTTAACATGTCCTAATCGCCTGTGCCATAACAGTGACTCTGACTCGGATGCTTTTGAAAGTAAGCATGTCATTTGACATTCTGACTTAGCATCTCTCATATTAATCACATATGTGTTATTCTGTCTAGGAGCTTTTAGCATGATCATATTGGTGGGCGGTATGAATCCAGGCTTTAGAAAGATGCACTCCATGTCATTGAATAACACTGATATTCCTTTGTCGCAGACTTGTGATACGCTCAAAAGGTTGTAGCACAATTCTGGAACATAATTCACATCTTCTAAATTCAGTGCGTCAGAGACCACATCTCCTATTCCTACTATCTTCCCGCCCTTTTCATTTCCGGCGAAGGCAACGAACTCTCCATCAATAAATCTATAGTTCTTGAGGAGTTCCTTTAGACCAGTCATGTGTCTAGAAGCCCCGCTATCAACATGCCATAGATATCTCATGAGTGCGATCAACCATTTCTGTAACTTATTCTGAAATACAAAAGAAAACACAAGCAATACACATATAAATACAAGAAACTCTATGTACAATCACGACTCAAACCTTTACTTAATTGACTTTGGGAATCCAGGTCTGGTTTAGTTTTGATCTGTCGTGATTTTCACCCAAAACTGACTCTTGTCTTTTCAAAATTTTTGTGGTTTTATCAAAAATTTTTACTGTTTCTTGAAGGTTTTTAATCTGATCAGAAAGACAGTTTAGTGCTTTCATGTCATTGGATTTTAAATGACATGTTTTAACCACATGACCCTCATTTCCACATCTAAAGCATTTTGAGTGCTTTGGCTTGATCTTTGGAGAGGGTCTGGGTGATGATGGTTGTGATGCTCTTTTCTTGATCTTGCTTGAGCATGAGCTTTCACTGGAACATGGTTCATCAATGTTGTTGTTGTTTGATTCTTCATTTGTGTTGCAGTCTGGCTCGCTGATGTCACTTTCTGTATCACTCTGTGATTCTTCAGGAATTGAGTTATCTGTTTCACTTTGTGATTCTTCAGAACATGACATATCTGTGGATGATGGAGTAAACTCTGGAATTTCTTCAGTAAGAAATTTCCCGAACCTGTTTCTTTTTAATTCTGGTACAAACGGAGATGGTCTATATACATTTTCATTATCAGAGAATGCATCATTAAAATCAACACAAACTGGCATAACATTGTCAACACAAATATCTGAGCGTTTGATAGGATTCTTCCTATCATCAGGGTCCACAACGCCCTTTAAATCAAGTTTAGAAGTTAATGTAGTACAGTCATCCGGCCTAGATAAACTATTACAGTTATCCATCCTAGACAAACTATTACAATCATCCAGTTTAGTTAAGTTATTACATTCATCCGAATTCAAAATAGTTTTAGACTTGTCATTACTCTAGATGAACCAATTCACTGTAGAGTAATTGGCACCTGGGTGACCTAACCCCATCATTTGTCCACCACAACTCTCATCATCGTCCACCTGATCCTGTTGGGTCACATCTGCACTGCTTTTACTTATATTAGAGTTTGACTCAGATTTGACACATTCCTTTTCAAAAAGATCATTTTTTGGATGTGGTTTTGGAATGGGTATATATTCACTTTTGCTCAAAGGTAAAAACAGAGATTTTACAATTCCCTTTTTATCCTTATACCCAATTCCATCTTTGACGAATGATTTCCTTGAACAATCAAGGATATCTGTATGAGCATGCTTGCTTACATTCCATTTGTCCACAACAATTTGGAGATGATTTGTTTCATTTCTAGATTTTTCTAGTTTTTCTGTTAAGTCATTTATTAAAAAATCTTTTCTCAAAACAAATTCTTTTAGAGTTTGCATTTCAGCTATAGTTGCATTTAACTTTCGCTGATATGCTAACTCATTTTCTTTCATTTCAGTGTTGATTTTTTGGATGTCATCCATTTCTCTTAAAATTTTCCTATTGTGGGACAAACAGTAAGCAACAGCTGTAACACACCTTGGTGAGCACAGCTTTGATTTTATTTCAAGAGGAATACTTACCAGATCTCTTTCCTCAACTGTCTTGGGCACGTTCTGCAGCTTCTCATTTGCTTTGCTGGTGGAGGTCTTCTCAGCTATGAGTGCTTCCTCAGACGCGGCTTCTTTTCATTTATCTACCACTAGCACTCCTTTCAGACCTGCATTCTCCAGCGTTCCACCCTTCGGCATCTCCGCCGACGACCCTTCCAGAGAGTTCACGCCGTGTGTGGATTTGGTGCAGATTTTGGCCATCAAAGCCTTGTTCACATCAGCTTCAACCGCAGCAGCCTCCTCTCCCCAATCAAAGTCCTCAACCACCAACGCCTTCTGTTGATTCGCTTCCCTTCCATCAGTTATTGCCACCATCCTTTTTGCCGGCTTGATTTCTGCTTGACTTAGAGTGGGGCACTCATACTTGAAGTGCCCAAGAGTCTTGCAGTTGTAGCATCTAATCTTAGACTTATCAAAACCCGCTTTTCCCATACCAACTCTTCGACCAGTTCTATCTTGAAATCTCTTCACCCTCAGAGTAATCATGGCCATCTGCCATTTCAAATCCATTTCCTCCATATCATCCAGATCAACTTGATACATGTCTTCAGGATTCATCATCTCACTCTTAATTTCACCTGTCTTCAAAGCCTCAAAGCTAGACATGAAGGTGTTGAAGAATTCAACATGTTCGTTTGAAAGCTTTGTAAGCTGTAGGTTAAGTGTCTTTGCAGCTGTGTCAGAGTATGAGACTGTCTTTCCCGAACTTGAACTACCACCACCCATTGCATCCACATATGCATGTGACGAGCTTGAACCCATGTTGCATAGGAGTCATTAATGCCAGATTCTTCATAGCAGTGCTGGGCATGACTTTCGGAGTAGTCTGGTTCATCTCTCTTTTCGTGATGTCCATTTCGAAAGACTTTAGAGTGTTGATGAGATCAGCCAAGGTAGATTGAGCATCTAGATACTCTTTTCTGATCAACATGCATTGTATGCTCCATTCTTTGGGCAGGGAGTCGAGCAGTTTCTTGATGGAATTTCGGTTGTTGACGGGAATTCCTGCCTTCTTCATCTTGGTTAACATACTCATGAATCTTTCGATATGCGAGCTCAAGCTTTCACCACGAATGCTACCGAACATGTCATATTCTTTCTGCACCATATCTTCCTTATATTGGCGCATTTCTTCATTCCCTTCATAGTACTCGTTTAACGCAAACCACAGATCGTGTGCAGTGCCATATTCCTCAAACATGTTATAAACATCGTTTGATAAGGCCATGGTAAGGGCACCATAAGCCTTATGGTCTCTTTGAAGTAGTTGTTTATCAACATCAGTGTAGGTGGTTGGATCAGGGTTAAACTCTTCTCCTGTGGCAGTGGTTCTCATTGGAATGTGTGGACCTAACTGGATAGAAGTCCATTGGGTGAAGTCCGTGACATAGAAGAACGACCTCATTCGATTCTTCCAAGTTCCATAATCTTCTACACCTTTTAACTTAGGAACTCTAGTTGTTGTTCCAGTTTCAAGTTCTTGTTGGGTGATAGGATTTACAGTTTAGTGGTTATCGTTACCGGCCATGATTTAAGTTAATTTTAACAGTTTGGTTTTTCAGATTTTATAGTTAACAGTCCAGAAAATTTGTCCACAGTCCTTAAGTGCGCAACGAAGTACGCAGTTGTCTAGATCAAGTACGCAGCGCCTGTAACAATGTAAACAACCTTGTCAAGATGTGTGTCTTTTGATAAGTACGCAGTCTTGCAAGTACACGTGTAGCTGTTTTTTCTTGATAAGTGCGCAGATCAGTCAGCACTTGGGCATGGTAAGTGCTCAATCTTGACTGATCAGTCTGCGCACTAAACGAAGTACGCAGACACTTAAACTCTCGTTTAAGATTTAAGTGCGCAGAAACCCTAGCCAAGTACTCAAAACTACACCTCTCAATAAGTGCGCACAACACCAAGATTTCTGTTTAAGTGCGCAGAAACCCTAGTTAAGTGCTCAAGACAATGAAAAGCAATAAGTACGCACAGACTTAGTTGCGTACTAAAATAAAAGGTCTAAGTACTCAGATAAGCACAAGTATGCAGTTTATGAGCTAAGTACTCACACTAAGAAATAAGTACTCAACGTATGAAATAAGTGCTCAACATATGAAATAAGTGCGCAATACGGGCTGTGAAAAACACAAAAACTCAGCTGAATTCTATCCAAAACTTTTTCATTCCATTCTGAAGTGCTTGGATGAAATTTCTACTTAAAATGAACCACTTTTAACTTTCAGAAACACAATTTCCACGAAATTTGAAGCAAAAATATAAGAAAAGCACCCAAACTTAAAAGTTCATAAAAAAATCTTGATAATAAAACCTAACAAGATGAGGGTTTTGGTATCTTAAAATAGATACAATCTAGAGCACAATGGCTCTGATACCAAATGTAAGTCCCAAATACTAGATCTTGTTAAGTGCAAGAGATTGTTATCACTTAGAAACACCTATTTGTTAGGTGTTTTAAGTGATTAATCTTGAAAAACAAAGATACTAGATAATACTAGCAAAACCGACACACAAGATAAAGAGATTCAAGCTTTCCATTACTGATTAACATCAAAGAACCATGGATTACACAGAATAAGTACGCACCCTTTAACTTGTGCTACCAAGATAATATCCAAAACCCTAACCCTAAAGCTGCACACAAGCATCCTTTATATAGCAGGTCAGATGGGCCTGCGCACTTAAGCTAAGTGCGCAGGGCCCATCCATTAAGTGTGCAGCCTAGGGTTTTGTACACAAACTATGTCATAATTACATAACCAGCCCTTCTACTTACAAACTACTCAACAACGTATCAAAAGTCTATGATCTGGTAACTGTGGTCTCAATATAACCCAACAGTTTTATGTCTGTACTTTATTATTTTAGTATTGTGTATATTTTATTACTTTTTGGTTGTTTTTACTATTACTTTATTTATTTTATATTTTTGGTAGGCGATCGCATGGAGCGGGGCTAAAACAGTACAAATTATATTCGAGACCTGAACACCCGATTCGAGAGCACGGGGTCATAATACCATTTATAATAATAATAATAATAATAATAATAATAATAATAATAATAATAATAATAATAATAATAATAACAATAACAACAACAACAACAACGTGACTTTAGTCACATAGGAAATTATGTTTTTGGAAAGATTAAAAATCAAATTAAAAGAGGGAATATTATGTTTTTGGAAAGATGCATATTTTGAGAAGGGATTTTTGAACAGCACATTGATTGGAAAGAGAGGCGACATCTTGGAAAGCTTAGAAGTCAACACAAAAGAAATTTTATTATTTCTAAAACAAGACACAAGGGGTGATCGCATTTATTTTCTCGGAGAGAAGGTGACGCACAATCTTTTTTGGGGAGCAGACAAAGGTCGCAGCAGAAGAGGGACGCAAGTTCGCAGATCCAAAGTAACGAGGAGAAGACAAAAGAAATCAAGCCTCTTGGCTATTGTGACACGAACCACAACCATGAGCGGCTAGTCTCCTTTGGAATTACCCGGTGTAAACTCGTAATCTAGGGTTCTTAAACATTTTGGGTATTTTCTTATTTCTTTGTAATTTTGATTTGAACAAATTTGTTAATTGCGTTAATCTTGTTTTGAATTCTCTTTGATAATTGTTTCTTGCGCCAATTACTAGGAAGATGAATTCGGTTAATTATGCTTTAACTTCTTATTAGGGATTATATGTTCTAGGTAATGAAGTGTAGTTCATTCCATCTTTGATGTTGATGAACTTGACACCTAAGCCTATTGAAACAATTAACCCGTTAATCTTTATTGCAATTGTTTGATTAATCCCAACTTGTAATGGAACTCTAGGTTGCTTGTTGAACCCGGTGTGATCTCCATCTTTATTAATATTATTGTTAAAATCAATCATTTTCAATCAAGTCTTTTTCATTAATTAAATCATTGTTTTTCACATTCTTATTCATAATCTTGAATCAATTGTTGGTTCACAAAACTTCCAAACTAAATTCTTAATTAATCAAAAACTACATCTTCATAAGTATTGTTGTTTAATCAACTAAATAATATTCACTAACCACATGCTCCTTGGATTGATACCCTACTTACCCTAGCTACCTAGGTTATTTAGGTTTTGTATGACCCGTAACGACCGGATCATCAAATGGTGCCGTTGCCGGGGAGCTAGTGCGCTTAGTGTTTAGTTTTAAGTTGATTATCGTGATTAAACAAACCACAGATTTCACATTCTTTTGCCTTTTCTTTTTCATTTAAAGGCAAATTTCTGACTGTTATGATTTGCTTTAGGTCATCAGTAGTTTTCAGGTTCTCAACTTCTGATGTAGATGAAACTACTGATGGCTTAAAGTCAGATTTTATCAGTACTTCCGAAGAACTTTCTTTTATAGTTTTTAGAAAGTTTTCATGAAAAGATGTGCATACTTTCTCTTCAGAAGTTTCATCTACCCATTTTTCACACACAACCTTGGTGTCAGCAAGCTCTTTTCTGGCATTTCCTAGGTCTTCTATCATGATTTTAAGTTGTGCTTGGGTTTCAATAGCATTGTTAGTTAATTTAGAATTTTCTTTTGCCTTTGCAGCAAGTTTTCTTTCAAAATCACATTTCATCTAAGTAAATTTTCTCTCAGAGTCATTTGCTTTTCCTTGTAAATGCACATTGGTCTCTCTTATGAGAGCAAAAGATTCTTTACATGAGTTTGAACAAAGTTTTGTTAAAGATTCTTTTGATACCTGACACATGGCAGATTTTGAGGTGCAGCCCTCAAATGCCATTAAGGCAAAATTCTTTCTGCCATTGTCAGTTTCTCCCCAGTTGATGTCAAACATTTTATTGTCTGCATCAGGATTGCACTCTGTAGTGTCAAAAGGAAGACTGCTCCAGTCAACATACCCTGAAGTGAACAAACTTTGTTGTGAGGGTTGCTGAGTTTGTGGAGGTTGTTGAGCAGCTGGAATGGAAGGGATTGATTGTTGGCTCTGCATCTGTTGAGCAGGCATTTGTACATATTGTACATATGGCACATATTGGATTTGTGGAGCTTGTGCCTGTACAAAATGTGCACTTCCCTGTGTTCCATTATTCCTATTATAACTAGGGTTAAACTGATTTCCAGACTGAGATTGGTTGTAGCTAGAGCTTCTACATTCTCTAGCAAAGTGTCCCAACTTCTGACACTTATGACATCTAAGTTTAGACTTGTCAAAACCAATTTTTGTAGAACTGTTTAGTCCTGGAAATTTCCTTCCTGACCTTTTATAAAATTTGTTTGTTTTTATACTCAACATGGCCAGTTAGTGTAAGATGTCCATTTCTTCTAAGTCATCACTGCTGAAAATTTTTAAATCATCCATGATAAAACACATGTTATCAGCAGTTTGAGTATATTCATCATTGTCATAACCTGAGAATGATCTTTCTGATGAGATCCCAGCAGTTATGTCAATGTGGTCAAAAGATCCAAAACTATTTGAACAAGTAGGTGAATCTTGTCCCAATAGTGCTATACTACATAGTAGATAGTCATCAGCAGTTTTACCAGAACTTTGCAATTTCTTCTTTTGTTCGATTTCTCTTTCAAAAGTTAGCAATCTCCCATGTAATTTTGTAAGAGTGACGGAGCTAAAGTCTGGTGAAGATCTGAGGACTATAGAATATGTTTCCCATTTTTCAGGTAAAGACCTTAAAAATCTATGAAGCATAGATACAGTTGTATAGGTCTGACCATTTAATTTTAGCTCAGATATTAATGAGGAGAATCTTTTCAAATTGTTGAGTTAAAGTTTCCCCATTTATGTGAGAAAATGTTTCATATTGTTGAGCCAGGATTTCTCTAGTGTTGGCAATCACCTCTTCAGTTCCTCCAAACTGTTCTTTTAGGCAGTCCCAAAGCTCTTTGGCACTATCACAATGTAATAGTCCAGAATAGATTTTATTTGGGAGTGCCATTGCCAACATAGAGAAAGCTTTAGCATCAAGCTCAAGTTTTAGGAAATCATCTTCTGTATAGTCCTTTGGGTCTTTTGGTATTTCAACTTTAGTTTCAAGATTAATGTTTACTGGTTTGTGAGGACCATATATCACAGATTTCCAGCAACCGGTGTTGGTCTGAGATAAAGTATGTGCCATTCTCTTTTGCCAGATATTGTATTCATTTCTGACTAGCATAGCAGGTTTATTGGCAGAACCAGTACTATGTGGATCCATTTTAAAGAGTATTGATTTGTCAAATATCTCTTAAAGTGATGGATGTTGAAAAAGTGAACTTTTAATCCTTTATTGAATATCAATAAGAGCCCGTGTCTGATTCTCAATGTGTTAGATTGATATGTGATCAGATAAACCAGTGCTCTGATACCAATTGTTGGATCAGTATTATGCTCTTGAAGGTTTACTTGCTAGTTAACACTTATGTGTCTAGCAAGTTCAATCAGATTTGCACAGCGGAATAAGTATGTAAAGTTACACTATCAACAGGAGTTATTACTCCCCCTGGATGTTTGCAAACTAAAGATAAGTTAATGAGAATCTAAGTATTGAATGTGAATGACAATAAATACTAAAACAGATTCTCATTAAATGAAATGGAAATAACAATAATGAGCTTTGAAGGATTTCAGTTTCAATTAAAATCAATGTCTAAAACAGAGGGATGAACCCATCTATTTATAGACTTACAAGTACATGAACCTTGATCAAAAAGCAAGTCTGCAACAAGTTGCAGTCTTGGAACTTGTACAAAAAGATAAAGTAATAATAAACAATTAAACTACTAAAACATAAGGGCGGTGGAAAGATTCTATTACAAGTGTTGATGAATGACAAACTACTGACGAGTAGTTTGTCTTCAGTAGTTCTTTAGTGAACTTGTCTGGTTTGACTTCAGAACTTCTGATCTATCTTCTTCAGTACTTGTTGAATCCTTCTTCAGTGCTTTTGTCTTCTTTCTTTAGTAGTTCTATACTTAGAATAATTTCCAGAAGTATGAATTAGACTAAGGTTTGCAAAAGTGGTTTCCTCAATCCTTTCTATCCTAACATTGTCCTTTTCGAGTGTCATTGTTGTCCTTTTGTACCTTTTATGATATCGTGGAGCAGTGAATCCTCTCCTTTGATTAGCTGGATGTCCATTTCCTTGTCTCCTTATTAGCTGTCACGCCCTAGGTTGCGCACGAGGCCTTCTACAATGTTGAAAACGTAATTATTCCATTCTGACATGTGATATGGACCTGCGTGCGTGCGGGTACATATTTCTTCAAGTCCTTCCAGTCCAGTGTTGGAGGGCTTCCAACATGCTATGGATGAGAAACCGCTTCAAGACTTCTCTTTGTACGCTAAGGATGTTGAATCAATTATAAAGGCGAAGTCTAGGGCATTTGATGAGTTGGAGTTCCCCTTGGTTGACTTTATTGTTAGCCATGCTGATCAGCCGGATGTCCGAGACTTGAAAGAGTCCCTTTACAAGTCGGGAGTGACGCAAGCTGCCCTTGCGCGCGACATGGTGGCGCATGCTGAGGCCTCGACTGTTGTGGAGGAATAAGAGGCGGAAGGTAGTGAACGGGTGGACTTTTCATAGCCATCCGAAGAATGGACCGAGGACCCGCCGGTGGACAAAGGGGCGTAGGTTTAGGGTAGCCTCGGTTGTAGTTGGCTCTTTCTTGTTTTCATTCCTTGTAAGCAGTGTTGTAGAACTCGCTAGGCGCTAGTCGTCCGGTGGGGTGCCAACTAGGGATTAACCGGATTGTATTTTTATATATATATATATATATCCAAATTTATACACATATAATGCTTATTTTAGACCTTATATTTATAAATTTAGAAGTTTAGGAGCCAAATATAAACTAGTGAATATGGAGGGGGTTTAAATATTAAAATACCTAAACTTAAATAATCCTAATTACCTCCATCGTTTAGCATATCCTGTTTTTTCTTCCCCATTTCTTCTTTCATTGTAAGGAACCATTAGACGCAACTAGGGTTCATGGAGTTTCATTGATATTGCTTCTACATCATGGATTATCATCCAATTTGGTGGTAAGAACTTGTTTTATTTGATCGATTTGCTCCAGCTTTGACCCGATCGAATTCATTTTTTTTACCTAATTTGAGTTTTTTGGTTCGACTAATCGGTGATTAATCACGACACCGATTAATTGAGTGATTAGCCCAAAATTATCAGTAAAGTGAGGACTAGCGATTATTCACCGATTAATCAGTAATTAGTCGGGATTTTTACAACCTTGCTTGTAAGTATTTGTAACTCGCCTTTGTTGGCATGGATTTTGAATAGCAATGAAAACGTTGTTTCTCTTATATTATGTATCTTTTGTGATTGTTTATTGATTTGAATGTTATCTAGTAGCTAGTTTTTGCACGCGCTGATATGAGTGGCGCGTAATAGACAACTCACAATCATTTGTAGGGTAGTCGTTTAAACAGTTGCCCTTAGTTTTTTATGCACTTTACTACGCGATAGGTTTAGGTGGTTCCTGCGTGCTGGGAATTGTTAGGACAAAAAGGATTGAGGAAACCTCTTTTGTAAACTGTCACACCACGCCGATGGCGGAAACACGTGGCGCAACGCTCGAAAGCATATCAAAGTCAAGATTAACACAAACTATATTTAATTAGAAAAGATTAATTTAATTGGATGTCGAAAACGAGTATCTCGTTACCATGTTGCACAAAGCGTTACATAACACAATGAACATTAAGTTTCAATGTGGGGGTATTTCCGTTTATGTTCCAACCCATTGGTAACCATAGATGAAACCCCGACCAGTATCCGACATCCCGAATTCCACCGCACTAGCCCCATATCTATTCAGCACTTAGTTACCTGAAAGATATGTTTAAAAAGACGTCAATATATAAAATATTGGTGAGTTCACAGGTTTTAGTTTCATGACAACATTTTCACAACCATCGACTCGACTCACTTTACCGTATAATTATTTTCCCATTCAAATAATTATACTAGGATCTTGTCGATCGATATTTAGTTTCATGACAACATTTTCACAACCATCGACTCGACTCACTTTACCGTATAATTATTTTCCCATTCAAATAATTATACTAGGATCTTGTCGATCGATATTTAGTTTCATGACAACATTTTCACAACCATCGACTCGACTCACTTTACCGTATAATTATTTTCCCATTCAAATAATTATACTAGGATCTTGTCGATCGATATTTAGTTTCATGACAACATTTTCACAACCATCGACTCGACTCACTTTACCGTATAATTATTTTCCCATTCAAATAATTATACTAGGATCTTGTCGATCGATATTTAGTTTCATGACAACATTTTCACAACCATCGACTCGACTCACTTTACCGTATAATTATTTTCCCATTCAAATAATTATACTAGGATCTTGTCGATCGATATTTAGTTTCATGACAACATTTTCACAACCATCGACTCGACTCACTTTACCGTATAATTATTTTCCCATTCAAATAATTATACTAGGATCTTGTCGATCGATATTTAGTTTCATGACAACATTTTCACAAGCAAAACATTGCAATACCGGCATGTAACGGAAATATAATATAAGTAGTGTCATATATGTGGAGTAGCTAGCTCCTACATGACGATGGCGACTCCCTCCCGTGCCCATAACCAAACCAAGACTATACAACAGATTGCCCCGCGAGTTGCTTCTTGGACAACAACTCAGTTCAGAATACATGCACCTCTTGTCTTTACCGGGTTGACGCTATCAACCAGAGGTGGGCCTTGTCAGGCACCGGTAGTACTACCCAGATATCCCTTTGGTTTCATTCCCTGAATTAATGGTTACAGTAAACAGCGAGGTCTTACCCCAAGTGGTTTCCAGTTACCCAGGTACCCATCGTGCTAAATATTATATTCCACATGTTACAGCAATTTAACAAAACATATCTTTCCCCCAAAAACGTAAAAACAGTTTAAAATGGGGCCGTGAGACTCACCTGATGTACAGCGTACACTCAAATAGCAGAGAATAGCAAGTCCGTGGTCAAGCACCTACGAACGTCCTAGTGCATGTAAGCCACTAAGTCTATAGCGTGTGCTTTTCCGGCAAGTTGTACACCCAACTCCCAACACCACCATTTACATATAATTCCCCGTTTAATTAAACATATGTCCTAGGTCCGTTGGTGATGGATTACCCTTGTTACAAGTTATATATATTCGCGTTAATATTTCTTTAACTTGTATAATATTATCCTCGACTCGACTTCACTTAACGTATAATTATTTTCCCATTAAATAATTATACTTAAGATCGCATCGTTCGATATAATATTTTTAACACTCGACACGACTCACTATACCGTATATTTATTTTCCCTTTCAAATAAATATACTAAGGTCTTGTCGTTCGATAGTATATTCTTAACGCCCGACTCGACTCACCATACCGTATATTTACTTTCCCATTAAGTAAATATACTAGGATCTCGTCGGTTCGGTATACACATATATATATGTATATTATTTACTCGTCTCGGTTTTCCTTCCCGTATATCTATCTTCCCACTAAGTAGATATACTAGAATTTCGTCGAGCCGAACATATATATATATACATACATGTACTTTCATCGTTAAGTCCATACGTTCGTTTAACGTTTTTAATCGTTAGATTATTTACGTTATATTTTCTCCCACGAATATTTTTCCAACACTTAGGAAAGTGTTATGTAAATTTTTCACCCAAGTTATATACATTTTAACTCCTTAAAATATATTTTTACTCATCTAGACGTAATGATATTTTTCTCGTTTGTCCGCTTTTACGTCTTAGTTCGTTAACACGTCCAAGTCCGATTTCTTAACTTATATGTGATTATATAGCTAATCTTTTCCAAGTCTTCCAATATGTGTTTTCTAGGAAAGTTATTCACCTATTTTAATTTCCTACACATATTACTTGGAAGTTTTAAAAATACATTTGTATTTTTAACACAATACTTGGTAACTTATGTATAAAAATGCTCCAACACTTTTATATTCCCATTTATATAAAAGTGTTCATTTTTATATAAGTTCTCCCAAGTTTTTAATTCGTCTAACATTTTTATAAAAACCATTGTTTATATATATATATATATCTATATGTTAGAAAAGTCCATATTTTTATAAAACTCTATTTTATAAAAATACACTTTTATACGAAATACATGTGTATAATTACTAGTATTTACCAAATCTACCTTGGAAAATTACTATGTACATATTTGACACCAAACTTTCCATAGTTATATTTTTAGACCCAAGTTTCTAAAAATATCATTTTTAGTCCCTCAACTTTTAAAGTTACTAAAATAGCCCCTTTAACTTATAAAAGTTAAACTTTTCCATTCAATCTTTCAAGATTAACAATTTTCTACTAAACTAGTGGACTTTATTTTTCCATCTTTCTCATGTTAGTTTATTTTTAAGTTCTAACACTTTTGATAGTCCTTAATCATCTCATTTAAGTTTTTGTGAACTTTACGAAACAACAAGAATACTACATATATCCATCACCATTTTCGGCCCATATACCCCATTATAATACCATTTTAGTCTTAAAAAGTATATGTTTTATCATTAAAATTTCCATCAAGTTATCCCATTGTACAACTTGCTTCTAGATAATAAACATAACTTTTAAGAACAAGGATAAGATCAAGAATACTTACAACTAGCTCAAGGCTAGGGAAGCTAAAAATACTTGATTTTGATGGGGTTTAGTGTGTTCTTCCTATGTGGTTAAGCTTCAAGCTTGAAACACACAATTAGGGGTTTGGAAATGGATGTTTATGGATGAATTTGTAGTGTTAGAAAACTTGAAAATGGTGGGTATGTGTGGATGAAAACCCACGGCTTCAAGGAAGAAAAAGAATGGATTTTTATCATGTGTTGTAATCTATACCCTTTATAAATCCATCCATGATCTTGCAAAGATCACATAATATCTAATTTTAGATTGTAATCTCTTAAAATATGGATATGTTGTACAACACAATCTTACTAGATATGCATATGGGTGTTTGGCCGATTTTTTGCAAGCATGTGGAAGATTTAGTAGGATCTTTCAAGGACACAACAAATCTTCACATTTCATATTTATAATCTTTCTAATATCTTCATGGATTTGTTCTAGATTTGAGATATCAATTTGTACAAAAAAAAAAGATTTAGATATGGTATGGGTTGGGGACAGTTTGGGTTGGGATTTTGTGGGGTCCATAACACAGAGTATTTGCTACATAATATGTTAAGCTTCATACTTTAACGTTCGGGTGTCGTTTGGGTATTAATCGGATTTTAATCACGCGTTATTTGGATATTATAATAGCCTCAAATAACCCTTAAACATAGCCTAGTTTAAGTGTTAGTTGGTTAGTTAGGCTTTCGTTGGGTGAAATTATAAGTTATACGTGTACCGGGTGCGGTACGCGCACTTTATTCGTTACCGGGAGATTTGTATGTAAAGTTTTCACTTATGGTTTTGGAGTTCCAAAACACATTATATTTTGTGAAAATACCCTTTATTTTGTATCCTGGGTGTCCGGGATCCTTTTCGTTTATTTAATTTTTACCAGGTAATCACCAACGTTCGTACCAGACAAGTTTATTCGCACATGATCCTATCATGTTTCATCATTAAACGTGTGCATTCCTATGCATCTCATGGGGAATTTGCTATTCTCTACGGCATAAATTAAATTAATCCAATTAATTTAAACATGCACTTAAACCGTTAATTACATATACTAATTACGTACGGAATCACATCGATTTTTGCCGGATGTTACATTCTCCCCCGTTAAGAGAATTCCGTCCCGGAATTCAATTCAAGTTATCCATCACAATAGGATCCTTGAACAAGGCGGAGTGTTTGCGCTTCACGCGATCTCTTCCTTCCTGAGTCAACCCAGGTTCATGCTAGGCTCACGCCTAGTGCTCTAATAAACACAATATCACAGTCCAGCTATGACTAAGCTCTTGGACCTCCCAATCTGACACATCTATCGGTTTCCCGAAATAGTAGAGCTTATCGTCAACCGGACTTCCGTCGGTCGAGGAATTGACAAAACTTCCTCAGGCCAGACTTGCGGGATTCATCAAGAGTCCCACTAGCTCTTGCGATAATTCAAGCTTAATCGTCACTAGACCAATTTTGACCGATATCTCCGTGCCACTGGAGTATCAAGAATTTGGCCTACTACAAATTTCTATGTTTACCAACACTTTCCCAAAGTATGACTCTCAGTGTAAACCTATTATTAGTTCGAAGTCCTTAAGGCCTACGCCTTGTTCGTAGGACTTCTCAATAGGTTCGCATCTCATCCAAGCAGTCTCTAAACTGCAAGATTTACTGGCCATCTCTCGAATAACTCGAACCAGGTTATGTATCTGTCTCCGTCTGTCATTCGACGTACTGGATATGTACACGTATGCCCTCCAAGGGCTTTGAGTAGTACACCCCGAACACTGGGATGATAATTCCTATCACATAGGAAATTTTGGTGATGAAGCTCATGGATTCGATGTGCCACGGACATCATTCATGTCAACGCGGAGCAGTTCCGTCAAGTACATTTAATTAGTTCGAGAATGACGGGCCATACTCATCTTAAATCGAGTATCCCAGGCTTGTGTACATAGTTTGTCGAACTTGAGGTAAAGTGACTACTACAATCCGATATAATGGAAGTCGTCAATCCAGTGTCTAGCCACGACTCTCCAAGAGTATAGGTGGCTATCCACATGCCTCATCTCGGAGCTTCGGATGAGTATGGAGTGAGAGGGTTCCAACAACAATCAATCATTACTTGGGTCCCATCCGACCACGAGACACCTCAGGTGGCATGGTAATGTCAAACAGGTGATCTTACCGCACCACATAATGGTCATAAAAGTCCCCTTGGAAACCTCGCCGGGTATTCCATTTTATTTATCCTTCGGCTTGACTCACTTTACCGTATATTTATCTCCCCATTAAGATAAATATACTAGGTTCTTGTCGACCGAACAACTACATTCAACATGGGACTTTTATTTCCGTAGGATCCCCTAGGTACTGATTTGCTACCTTCCACCTGAGGAATTGTGGTTAATGGTACTAGGACGCTTAGTATGGACTGATGGAGGTCGAAAGTTTTTGCGTCGCTTTCACCCCTCAGTTCCCCTGACAATAAGCAGTGTATACACGATGCCCGGGCCGTACGATCCCACAATCCTCGAGAATTTCCAGTCGACTCAAATGCCAATGACCAGATGCTTACAGCCCATAGGTCAATACCGGAAAGAGATATACGAAACATCTTAAATTGTTGTCGCAATGACAGAGTGTAAGGTTTCTTAAGACATATCAACACGTTGGCCCCCATTGCGACAAGTATACAGAACACCAGTAGCTACCCAAAACATGGGTATCCAGTACTAGTTCTGTTATATGTGCTTCCGGTGCACTAGTGTCCTATCGTCATTAGCAACCTAGTAAGTCAATTCTGGATAATACAGGCCACACGCCCTTAAATTGACTTTCAGATCTTTGGCAGAGATCAAGTGAAAGGAGTCCTGAAACCGAAACCCTCACTTGCCGAAGTTTCCATCTCTCCGGAATCTTTTGAGATAAAAGGTGAAATCGAGTCATCGATACATGCCTTTGGCATAGACTTCACCTTTGGGTTTGACGGCTTCTTGCGCCCAAAGTCGTTACTTAAACAACAAACGAATGACTGAGATCGCACCACAAGCAATAGTCTCGAGCCTTCCCATAAGGCATCCCATTCAACGACTCAGTTAGTCACACATATGGCGCAATATGTAAGCCTTCAAGGTCATCTTGATTAGTCAGGTACCATACGCCCTGACCTGACAGCTCACATTACTATGGTGTCTCCAGCAGTGACTGTCAAAGACACGGGATTTTGCTCCAACGCGAGCAATGCTTCCTAAGGATAACTGGGAACACCACTATCGACTCGAGGTCGAAATTGTGCCATTGTTCCAAGAATTTACGCCACGACCCCAAGATAAGATAAACCTTCCATCAAAGGAATAACAACATTAATCGAAGGGTCGAGACGATCAACCATCTCAACCCAGTAGTGTAGCACCTTTCAAGAGTAGATAATGCTGCACGCCCTTCTGGATTCAGGGTTCATAAAACCTCTTAATCACGTACCAGGGACTTCACCAATGCACGCCCATGGGTGGGTCCACGATGGTATTTCCATAATCGCCAGCATGACACGTTGGCATGAATGACGTCAGGCGAATCTACTGGGATGAGCAATAAATGAATTGAATCTTTCAACACTTGCTAGTCCCAAGGTATGGATCATAATATCGCTCACAATTACTCGATACCTTCAGGCTCGAGATGTATGCGAAATCCCTTATCACAAAGACGAGCCTCGCCTCATCATGTGTGGATCATGGGATTTCTTTCCGACATGATTCGAGTGTGGTTAGTCGACCAAAATGCGCGTAAAAAGCTAAGGCTGGACACGGCGTCACTGATGCCTCAGATTCTGAAGATGCACCGCTCACGAAATGCGTGAGAATATCAAGGGGTCGACACATGATTCGGTCAATTACTCAAACAGCCATGAGACTCAAAGGAATACATGGGCTAACACTCAGACTAGAGTGTCTTAGTATGACTTCCAAAAAGTCCGCTGAGTACCCAAAATCTTACATACTCAATGTCGGCGCTTACACAATCAAACAAATAGAACAATGACAGCAACGAGGGGTTTAGATGATGTCTCCTTTCCGAGGGAAACCAAGAGTGAAGCAACCGACAAGTCATCACATCATCAAGGTAATCCAACAGCTGTAGCAATACGCCCTCTGAGCAACATGACAGTAGAAACAACATGGCAATGACAGCAACACATCCACGAAGCACATCAATTAGGGAACACCGCACAGGAGTGACACGACAACAGAGAAGCATGACGACAAGGCAACACCGCAACAGGAACCGCATGACACAGAGAAACACGACAGCAAGGCTACACTACCACAGGAGCAGTAAACAATCGAAATGCATCATCGGCAATGCAGCGCAACCACATGCATACACCCAGCAAAAATAATGCAACAACGAGCATGCACAATGGCTGGGGGTAACCCAGCAGCATGAATGCACACGTCAATATGACGCTCAATATGTAAGATCCACAGTCCACATCAACAAAAAGCTTCGTTCTGGTGAGCACGCATCCCCGTGCGTCTCATATCATTTGTGGATGTGGGATTTGCATCCGTACCTTCGGCCTCGAGCCTATTCTCCATAGGCTCAACGGTAGGAATGGTTAGATTGGCCGACGCCTCAGTCGTCATAACTTAAATGGGAACGACGGGTTCCACATAATTTAGCTGACTTCTAAAGCCGATATTGTTCATAGAGAGGACGACCGTAGGCTTGTTATGAGTCACTCGAACAATGGCAACAAAAACATCGACAGTTTCAACCGAGGCCTGAGAACCATTGACAAAGTTAGGCTTCCTAAGAGCCCAAGGAATGATAACTAGTAGTTCAATGAAAGCCTCAAAGAGAATGGAATCAATAACAACGAACTCCACAAAGACACATATATGGTCATAGCGGCTTGGCAAGGGTCATAGAGACGTCTTCGTTAATGACATTCACTTCTGCATGAGCCTCAAATACATCAACAACATCAACTCGAGAAGAGCCATAGAACAACATCATCAAGCCCGACATGGACTGTACAGACAACGACAACAATAAGCTCAACAACAGATATGGATACCACGGCATCAAGCCCGATAAGTGTTACAGAATCACTGGCAACAACAGACTCAGCAAGAGCTACCCACTTAGCAAAAACATCGGGATCTACTCGAGCCATAGATCAATAACAGCCGCAGCAACATCAGGCTCGGCCAGAGCCTTAGACTCGTCGTAGTTATTATATGTGTGGTAACTAGTATCCATAGGACCTAGAAACCAACCACCGTCTATCCCAATATCAACGATAGTGGTCACCACAAAAATGGCAAGTAGAAGTAGAAAGATCACGATTTATCGAGACACCTTGATAGAATGGAAACGATACCGACTCCAGCAACCCAGCCGAGTCATCCTTCTCATTAGAGTCCTCTTGCATATTATTTTGGCCTTAGCACCGATAGACATCAACTGAAATGCCTCTTTGCCACTCAAGCGAGGCCGGTGGACTTTCTTCCTAATAGGCCACGCAGTGAGAGTATCAAAATACGACAAGAGATTAGACAGGTCACCGTGTCCATAACAAATGGACCTTGCAACCTTAGTTTATAAATCACCGTAACGAGGGGACGCAACGTCTCAATATCTATGGGGATTGATGGAAAACACTTCGCGTCAATTGCCGCTCCTAATAGATTACTAGTCTCGTCGTCATGACGAGGGTGACGAACGTTATTGCCACAAGAGCAATGGGATTTCCGTCCCATGGGTAAGTTTGATTTACCAGATAAACGTGACCACTTCCAGTAGTCCGTCATTCGATTTTCGAGGGGGGATTTCAATGTTAGCAAAAAGCGTCTTGCGACATTTGATAATTACGGAACACACCCTTACAATCATGATTCCCAAAGTGTGGTTCCACTCCCCAGGATTTATGATGGATCTAAACACTGCACACGCATAGAACGTACTCGGGCGATCACCGAGTGAAAAGAGACTACCAATAATCCTTGAAAAACAAACAGGAGGTAGGTAAAGGAGTCTTACGATGACTTTTGCACCTCATGAAAGTAGTATAGCAGAAGTACTAATGTGTTAAGCCCATCACAAATCATCTTTCGAAATATGATCCCACACTATTGCAAAGAGTGTTGAACCATACTTGAACACTCAATACATCGAGCAGTGGCTTCCTATGAATTAATCGTATGCACTTCCAAGTGAGTCCATCGCCAAGCGCTGACTGGGGCTTGCTGTTCCACTACACGACGTCATCCTAACACTGGCAAACAGTGCTGCGGCCGTGACTAGTGACCGAATTTTCGACATCATCGAAGTTTAGCAAAGCCCTATGACTCGCGGATGTGTAATGCGGCATGCTGATTTCACCATCAGTCCATGACTGCATGGGAACAACCAATACTGTCGATTCAGATGAGGGATATCGAGCTTTCAGGGTAACAATGATCAAGCTTCCTACTCAGCAACTTCGATTCTGTCCTCCACAAAGAGAAGAAAAATACTCGACCCTTGAGGACAAATTGGGCATGTGTTAGATCGAACATGTCTTATTCACCATGATAACACAGCAGCACACGGCCACGAGTCTCATGTCTGATCCACGCAGGGTCCCGTTCTCTAAACGCACTAGTCTAGCAGGGACGCACCCTCGGTCTTCTCTGGGTTCCGGGTATAACCTTCTACACACCGTACTCGACATTTCTTGCTTCGGTAGGCCGTGTATTCTTGTACGTCCGCTCCTTTCGAAGAACTTTGTGGTGGAGGCATTCAACTCCTACACAAGGAAGCTTTCATCTCCCGTTCCTATCTAGAGCGAGGGTTTGCGTCAGATTACTTATATGAATAGACGTTCGAGCTCTTCCGTGTTCGTACCATAAAGGTAATGTCGAAGAAAGCTCATTAGGTTTGCTAGGATCAAAATCAAGGAACGTCGACGAGACCTACCATTTAACCCATTGGCCAATCAAAACTAAGACTGAATCTAAAGAACAAGAACAACCAAGACAAGGAGTGATCACCAATCCTGGCCCTAGCGCCCACCAAGGTTACCGTGCACCCCAAACTATTATTACGTGTGCACCCATAATGATAATATGCGTTGCCAGGTAGTCTTGTTGCCCGCTAATTCCGAGCTTCCTGATCCAAAACAAAGATTTCATACAACAAAAGAATTGGTCTAGTTTCGCCTCCAAATCATAAACAACGCGGCGGCATCCATTACCGCGATAGAGATTAGTCCTTCCGATCATGCCGTCTACGGGTAAGTGAGTGAGCTACTCGTAGACCACAGCATCCATCCTACTTGCTGGTACCGGTGATCGATGCAAGAGTGAGGACTAAGGTGAAGCGTGACACAACATCCTTACTGGCAAAATATCCGTACTACGTATATGTATTAACTAATCTTAGAAAATCGGATTCCTATGCAACATAAACATCTTATCCGTATTTTCTAATACTTCATATATTGACACACATGGCTAGTCGGTCGGAATTTCCCCTTGTACATCCCATGTACACATTTCTTTCTTTTCTAAAAATATTTTGTTGTGTTTTAGTTTTGAAAACTTTGTCTTCGAGCCGAAACCGGTTATAGTCTAGATTTTTCAAAAAAAAAAATGCTAGTTCGCTATAACCTTGGCTCTGATACCACTTCTGTCACACCACGCCGATGGCGGAAACACGTGGCGCAACGCTCGAAAGCATATCAAAGTCAAGATTAACACAAACTATATTTAATTAGAAAAGATTAATTTAATTGGATGTCGAAAACGAGTATCTCGTTACCATGTTGCACAAAGCGTTACATAACACAATGAACATTAAGTTTCAATGTGGGGGTATTTCCGTTTATGTTCCAACCCATTGGTAACCATAGATGAAACCCCGACCAGTATCCGACATCCCGAATTCCACCGCACTAGCCCCATATCTATTCAGCACTTAGTTACCTGAAAGATATGTTTAAAAAGACGTCAATATATAAAATATTGGTGAGTTCACAGGTTTTAGTTTCATGACAACATTTTCACAACCATCGACTCGACTCACTTTACCGTATAATTATTTTCCCATTCAAATAATTATACTAGGATCTTGTCGATCGATATTTAGTTTCATGACAACATTTTCACAACCATCGACTCGACTCACTTTACCGTATAATTATTTTCCCATTCAAATAATTATACTAGGATCTTGTCGATCGATATTTAGTTTCATGACAACATTTTCACAACCATCGACTCGACTCACTTTACCGTATAATTATTTTCCCATTCAAATAATTATACTAGGATCTTGTCGATCGATATTTAGTTTCATGACAACATTTTCACAAGCAAAACATTGCAATACCGGCATGTAACGGAAATATAATATAAGTAGTGTCATATATGTGGAGTAGCTAGCTCCTACATGACGATGGCGACTCCCTCCCGGGCCCATAACCAAACCAAGACTATACAACAGATTGCCCCGCGAGTTGCTTCTTGGACAACAACTCAGTTCAGAATACATGCACCTCTTGTCTTTACCGGGTTGACGCTATCAACCAGAGGTGGGCCTTGTCAGGCACCGGTAGTACTACCCAGATATCCCTTTGGTTTCATTCCCTGAATTAATGGTTACAGTAAACAGCGAGGTCTTACCCCAAGTGGTTTCCAGTTACCCAGGTACCCATCGTGCTAAATATTATATTCCACATGTTACAGCAATTTAACAAAACATATCTTTCCCCCAAAAACGTAAAAACAGTTTAAAATGGGGCCGTGAGACTCACCTGATGTACAGCGTACACTCAAATAGCAGAGAATAGCAAGTCCGTGGTCAAGCACCTACGAACGTCCTAGTGCATGTAAGCCACTAAGTCTATAGCGTGTGCTTTTCCGGCAAGTTGTACACCCAACTCCCAACACCACCATTTACATATAATTCCCCGTTTAATTAAACATATGTCCTAGGTCCGTTGGTGATGGATTACCCTTGTTACAAGTTATATATATTCGCGTTAATATTTCTTTAACTTGTATAATATTATCCTCGACTCGACTTCACTTAACGTATAATTATTTTCCCATTAAATAATTATACTTAAGATCGCATCGTTCGATATAATATTTTTAACGCTCGACACGACTCACTATACCGTATATTTATTTTCCCTTTCAAATAAATATACTAAGGTCTTGTCGTTCGATAGTATATTCTTAACGCCCGACTCGACTCACCATACCGTATATTTACTTTCCCATTAAGTAAATATACTAGGATCTCGTCGGTTCGGTATACACATATATATATGTATATTATTTACTCGTCTCGGTTTTCCTTCCCGTATATCTATCTTCCCACTAAGTAGATATACTAGAATTTCGTCGAGCCGAACATATATATATATACATACATGTACTTTCATCGTTAAGTCCATACGTTCGTTTAACGTTTTTAATCGTTAGATTATTTACGTTATATTTTCTCCCACGAATATTTTTCCAACACTTAGGAAAGTGTTATGTAAATTTTTCACCCAAGTTATATACATTTTAACTCCTTAAAATATATTTTTACTCATCTAGACGTAATGATATTTTTCTCGTTTGTCCGCTTTTACGTCTTAGTTCGTTAACACGTCCAAGTCCGATTTCTTAACTTATATGTGATTATATCGCTAATCTTTTCCAAGTCTTCCAATATGTGTTTTCTAGGAAAGTTATTCACCTATTTTAATTTCCTACACATATTACTTGGAAGTTTTAAAAATACATTTGTATTTTTAACACAATACTTGGTAACTTATGTATAAAAATGCTCCAACACTTTTATATTCCCATTTATATAAAAGTGTTCATTTTTATATAAGTTCTCCCAAGTTTTTAATTCGTCTAACATTTTTATAAAAACCATTGTTTATATATATATATATATGTTAGAAAAGTCCATATTTTTATAAAACTCTATTTTATAAAAATACACTTTTATACGAAATACATGTGTATAATTACTAGTATTTACCAAATCTACCTTGGAAAATTACTATGTACATATTTGACACCAAACTTTCCATAGTTATATTTTTAGACCCAAGTTTCTAAAAATATCATTTTTAGTCCCTCAACTTTTAAAGTTACTAAAATAGCCCCTTTAACTTATAAAAGTTACACTTTTCCATTCAATCTTTCAAGATTAACAATTTTCTACTAAACTAGTGGACTTTATTTTTCCGTCTTTCTCATGTTAGTTTATTTTTAAGTTCTAACACTTTTGATAGTCCTTAATCATCTCATTTAAGTTTTTGTGAACTTTACGAAACAACAAGAGTACTACATATATCCATCACCATTTTCGGCCCATATACCCCATTATAATACCATTTTAGTCTTAAAAAGTATATGTTTTATCATTAAAATTTCCATCAAGTTATCCCATTGTACAACTTGCTTCTAGATAATAAACATAACTTTTAAGAACAAGGATAAGATCAAGAATACTTACAACTAGCTCAAGGCTAGGGAAGCTAAAAATACTTGATTTTGATGGGGTTTAGTGTGTTCTTCCTATGTGGTTAAGCTCCAAGCTTGAAACACACAATTAGGGGTTTGGAAATGGATGTTTATGGATGAATTTGTAGTGTTAGAAAACTTGAAAATGGTGGGTATGTGTGGATGAAAACCCACGGCTTCAAGGAAGAAAAAGAATGGATTTTTATCATGTGTTGTAATCTATACCCTTTATAAATCCATCCATGATCTTGCAAAGATCACATAATATCTAATTTTAGATTGTAATCTCTTAAAATATGGATATGTTGTACAACACAATCTTACTAGATATGCATATGGGTGTTTGGCCGATTTTTTTGCAAGCATGTGGAAGATTTAGTAGGATCTTTCAAGGACACAACAAATCTTCACATTTCATATTTATAATCTTTCTAATATCTTCATGGATTTGTTCTAGATTTGAGATATCAATTTGTACAAAAAAAAAAGATTTAGATATGGTATGGGTTGGGGACAGTTTGGGTTGGGATTTTGTGGGGTCCATAACACAGAGTATTTGCTACATAATATGTTAAGCTTCATACTTTAACGTTCGGGTGTCGTTTGGGTATTAATCGGATTTTAATCACGCGTTATTTGGATATTATAATAGCCTCAAATAACCCTTAAACATAGCCTAGTTTAAGTGTTAGTTGGTTAGTTAGGCTTTCGTTGGGTGAAATTATAAGTTATACGTGTACCGGGTGCGGTACGCGCACTTTATTCGTTACCGGGAGATTTGTATGTAAAGTTTTCACTTATGGTTTTGGAGTTCCAAAACACATTATATTTTGTGAAAATACCCTTTATTTTGTATCCTGGGTGTCCGGGATCCTTTTCGTTTATTTAATTTTTACCGGGTAATCACCAACGTTCGTACCGGACAAGTTTATTCGCACATGATCCTATCATGTTTCATCATTAAACGTGTGCATTCCTATGCATCTCATGGGGAATTTGCTATTCTCTACGGCATAAATTAAATTAATCCAATTAATTTAAACATGCACTTAAACCGTTAATTACATATACTAATTACGTACGGAATCACATCAATTTTTGCCGGATGTTACATAAACCTTAGTCTAATTCACTTCTGCAAAATTTCCTAAGTATAGAACTACTGAAGAAGGATTCAACAAGTACTGAAGAAGAAGTATCAGAAGTTCTGAAGTCTAACCAGACAGTTCACTGAAGAACTACTGAAGACAAACTACTCATCAGTAGTTTGTCATTCATCAGCACTTGTACAAGAAACTTTTTCACCGCCTTATGTTTCAGTAGTTTATTAGTTTAGTATTACTTTATCTTTTTGTACAAGTTCCAAGAATGAAACTTGTTGCAACTTGTTTCTGACTTGCTTTTTGGCAAGGTTCATGTATATGTAAAGTCTATAAATAGATGGGTTCATCCCTCTGTTTTAGACATTGATTTTTATTGAAACAGAAATCCTTCAAAGCTTATTATTGTTCTTTCCATTTCGTTCATTGAGAATCTATTTGAGTATTTATTATCATTCACATTCAATACTTAGATTCTCATTAAACTTGTCTTTAGTTTTTCAAACATCCAGGGGAAGTAATAACTCCTGTAGATAGTGTAACTTTACTCAATCATTCCGCTGTGCAAATCTGATTGAACTTGCTAAACACATAAGTGTTCACTAGCAAGCAATACATCAAGAGCATTACTGATCCAACAACTGGTATTAGAGCATCTGGTTATCTGATCACATATCAATCTAACACATTGAGAATCAGACACAGGCTCTTATTGATATTCAATAAAGGATTAAAAGTTCACTTTTATCAACATCCATCACTTTAAGAGATATTTGACAAATCAATACTCTTTAAAATGGATCCTCATAATACTGGTTCTGCCAATAAACCTCCTATGCTAGTAAGAAATGAATACAATATCTAGCAAAGGAGAATGGCACATACATTATCACAAACCAACACTGGTTGCTGGAAATCTGTGATATATGGTCCTCACAAACCAGTAAATATTAATCTAGAAACTAAAGAAGAAATAACAAAAGACCCAAAGGACTATACAGATGATGATTTCCTAAAACTTGAGCTTGATGCTAAAGCTTTCTCTATGTTGGCAATGGCACTCCCAAATGAAATCTACTCTGGACTATTACATTGTGATAGTGCCAAAGAGCTTTGGGACTACCTCAAAGAACAATTTGGAGGAACTGAAGAGGTGATTGCCAACACCAGAGAAATCCTGGCTCAACAATATGAAACTTTTGCTCACATAAATGGGGAAACTTTAACTCAACAATTTGAAAGATTCTCCTCATTAATATCTGAGCTAAAATTAAATGGTCAGACCTACACAACTGTATCTATGCTTCATAGATTTTTAAGGTCTTTACCTGAAAAATGGGAAACATACTCTATAGTCCAAAGATCCTCACCAGACTTTAGCTCCCTCACTCTTACAAAATTACATAGGAGATTACTAACTTTTGAAAGAGAAATTGATCAAAAGAAAAAGTTGCAAAGTTTTGGTAAAACTGCTGATGACTATCTACCAGGTAGTACAACACTATTGGGACAAGATTCACCTACTTGTTCAAATAGTTTTGGATCTTTTGACCACATTGACATAACTGCTAGGATCTCATCAGAAAGATCATTCCCAGGATATGACAATGATGAATATAGTTAAACTGCTGATAACATGTGTTTTATCATGGATGATTTAAAAAATTTCAGCAATGATGACTTAGAAGAAATGGACATCTTACACCAACTGGCCATGTTAAGTATTAAAACAAACAAATTATACAAAAGGTCAAGAAGGAAATTTCCAGGACTAAACAGTTCTACAAAAATTGGTTTTGACAAATCTAAACTCAGATGTCACAAGTGTCAGAAGTTGGGACACTTTGCTAGAGAATGTAGAAGCTCTAGCTACAACCAATCTCAGTCTGGAAATCTGTATAACCCTAGTTATAATAGGAATAATGGAACACAGGGGAGTGCACATTTTGTACAGACACAAGCTCCACAAATCCAATGTGTGCCACAAGTACAATATGTACAGATGCCTGCTCAACAGATGCAGAGCCAACAATCAATCCCTCCCATTCCAGCTGCTTAACAACCTCCACAGACTCAGCAACCCTCACAACAAAGCTTGTTCACCTCAGGGTATGTTGACTGGAGCAGTCTTCCTTTTGACACTACAGAGTGTAATCCTGATGCAGACAACAAAATGTTTGACATCAACTGGGGAGAACCTGACAATGGCAGAAAGAATTTTGCCTTAATGGCATTTGAGGGCTGCACCTCAAAATCTGCCCTGTCTCAGGTATCAAAAGAATCTTTAACAAAACTTTGTTCAACTTCATGTAAAGAATCTTTTGCTCTCATAAGAGAGACTAATGTGCACTTACAAGGCAAAGCAAATGACTCTGAGAGAAAATTCACTCAAATGAAATGTGATTTAAAAAGAAAACTTGCTGCAAAGGCAAAAGAAAATTCTAAATTAACTAACAATGCTATTGAAACCCAAGCACAACTTAAAATCATGATAAATGACCTAGGAAATGTCAGAAAAGAGCTTGCTGACACCAAGGTTACTTGTGAAAAATGGGTTGAATCTTGTAAGGGGTACCAACTGCTGCTAAACAAACAAAGTGCTTCAAATGTTAGGTTTGGCATAGGGTACAATCACACTGAAACACCAACAGATTTTCCCCCCGAAACTACTAAAGATAGGAGAAAAGTTGTTTTAGGTGAAACTTCTGAAGAGAAAGAATGCACATCTTTCCATGAAAACTATCTAAAAACTCACAAAGAAAGTTCTTCAAAAGTACTGATAAAATCTGACTTTAAGCAATCAGTAGTTTCATCTACATCAGGAGTTGAGAACCTGAAAACTACTGATGACCTAAAACCAATCAAGACAGTCAGAAATTTGCCTTTAAATGAAAAAGAAAAGGCAAAAGAATGTGAAATCTGTGGTCTGTTTAACCACAAGACAGAATTTTGCAGATATAGAAAAGGAATTCAGTACAACAAGAAAATTTCACAACTGGTTGTGGGAAACCAAATAAAAAATGATTTTAAAGAAACTTTTTCTCCCAGGAAACAACAACCAGCAAATACCTTTTCTTAGAAAAAGATGAAATCTCAACAAAAAACTTTTTCTCAAAATTCTCTTTCAGTAGTTAGACCTACATCTTTAGCAGTTTCACAAACTGCTGAGATAAAAGATCTCATGAACACGGTACAACTACTGATGACCAGGGTTGATGGTGGTCCTCAAATGGATACCACCATTGCTCTTAATGAAAAATCCATTGCCTAAAAGACATGGATTCCTCAACCTGGTCAAGAACAAACTGTTAATGTTCTCAAGAGCAAACCCAAAGCCAAACTGGCTTGGGTTCCTAAATCTAACTAATTTGCTACTTTGTGCAGAGGGTCTCTAGAGGCTTAAATAGCATTTGGTATGTGGACAGTGGAGGCTCAATGCACATGACAGGATGCAGATACCTGATAAACAACTTTATCAGTCAAAGAGAAGGATCTGTATCCTTTGGGAACAATGCCAAGGGATATGTGCTGGGACATGGCAATGTCTCCCCTGGCAAAATACAGTTTGACAAGGTCAATCTGGTTGAAAACCTTGAGTACAACTTGCTAAGTGTTCTCAGATGTGTGATAAAGGATATTCTTCCTTTTTCACAAAGACAGCATGCAAGATCATATCACCAGAAGGCCAGAAGTTGATAGAGAAGATCATTGAAAATCATACTTTGTTGATAGCCAAAAGATGTGGCAATGTCTATGCAGTGGACATTGAAAAGGACAAAGTACTAAACAACACTGCATGTTTCTTCTCAAAAGCATCAACTTCAGAGACTGATCTCTGGCACAGGAGACTTGGCCATGTGAACTTTAAAACCATGAATAAAGTCACAAAAATGGGCTTGGTCAGAGGTCTACCTTTGAAAGTATACCAGTGTCAAGAACACTATGTATCATGTTTAAAGGGAAAGCAGCATAAGTCCTCCTATAAGTCTATTGAAGAATAAAAAACAACTGCATGTCTTCAACTACTCCATATGGACTTATTTAGGCCTGTAAAAATCATGAGCCTTGGTAAGAAGAAGTACTGCTTGGTCATCATTGATGACTATTCAAGATTCACATGGGTATTCTTCTTATTTTCCAAGGATGAGGCAGCTGAAATCATCAAGTTCTTCATTCTACAAGTAGAGAAACAATATTCTCTATCTGTCAAAGCCATTAGAAGTGATAATGGGACAGAGTTCAGGAACAAAACTCTGGATGAATTCTGTTTGTCTAAAGGGATTATTAGACAATTCAGTGTTCCCAGAACTCCTGAACAAAATGGTGTGGTAGAAAGGAAGAACAGAACATTGATTGAAGCAGCAAGAACTATGTTAGCTGATTCAGGCCTACCATTGTATTCCTGGGCTGAAGCAGTTAACACTGCATGCTATGTTCAAAATAGAGTCTTTGTCAACAAGAGACACTCCAAGACTGCCTATGAAGTTCTTCATGTCATGAAGCCCCTTATCTCCTTTTTCAAGGCTTTTGGATGTTAATGTTTCATTCTAAACATTAAAGACTCTATTTCAAAGTTTGCTGCTAAAGTTGATTCAGGTTACTTTCTTGGTTATTCTTCAACTAGAAAAGCCTACAAGGTTTTTAATTCAAGAACCAAGATAGTAGAAGAAACACTGAATGTCAAGTTCAATGAGTCAAAACACACTCTTATTCCATCACATCCTGCTGAACTCTTTGACCTTGACAGCTTCCACTTTGGACCTGAAAAGACTGTTACTTCATCTAAACCTACTTATTATGGTGATCAAAGGTTTGATGATGAGGATCCAACACCATGGACTCCTCAAACAGTCATTAAGACAACTTTCAAACCTTCAGAAGTTTCACAAACTTCTGATTCAACAACTGCTGATGTACAAACTCAAACATCTGCTTCAGCACCTATAACTACTGAAGATGTTCAAACAGCTGAACCAGACATTATAACCTCGGTGGTTTGTTTTATGAAGTACAAGAGCCACCTACACCTGTCAGTGGTTTACAACAACTGATTGAACACAAAGATCATCCTTTGGAACAAATCATGGGTGATATTGCTTCAGGTGTTCTCACAAGAAACCAGCTTTCCAACTTTTGCTTCTTCTCAGCATTTATTTCTCAGTTGGAACCTAAGAAGTACCAAGAAGCCCTCAAAGACAACAATTGGGTGGAAGCTATGCAAGATGAGCTGCTTCAATTCAAGAAGCAACAGGTTTGGGAAATTTGTCCCTTACCACCAAACAAGCTACCAATTGGCACAAGATGAGTTTTTAGGAACAAACAAGATGAAGCTGGTATGATCATTAAGAACACGGCAAGACTGGTGGTACAAGGCTACTCTCAAGAAGAGGGAATTGATTATGATGAGACCCTTGCTCCAGTTACATGGCTTGAGGCCATTAGGTTATTTCTGGCCTATGCCATTTCCAACAAAATAAAAGTTTTTCAAATGGATGTTAAGAGTGCATTTTTGTATGGAAAGATCAAAGAGGAAGTGTATGTTTGTCAGCCACCTGGGTTTAAGGATCCTTCTCATCCTGAGTGGGTGTACAAACTTGACAAAGCTCTTTATGGGCTTAAACAGGCTCCAAGAGCCTGGTATGAAACACTTTCCAACTTTTTACTCAAAAATAACTTTACAAGAGGCTCCATTGATAAAACTCTTTTCATTAAAAATGTTGGAAATCATGTCTTACTTGTTCAAATTTATGTTGATGATATCATATTTGGTTCAACAAACACAAAATTGTGTGATGAATTTAAGAAACTCATGCAATCAAAATTTGAGATGAGTACAATGGGAGAACTGCAGTACTTTTTAGGACTGCAAATTAAACAACAAACTAATGGAACTTTTATACATCAATCAAAATATGTTAAAGAATTATTGAACAAATTTTCTTTACAAGACTGTAAATCATGTTCCACTCCCATGACCCCTACCACACAAGTTGAACTAGATGATCAAGGAAAACAGGTTGATCAAACCATGTATAGATGTATGATAGGTTCCCTTTTATATCTAACTGCTTCTAGACCAGATATTATGTTTTCAACATGTGTCTGTGCCAGATATCAATCAGCTCCTAGGGAATCACACCTAATTGCAGTCAAAAGAATCTTCAGATATCTGAAAGGAACTCCTACACTTGGAATTTGGTATCCTGCTTCAAGCAATACCAAGTTATCAGCTTTTTCAGATAGTGACTATGCAGGGTGTAAAATGTCAAGAAAATCAACATCTGGTGGTTGTCAATTATTGGAAAAATGTCTAGTGTCCTGGCAATCAAAGAAGCAAACATCTGTTGCAACTTCAACTGCTGAAGCTGAATACATTGCAGCTGCAAGTTGTACATCACAGATACAATGGCTCCAATATCAACTTCTTGATTATGGAATCAAAGAGACCAAGACACCATTGCTTGTAGACAGCAAATCTGCCATTAGCATCATTCAAAATCCTGTTCAGTTCTAAAAAACTAAACATATTGAAATCAGGTATCATTTCATCAGGGATTGCTATGAAAAAGGCAAGATTGAAGTGAAGCATGTCACAACAGCTAATCAGATAGCTGACATATTCACAAAACCCCTTGACACATCAACATTTCAGAAGTTAGTATCCATGCTTGGGATGCTAAATTTGTAAGTGTTCTTTTACTTTTCCTGCACATATTTTATTTTTCACTTACTCGACGGCTTGGAGGGCCGGGCGGGTGCATATTGTCTCGAACTGGTAACATTGGTAACATGCTGAACATTCGGGCTGAACATTGCTAAACATTGCTAAACGTGTCTAGTAATGGTTTTCCAATCGTAGTAGTAACAAAACATACGCCTAGCTAGCGTACTTGGTAACATGGATATAGTATGGACATGGTAACACTTTGGTAACCTTTGGAAACGTTTTTGTTAAACTTATGAACTCACCAGCTTTATGTTGACTTTTTAAGTATGTCTTTCAGGTTTAAACTTTGGTAATGGCACGGTTGGAGTGGGCGACGTCTTGGGATCGGGGATCCTAGAGGGTTAGAATTGGCGTTCAGGAAACATAAGAGTCTTAGATGCAACTTTTCGCTGCGTGGCGAAGCTACTAAACGTCACAACCGACGAGGAAAAGTCGGGGTGTGACAGTTTGGTATCAGAGCCATAGGTTTTAGCGAATTAGGTGTCTGTATAGATATCTAGGCTTTAACCTGAGTTTGTTTCGAGATAGGGACCAAAATTTCTAAGACACAATATTTGGTACGAACGCCTAGGAACTGAAATTCCAACCGTTGCCAAAGCAGTTACATGACTAGTGGTGTATTACACTAGCTCAGCGTACGTTTCTTCGTCGCAAGGAACATTTATTTTTCTTATGTGAATGGGAAGTCAGTATTTTTCTATAAGTTTATATAGAAAGGCTAATAGTACGTGGTGGCTAGGCATACCTCACTAGTGACTGGCGAGTCATCGCTTTAGATATCAGAGTGGTTATTCACATAAAGTTAGTTGAGTCATTGTTTCTTGGTGTGAGGAACGATTTACTTCTTTATATACTATGTGTATTTATGTAAAGTATATATGATACGTATCGCCCATGGTTGTCGACTCAAGCTTGGACGTACCTAGAACGCTCACACGTGGTTGGACGAGTTGGCAAAGGGATTGTTGCAGCATCTGCGGTCTCGCCTCCCTGGTTCGGAGCATGTTGTGTCGTCAGGGTCGACTTGGGTCAGAAACGTCTTGATGAGGCACCTCGTTTTGCCGATGATGCTGAGAAGCTGGAATGCGGACGGGAAGAGCACTGGGAAGGTGGCGCACACAACAAACGTTATATTATGTAATATATATATGTGTTACTATGTGGATGTAATGAGTACTCGTGATATACTCATGATGGAGGTTAATAGGATGATCTTGTGAGGTAAATTTTCGATAACGTAGACGTCACGTTATTGCAAATTTATAGGCACTTGATAGTTCTAAGAAATTCTATCGTGAGGGTATCTATATTGTTATATATTTTGTATATATAAATAATGGATAAGGGTTATTAATTCTTTTGTTGTTGTGGACGTGATTGCCAATTCTCCCCTATTCGTGTCATTTGTGACTTTGCTTTTCTTAAACTAGTTTAAGATCTTGATGATCTTGTTTCTTAAGCCTCTAAGGTTCCTGTTTTAGAACCTAGCTATATCTTTGGATACGATTTACATCCCTCTTCTTTTGTGTTAGTGGCCTTCAACGTTCAATCGTAAAGAAATCTGAATTTTGTTGATTCCTTATTCTCTCACAGAATGAGACACGTATTTTGTACACGTGTCAACAGTTGTTTGTTGGGATTCTTTAAATTGTGAAGGTTCATTGCAGGGCTTCACATCAAACAATTGTTTCATTAGTGATTTGTTTTATCATTACGTTGCTCGTAATGCTTGTTTTCTAGTCTTGATATGTTCGGCCATTTTGGGCAATGAATCTTTTGACACTTTGTCGATGAGTTTCTTTAAAGTCGACACTTCAGTTGAATCGAAATGTTGAAATTTGATGGAGCACCTTGTGTTGAGTATTCATTCGACTAGTGTTAGTGGACGATTTTATTTGTCATTTTCATCAACTTGTTTGTGCCTTAAATCCAAACACACCTTGCGGCGTGTAATGCGAAAGTTGGTGCATTAGTTGCTTCGTTTGAGGTGCGCCAATAGTATTTGTTGACAGAGTTATTGTTTACACTTTGAATTCAGTTGATTCTGAAACTTTATTTCGTGCCATTTGTACCGGCAAGTCCGTTGACTATTTTTGTTGTACTACCATTCGTTCTTGGATGATATCCTACCTCAAATTTTGAGGACAAAATTTCTGTAACATGGGGAGAATGTGACAACCGCCAACTTCCGATCTACACTGATGAGATTTTTATTATTAAAAATAAATATTTATTATAAATATTGTTAATTATAAAGTTTCGGAAGTTTACTGATCGTTTTAACAATGGAAACTGGGACCGATTTAATTTACGTGATGTAAACGCGTGCATCGAACGCACGTGCCCGTCGACGAAAATATTTATATTTTTGCTCGGTTTAGTTGTGTTTTACATTTCGAACAAAACCGACTACTTTTTTTATAATTAATTATCGGGCCTAGAATAGAACCGGGACGTTTTACGTTTAAAACGGGTTCGATACGCGGTGCACTCCCACCTAACTAAAACCCTAACTATAAATAGCACATAACACCCTTGTCCCCTCATTTTCTCAACCGCAGCCTCTCACTCTCTCACTAGAAACCTGCATCTCTCTCTCTCTCTAACCTTTCTCTCTCTAACCTCTCCTTCATCTCGTCTCTGTCTGTCTCCCGGTGACTGTCGGGTACCACTATAAGTGGCAGCGGCACAAAACCCTGTTCAGGGTGTGAAGAAGCCTTCGATGGTGGTTGGGTTTATGGTGGCTCGATGGTGGTAGGTGCTAGGTGGTTAGTATCAGGTCACGGGTTATGCGTCGGGTCAGGTAGTTGTTGTTGGATGGTGAGTGTTGGTGGCTAATGAGGGTGGTGGTAGGTGCTGGGTGGGGGTTCGCTTGGTTGTGGGTTAGTGGGGACGGCGGTAGGCGGTGGTTCGAGTGGTGAGGTGATGCGGTGGTGGGTTTTACGGTGTCTAGGTCCGATGGGATGGCTGTGTTGGTCCAGATCAGATTATGGGTCGGGTTATTATGTGGTGGTGTTTGGGCCGGCTATGGTTGTGGTCGTGGTTGCTGAAGATGACGACGGCGGTGGTCCGATTGGGTTGTTCAAAGGTCAGCAGTGGTGGCTTGGTCCGAGTTGGTTGTGGTTCAGTCGGGTTTTGGTGGAGTTGCTCGGGTCAGATCTGGTTTAGGTTTGGTTGTGCTCGGGTTCGGTTGGTCTCGGGTCTGGCTCAGGTCAACGAGTAAGATCTGCTCGGGTCAGTTTTGGGGTTGCTGGTTCAGTTCCGGTCTTGTTCGGGTCAAGTGTCTCGGGTCAGGTCTGGACGGTCAAGCCTCGGTCAACGCGCGGTCAAACTGGTCAAACTTTGGTTCCGGTCTACACGTAGTTCGAGGTGGCTCCGGATTACACACGATGATTTGGTATAACTTACATTCGTATTTTATTATTTATTATAGATATCTTATATTTATAAATTCATATATTTGTAAATATTATTATGTTTATGAATATTGTAAATTTATAAATATATTGATATGGATGAACAGTTTTGACTCGCGAACGGACCGAACAAGAATAATAAACGGTAACTACATTATATATCGAACGATTTGATAAATGGTTAACTTAACGTGACTTATGATATTGGACATCGGACTAAATAACATTGGACTATATTGTCGGACTATATTTTATATATATATATATATATATATATATATTGCTATATATATAAATAAGTATGCATAGGTGACGAAACGTATAGTCTCGTGAATCGGAAATGTGGATAAAAGGACTTGATGAATTGTGTTTGAAAGTTGATTTTAGGGAAAATTGTAGACAACGGGTGTTGTCTGGTTTGTACAAAAACAGAGGAAACTCTGCCCAAATTTTTATAAAATCAAAGCGTAACGCACTGCTATTTCTATAAATAAATTCCCTTAAGTGTTTTGGACAAATGGATTATTATATACAAAATCAAGGTGTTTTCAGAGACCAACTATTTATAACAGTAAAGATGATTTTCAAGCGATATTTGAGAAAAAGTAACAAATGTTATTAATCGGTTTTAATAACTAAATTTGTTTTTCCTCAAAGAGTATTTTCTAAAATAATTTACGAGACGATCTTTGGCTCAGGATAGTTATACGTTTCGGGGTTATAGTCCAACAAGGTTTACACACGAATAGTGACAAGTATGAAACTTGGGTACTATGTTGTATGTAACTCGTGAATTAAGATAAGTCATGATCGGTTCGTCGAGTTGAAACGTATTGAGACTCGCGTTGGTACACACGAGTCTAGACAGTCGGATAGACTATCTTTTAGGCGGTTAATAAGCTAGGCTTATGTGTGATAGACTGTTAAGGTGTCCTTTGTTGGTAATTAGGGCACGAGGAAGTCGGTTGAGGTTTCAGGCTTCGTTTGCTAGCTTAGCACGGAAATTAAGGTGAGTTCATGACCCCACTTTTTACTGTTTTTGTAAATGTTTTCGGGGGGAAGACATGCTTCTTTTATGAAAATTGAGGAATTTAAAGCAAAACAAAGTTTTGGAAAATGAAACGGGTTGCGTGAGTTCACGGCCCAACTTTTACCGCTTTTACTCTTGAGGGAGAAAACGTGCGTTAAACTTAATTGGTAACATATGTCATACTATGATTTAACTACGCGTTGCTATACGATCTTTGAAAGTCCCGGGGAAAACCATGAATGTGCGGGGATGCACAACGGGGGAAATGTGGATAGATCTATTGGGCGTGACCTGCCCCACTCGACGGCTTGGAGGGCCGGGCGGGTGCATATTGTCTCGAACTGGTAACATTGGTAACATGCTGAACATTCGGGCTGAACATTGCTAAACATTGCTAAATGTGTCTAGTAATGGTTTTCCAATCGTAGTAGTAACAAAACATACGCCTAGCTAGCGTACTTGGTAACATGGATATAGTATGGACATGGTAACACTTTGGTAACACACGGTAACACTTTGGTAACATTTGGTAACCTTTGGAAACGTTTTTGTTAAACTTATGAACTCACCAGCTTTATGTTGACTTTTTAAGTATGTCTTTCAGGTTTAAACTTTGGTAACGGCACGGTTGGAGTGGGCGACGTCTTGGGATCGGGGATCCTAGAGGGTTAGAATTGGCGTTCAGGAAACATAAGAGTCTTAGATGCAACTTTCCGCTGCATGGCGAAGCTACTAAACGTCACAACCGACGAGGAAAAGTCGGGGTGTGACAATCAGCAGTTGTGTCATTAAGGGCAAATCAGACATTTCCCACTTCAGAAGTTTGACCTAGGGCGGTTACAAACTTCTGATAAACACCTTTTCCAACACTTATCCTTTCGAAAAGCAAAAATTCCCTCCTTCTCTCTCAAAAAGCTCTCAAACCCTTAACCTGCAAAAACATTGTTCGATCCACAAACACACAAACCACATGGCTCTAATACTGATACAGGGACACAATCAAAGAGGCTACTTTGAGAAACATGAAGCCTGGTCCCAATATGACGAAATCATTGATTTAGTCGTTAAATCCCAATACTTTACTGCCCTCACCATTGGTCCTCCAATCCACACTGAAACTCTTAATGAGTTCTGGGCAAATGCGGAGACGGTGACAGTAAATGATAAGGTGATCTCCCTCAATTCAACCATCCAAGGGAGAAGAATGGCAATCACACCCGAAACTTTGTGGATTAGACTGGGTCTAGATGATGTTGGTGCCCCTGATCAATTTCCAAACTCTGAAATTCATCTAACCATGACAGAGTGTGGTTACCAAGGTACTTTATCACATGCTACTATTTTTAAGAAATATTTTGAACCTAAGTACAAACTTTTGTTTCACTATATAATAATGTGTTTGAGTCCAAAAACTGGATCTTATGATCAGATGCCCTCTACTTTTCAACCTATTTTTCATTCCATTGTGAATGAAACAAAATTCAGGGCATCAGCACTTTTCTTTAATGAGTTGGTGTTATATCATCTCAATTCTAAAAGGAAGTTTTTGTTGTATCAATGAAACAATATTTATTATGCAATGCATAATAAAGGAACTTGGAGAAGAGGTGCTTGTGGGTAAAACAACTGTTTTAAACCCATTAACCTCACAAGCATACTCTAGGCACAATAAACCGGCCACCTGGCCAGAAGATGACCAAGGGGAACACACAACAGTCCCCAAGGAACCCTCATCTTCCAAACCTTCACCCAAAAAGGCCAAGAAACCCAAACAGCAAAAACAAAAACCCACCAGCCTTAAAAGAAAGGCAGTTCAGGAAGTTGAGATGCCTGAAGTTGCTAATGTGCAATCTGCACTTGATAAAGATGTGACTGAAAAATCCTCTCAGTCTCATCCATCTCAAACCCCCACTAGAGCACCAATCACTATTTTATTCAAAAGAAAGAAATTTAAGAAAACAATCCCCATTGACTCTTCTTTTGAAACTGCTGAACCCTTAGACCAAACTACTGAACCAGCACCACAAATTTCTGAACCTAAAGCCCTTGAAATTGCCAAACTTCTCTCTGGGCTAAAAGAGACCATTCCTTCAGAACATGTCAGTCCCCAACAACCACATCAAACAGGGGACATACCTTCAGAACTTGACATGGATGTGGATGTCCATAGCCCTAACCCAAGAGATGAGGATGAACCAGGGTCTCTAAGCCCAAACTTAGAAACTTTAGGTACATTTGAGGCTGCTACTACTCATATACCACCTAGTTGTGGATCTGAGGAAAGAAGTAACATTGCTAAGACCTCACTTGTGGCAACTACTGATGAAGGCTTAATGCCTGAGGTAGGAAATCCTCTGAACCAAGAACAAGAGGTACATGAGACAACTGGGTTGGGCCCAGCTCATGATGTAAGTGATACTGTCCTCATTGAGGTAGTAAGCAAGGATTCAGATGATTCCATTGACTTGGATGATGATTCACACTCCACCAAAATTGAATTGACGGCTGCTAGTGAAGGTCCTGCACCTGGTGTCTCTAAGCTCAAAGAGCTGGTCACACCAAATCAGGTTAAAGTCCACTTGATCCCTGATTCCCCTAAAGTGGCATCTTCTGTACAACATAAAGATCACCCAAAAACACACCCCTCACTGAAAATGCCTACCCAATTCCCTGGGTCATCCAGCAAAGACTTGAACCAACTATGCAGCCCAGATGGTCCCTATACCAGTTGATGAACACCCTAATTGCTAATCACCTCAAAACTTTCACAACTACTTTGGAGTTGTCAACCAAAACTCAGTTTGAGGTGATCAACAAGAAACTTGGTGAGCTGTCCAACAAGATAGACAACAACTCAAGACATCTTGCTGAACTCACTGGTGGAACTTCCAAACCTAGCAGGCTTCCAGAAGTGGATGAAGCCAAAAAGGGGGAGAAGATTAAGGAACCTAAGGAGTCAATGGAAGCCAGGATAAAGGCAAGAGTGGCTCTACAACAACAACAACTTCTAGAAAAAGCCCAAAAACAAAAAGAAGATCAACAAAGGCTGGTTTCTAGAACTGAAGTTGAAGCTGAACCTTCCCAAGGCCATAATGAAGAAACTGCTGAAGAAACCTCTGATGACTCATAAAGTACTGAAGACAATCCTTCAGTAGTTGACACTTCTGTCAACACTTCAGCAGTTAACAGTTCCAACATACAAACAGCTGAAGAGCCTTCCAAAACAACTGAACAAATTCAACCAACTCCTATTCCAAGGCCTACAACAATGACTGTGCTGAACCCTTCTCTACTATCAAAGTCCAAAGAACTACTAGAGAAGAGTTTGATTGCAGCCCAAAGAAAGGCTAAGGAAGAAGAGATCTGGAACAACTTGGAGGCAAGGGAAGATTTAAGCTTAAATGAAAAGCTTCAAGCTTATGAAGCAGAGTTGAATAGGCAAGCTGAAACAGAGAGAGTTGCTGAAGAAGACAAAAGACAACAACTGGTGTCTTTTATAACAAAGAACAGCAAAACAAAAGCCTATTCACTCAAAGGGCTCTCAATGGATGAGCTAACTAGAAGTGCTCAACTTGTTGCTGGCAAACTTGCAACAAACAAAGATGGAAAAGCCAAGAGAGCTGAGATGATTGAAGAACTGGTAGCAAATGACTATGGTTCAAAAGCCTCTGTGTCAAGATGGAAAGAAGATAGACTACTGGACACATACAAGAAGTACAAGGCTGCCAAGGCTGCTAATCCAGAGAAGTTCAAAAGTTCTGAAGTATCAACTTCAGTAGTTAGAACTTCTGGTGTTAAAAGACCAGCTACTAAGAAGAAACTAGAGGACAATACAAATACTGACTTTAAGATGGTGTTGCTAGAAGGCAACACAGTTGTGCAAGGAGACTTTGATATTGAAGAGAAGCCTCTGATAACTCAATTTAAGGATCCTTCAACATTTGCTTACCAAATTCAGAAGACTATCACTGACAGACTGCACACAAAGGTAGTTACTGAACATCATTTACCAACCTTTAAATTACCTGATGTAGTGCAAGAAGAAGATAGAAGTGAATCCCACCTGAGAGTCACAGAAATAGAAAATATCCAACACTCAGGAACATCCCAGGGATCCAGCATGGTTCCCTATACTTCAGACTTTGAAAAGTCTAAAGTGCTGATCATCAGATGGTCCTTTACTAATGACAACTCAGTATTGCTGACAAGAAGAGATCTTACAAGCAAGGCCTACAAGTCCACGAATGAACTGAAGAAACTATCAACTCAGGACTTGCTTACAATTCAACATTTGGAACCTCAAAGGGGATCTCTCACTGATGAACAGCTTAATCAACTGAAGAATTCCAAGTTCAAGGAGATATGGAAGATTGTGAATAACAGAAGAAGACAATAAAGAATTAGAAAAGGTTTTGGCTTCATCAATCCAGGGGGAGATTGTTAGGACAAAAAGGATTGAGGAAACCTCTTTTGTAAACCTTAGTCTAATTCACTTCTGCAAAATTTCCTAAGTATAGAACTACTGAAGAAAGAAGACAAAAGTACTGAAGAAGGATTCAACAAGTACTGAAGAAGAAGTATCAGAAGTTCTGGAGTCTAACCAGACAGTTCACTGAAGAACTACTGAAGACAAACTACTCATCAATAGTTTGTCATTCATCAGCACTTGTACAAGAATCTTTTTCACCGCCTTATGTTTCAGTAGTTTATAGTTTAGTATTACTTTATCTTTTTGTACAAGTTCTAAGAATGCAACTTGTTGCAACTTGTTTCTGACTTGCTTTTTGGCAAGGTTCATGTATATGTAAAGTCTATAAATAGATGGGTTCATCCCTCTGTTTTAGACATTGATTTTTATTGAAACAGAAATCCTTCAAAGCTTATTATTGTTCCTTCCATTTCATTCATTGAGAATCTGTTTGAGTATTTATTATCATTCACATTCAATACTTAGATTCTCATTAAACTTGTCTTTAGTTTTTCAAACATCCAGGGGGAGTAATAACTCATGTAGATAGTGTAACTTTACTCAATCATTCCGCTGTACAAATCTGATTGAACTTGCTAAACACATAAGTGTTCACTAGCAAGCAATACATCAAGAGCATTACTGATCCAACAGGGATTTAAAGCGCCGACGTTTGAACCTTTATTTTTGTCAATGATTTGTTTAAACATATCGCTTTGACAGTTTATTTTAGATGTGTTTTACTACACAAGTTGTTTATTTCGTTTTTATTGTATTTTACTATACAACTTATTTGTTTTATTTTTGTTGTGTTTTACTACACAACGAGTTTAGGTACTAATTGCCTTAAAGCAATTACAAACACTTGGGGTGAATATATGATTGGTTTAAAATGGAAGCAATTACATTCATATTCTCTTGGCACGACAACCTTCTTTACAAAATAAGGTAAATCACATGAAACATCTTCTAAGTTGCATCGCATTCCATGTGTGTGGCACAAACTTGTCCTCCCACATTTTCAATTTGTAGGATCCCTTTCCCAGGACGTGTGCCACGCGTTACGGCCCTTCCTAATTGGGTGTCAACTTTCCTTGCGGAAGCGCGTTGCTTGCTTCATTGCTTCGGAATACCAAGTCTCCCTCTTTGTAAGCATTGAGCTTCACTTTGGCATTATAGTAACGTTCAAGTTGTTTTTTGTAGTTAGCTTCTTTGATTGCAGCCAACTCTCTACGCTCTTCCGCCAGATCCAAATTGAGTATTAGTTCAGCATCGGTGCCTGTCTTGTGCGCTACAAGGACCTTTGCGGAAGGAAGTCCGATCTCTGTTGGTATCATGGCTTCGGATCCATAGGTTAGGCTAAATGGGTTTCACCATTGCTTGTTTTTGTGAGGGTGCGATGCGCCTACAAGACATTTCGTAATTCTTCTGCCCATGTGCGACCCTTGGTACCTAGCCTTGCCTTGATCCCTTCAACCAGACTCCTATTTGCCCGCTCCGCTTGGCCATTTCCTTGCGGGTGGGCTACTGAGGTAAAGATTGGTTGAATGTGCTGGTCCACGTACCATTTCAACATTCCTTTGTCTGCGAACTGCGTGTCGTTATTATTTACAATGTTAAGTAGGAGCCCTAAGCGGCATATGATAAATTCCCAAATGAACTTCTTGACACGTGCTGCTGTGATTTCTGCCAACGGTTTTGCTTCCACCACTTGGTAAAATAATCGATGGCCACTATTAGAAATTTTCTCTTTCCTGTTGTCATGGGGAAAGAACCCACGATGTCCATTGCCCATTTTTGGAATGGCCAGGCAGACATGACCGGAATCAAGTCATTTTTTGGCAGCATGGTGTTTGGCGTGTGGCGCTGGCATGAGTCACAACGGCGTATGGCCTTTAGAGCATTGAGGTGCATACCCGTCCAATAGTACCCCGCATTCATGATTTTTGCCACCAACATGCACACCCCTGCATGAAGTCCACAAATTCATTCATGTATTTCATTGATCAGGTAATCTGCATCATTTGCGTCCACGCATCTCAGCGACGGGCCTAGTTATGATTTTTGGTATAACACTCCGTCGTTCATTTCATATTGCAAGGCTTTGTGCTCTATTTTCCTCGCTTCTGCTCGTTTCTCTGGTAGTTCGCATGTACTGAGATAGGATTTGATGGGTGTCATCCATCTGTTTGTTCTTATTTCGATGACATTCACTTCTTTATGTGGACCAGATGGTTGATTCATGACTTCCACGCGGACCTCTTTCGCGAGATGGCTGAAGCTGGTTGATGCCATCTTGTTAAAAAGAGCATTCGCGGATTTATTTTGGCTTCTGCTGATACGGATGATGGTACATGAGGCAAAGCGTTTCATTAACTTCTTTGCTTACTTAAGGTATAGGATCATGGACACGTCTTTGGCCTCATAGGTTACGTTTATTTAGCCTGCCACTAACACAGAATTGACGTGCGTAGTTACATGCTTTGCACCCAGTTTGTGCGCGGTACGCAACCCTGCTAATAAAGCTTCTTATTCGGCTTCATTGTTTGTACTTTTAAATTCCAGGCGGATCGCGTATGTGAACTCGGCTTCTTCTAGGCTCAATAATCGTAGCTCTGCGTCCGCGCCTTCATCATTTGATGTGCCATCAGTGTATAGGGACCGATCGGCTTTTTCATCATCCACCATCTGCACTTCTTGCTCAGCCTTGCACTCTTCAATTTTTTCTTCAGGCACTTCCGCGATGAAGTCTGCTAAGACTTGCTCATTCAAGGCTGGGCGTGTTTTGTAATTAATTGTGTGTTCACCCAACTTAATGGCCCATTTTGCCAACTGCCTGATAGCTCTGGTTTGCTCAAGACGTTGTTCAGTTTATAGTCCATTAGCACATTGATTAGATGGCCTTGAAAGTATCTGCGCAGCCTGTGCGAAGCGTGTACCAGGGCCAAGACTAGCTTCTCCATTGTTGAGTACCTGGTTTCTACATCAGTCAAGACACTCGACTGATATAGTATATTGGGGTTTACACAAGTTTCCAATCAACCATCAGTACTCCGCCGACTGCCTTTTCTGTTGCGCACAGGTACAATGTGTATGGTTCTTTTGGGAACGGGGTAGTCAGCGTTGGTAAGTTCATCAAACACCTTTTCATTTCCTGGAACGCCTTCTTAGCCTCTAGTGTCCACCTGAACTAATTTTTCTTCAAACAATTTTTTAAAGTTTCTATGAACGGGATTGATTTACTGGCGTGGTGTGATAGGAATCTGTTGATATCCACTAAACGCCCATTCAAGGTTTGCAATTCTTTAAGTGTTGATGGAGATGGCATGCTCTCAATTGCTTGAATCTTTTCTGGGTTTGGGCGGAATCCATCCTTAGTGATAATCACTCCTCGAAACGTGCCTTCTTCCATTCCAAATCCCCATTTTCTTGGGTTAAGTTTCATACTGATGTTGTGCAGACGTTAGAATGTTTCTTCCATATCCTTCAACATTTGGTCCTCCTCCATGCTCTTGATCACTAAGTCGTCCACGTACACTTTAAGATTCTTACCAATCTGGAGGCTGAAGGCGCAGTCCATCAACCTTTGGTATGTGGCCCCCACATTTTTTTAGACCAAATGGCATCTTGGTATAACAGAAAATACCTTTATCAGTTCGGAACACCGTCTTGTCCCACGGTGTAACACCCTAACCGATGGCGGAATCATCGAGGTGTCACGTAGTGACGATTGTTCAAAAGCTCATGGTACTAAAATGTAAATATTTGATTATTGAATATTGTTTTACAACATGTGAAAATAAATACATGACAACAAAAATAGAGACAGTTGATTTATGTAATCTAAGTCCAAAGTCCTATGTGAAGCGTCAAGCAGCTTATCCTGAAACATGCACGTAAATAAATTTTGTCAACATACGATGTTGGTGAGTACTACCTAGCTTTGTACATATAGTATAGGTTTGAAAAGTGGTACAATTCATGTGTCTAGCATCAACAAGGCATTATGTAAGCACATAAGTAACCAAACAAGACAAGATCAAATGTAAAGTTGGTAAGGTAAAATTGATAATGAGCACCCTAACACGTGTCAAGTCTAAAAGAGCACCATAACATAAGTTATGTCTAAATGAGCACCGTAACATAAGTTACGTCTATATGTAAAGAGCACCATAACATAAGTTATGTCTAGATGTATGATTTTGTACGTAAGCTACATTCATGTTCAAACATAAAGCACAAAGATAAACAAGACACGTATATGAATTGTAAATGAAGAAAAATGTATGTGTAAATGAATGTGCAAGTTTTGTATATTTGTGCATGAATCACCCCAAAAGTGTAAAAACGAAAAAGGGGATAAGTAATACTCACCTTAGCAAAGTGTTAAGTCTTGTGGAGTAGAATAAGTGTGATCCAACGTTGCCAAGTATCACCCTATGTTTAAGGTAATAAATAAGTTTAAGTCTTTCTAGTCTACAAGTATTTCTAGGGTTCCTAATTTTGGGATAAGTAATTGATTAATTATTAATTTGGTAAATTGTTTAATAAATAAAAGAAATTTGGAAAATAAATAAATAAAAGACTATTTGTAGATTTTTGATTAAGGATGGTCATATTATAAGATTTTAAGTATGAAAATAATTTTTATAAAATTATTTTCTCAAAAATTGAATAATTAGTATATTTATTCCTATTTGTCAAAATATGATTTTAATATCTAAAAATAATAAAATTTATGAAATTTCAAATTTAAATTTGTATTTCTTTTTTAAATGAATAAAAATAATTTATGTAAATTTTTGGTATAAAAATATTGAAAAATGAATTTTTTATGATTTATTTATGGTTAAAATAGTAAAAATTAATTAAAACTATTCAATAACCGTTTTATTGAAATCAAAAATTATTTCCAGAACATTTATTGGTTTATAAGTTTAAAATAATTTTTGTGAGATTTTATAAAATCGTTTAGATATTTTTATAGAATTTTAAAACTATAATTGAATAATCTTGTAATATTTATAATATATATAAAATAAATGATTTTTGAAAAACTAAAAATTGTGTAATAAACTTTATCATCAGGAGATCGTAAAGTAATTTTTATAGAATTTATAAACCACTTTTAGTATTTAAAAGCTATTTTAAAAGATTAATATGTTAAATATATATATAAAGGGTTTTAAAAAAATATGTTGTTGGTTGTGGGAATCGAACCTGGGCCTCTGGCCGGTTCGGGATTTATCACAAGTGTGGTCACCAACTGAGCCACACCCTGAGAACAAGTTTGTTTCGGATTTAATAATTTATATAGTGTTCTTGAGAGATTATAGGATTTCCTATATAAAAAGATAACGTGGTGGTCGGGTTTCGAACTCGCGTGCATAGGTTTAAACCTCACACAAACCAACCAACTGCTCCAAGAGTCATTTTGTGCTTAGTTTTATTTTGTGTTAAAAATAAACAGACTCGCTTGGGAGTCATCTTCCCCAAATAGATGGTAAGAACCCTAGATTTCTAAGTAATACAATTAACAAACAATAACCCCAGAAACATTGGGGTTATTGATCGGCTAGTAATGTAGAACAAAACCACTTATTAAATTAACACTTACAATGCTCAATGATTCACGTTGAATAAGTCAAACGAAAAGTCAACTGTCGCCAAATTCTTGAATAAAAACGATCGATTGGCAGAAATGGAGATGAGGGTTTGTGTTTTGGCACTTTTAGGTTGTATTGCAAGGTTCAATTTATAAAACACCTACTGATTAATCGTTTTAGAAAGTTTGACCTATAGTTTAATGTAAACGCGTGATTGATCTTAATTTGGTATGTTTTGATGATGATTAAGTGTGTACAATACGCGTAAGGATCTGTCTATTCAATAATACGAATCAATTAGACGTTTGTTTCCATATGTTGGTTCAATCAAGAATCAATCAAGAATCAATCAAGGAGGGTTTTTGGGTTTGGGTCTATGCAACGAAGCAAGAAAAAGAAGCAGAGACAACATTTGTTTGTGTTTAACAACTTAGTGTTTCTAGATCCTATCACAAAGAGACTCATGGACCAGTGATTTGTGTTGATGTGCACCAGGCGTTTCACTCGGGTTCGAGTCCTATCAGTTTCAAATTTTTTTTTAATTTAAAATTTGAGGAAAAGCACGCGATGTTACACACGGATGGCGCCAATGAAGAAACACTGGTTAACCACACTTAAATAAGAACAATGTAACGAGACATGTATATTGATTCCGGATTTGACGATTACCAAGGACTCGAATAAATATGATTACAAGTATTTCAACTATAATCTTTCTTTCTATGTTTAGAGCATCTATCCTAGGTTTTTCAAAAAAAAAATGACCAACTCTAGGGAGAAGGGTATTTATAGTGTTGGGAATTGTCCTCCGATTGGTTGCTTGGGAATGATACCTGTCTCGCGCTAGTCCCACACGTTTGTCAACCGTTAGGGAGTACGACACTGTCACTCTGCTATTGGCTAGCCGTCCTTTTCGAGTGTCCTTGTTGTCCTTTTGTACCTGTTAGGAGATCGTGGAGCATGGAATCCTCTCCTTTGATTGGGTGGATGTCCATTTCCTTGTCTCATTATTAGCTGGCACGTCCTAGGTTGCGCGTGAGGCCTTCTAGAATGTTGGCAACGTAATTATTCCATTATGACGTGTGATGTGGACCTGCACGCGCAGGTACCTTTTCACATGTTTTATATTATACATGCTAATATATTTTATTAAAACTAAAAACATGACATGAATCTATCTATCATTTATATATCTATTATAAACCAATATAAATTTGGAAACGCTTTATTCATTGTACAATTTCTGGTTTTTCTCATATTTCTCCTAATTAATTATGGATACTTATCTTTTAATTAAAAATATTCTTTCTTCTACTTAATTAAGGATACTTGTCTTTTAGTTAAATATATTATTTATTTCTATCTTACCTAATTATAAATATTATTTTTTTGATTAAAAATAGTTATTATATTATTAACCAAATAAATTTAATATAGGGTGTACCGCAGCTAACCCACCAAGAGGACTAGGGTTAGTTCTTGGTCTAACTTCCAGTCTCACTTTCGATGCATCATTAGTGTTTATATATAGGGTGTACCGCGGCTAACCCACCACACCATTGATACCTCGAAAACGTGCTGGACGTCTACCAAAAACCCTAATAGAATTTCACACCACCTTAATGTACTTGTAAATTCATGATTACGTTCCGGACCGGAATCATCAATTTACCTTACATTAGGGTTTTATGTCCTTCTATGAACCTAATCTAACAACACATTAAAGCAAATAAGTTTCACAACAAACACGTTGGGTTACAATGAGACGCTATCAACGCAATGAGGCTATGTAATAATGAGGTCAATTACATTGGTTTGCAACGACTTGCAAGCATAACAGAAATTTAAGTATGGGCTACCACTCACCCCGGGAGCCCTTTAAGTGAAATGTTTGTCTGTGTTGAGTGGATAAATGTAATAATTGTTTTTCATGGATCAACATGCAAATTGATAATACACACATGCAAGCAAGTTTGTAATTACGACAACCATTAAGTATAAGTGTGATCTTAGTTGACTATAGAAAATAGTTCATATTTGGTCAGCCATGTTTACGAGTATCATGAATAATTAAATGTTCAAAGAAAATCAAATTAAGAAAAATCAAGTTTCATATAACAAACAATTATGTTTTTAGAAAAGTTCTGTAGGATTAGGTATCAAGTTTTTAATAGTTTGATTTTCATGGAAATCAAGTCCAAATGTTTCAACAAAATGTAAGGTAGAATCCTAAATTTCTACGATTAAAATAAACGTAACCAAATATGATAAATTTCCAACCCGGCGTTCGTACATAATAGTATGCAAGGAAATTTCTAGATGTTATATGCTTATGAGTACGACACAATTGGGTACAAAATGATAATAAGATCAAGAAAATGAAAACACAAGTATTGGATTCTCGAGTCTTAAGAAGATTCCATCCATGGCTTAGCCAGTGGGGTTAACGCCATCCTGACCAGTTGCTTCGTTGATATTGATATTGAAAGCTCGTCCATGTGCCACCTGGTTTACATTATTCAATTCAGGGCATCGATGCCGCATGTGGTTAGGGTCTCCACAATTATAACATGCCCGGCCGTTAGTAATCGGCAGTGGTTCCTGGGCAGCTGTTTGATGATTATCTTGTGTCCTAACCATTACACGACAAGTAGTGGCAAAGTGTCCAAACCTTCCACATCTAGTGCATTGACGACATGGAAGATTGCAGGGTGATGATACTTGCAAGTGTTGCATTGAGGATGGACTCCCGTGTAGGCTTTCTTGATAGGAGGTTGAGTCACAGGATTTACAACAGCATGGTTCTGATTATCGCCCATTCGTTTCTTAGAGTTCGAAGAAGTAGTGGCGGCCTTTGCTAAAACAGTCTTAGATGGTTCAACGACATGGGTGGTTTTCTCAGTAGACGTCTTGGTGCCCTTCCTAACCAAGTTTCCTTTCTTTACGTGTTTGTCTGTTAAAGTGGCTGCGAGTTGAATTGCTTCTTCTACCGTAGCGGGCTTGCTACCAGTGACAGTATCCTGCATTAGATCAGGTAAACCCTCAATATACTTCTCAATTGCTCGGGATAGCGGGGCCGTGTTTTTTTTAACTTTTTTATTTATTTAACTTTTTTATTTTTTAACTTTTTTATTTATGTAATTTTTTAAATTTAAAAAACAACGTAATAACCCTAATCAAACAATAATTAATCAAGTAATTGGTAGCAGGGAATTGGTGGCAATTTGTGGCCCGGATACTCTCGAGTACCTGATTCGCCAAAAGGGTGCCCGAGAGTGCTCGGAAATTGATTCGTTGGCCGTTCAAAAAAAAATAAACATTCAAAACAGACAACATATAAACAAAAGATCAAGTGCATAATAGTAATCAGTTTGTACATGCCAAACAAAAAAAATGCAACTGCAAAAAAGTCTAATGAAAGTAAGATAGAAACATAATCACTGTGGCGGTGGTGGTGGTGGGCCCCCTGGTGGTGCGTGTAACTCTACCCCCCAACGCGAGGCAAGCGCCTGTATCGCCTCGATCATCCACTGCTGAACCTCCTGTACCTGACCGATGCGGCGATCAATGTCATCGGCCACGTAACGCGTAGCAGGAGTGAGGTCATCATATATATGACGGGGGTACTGCTGCTGTGGTGGCGGCGGAGGTGGGGGGCCGTCATCGTCGCCGTGACACGCCTAGTCCGCCACCAGAGGTACTCCGGACGCTCCTCAAGGTAGGCCGGTATATCATCGGGCGTAGGAAGGGGGATCGGCTCAAAAGGCATCTTTCTGCTAAGAGATCAAAACTGATGTACTCCCCTCTCGACCTCCATCAGGATCCCCATGCTCCGGGCATTAGCCTCACCGAGCTCCACCGATGGGATCTTGGGTGACAGATGGGGGTCAGTCTCTGGCGAGAGGCGCAGACGACGCGCGATGACGATGATGAACACCCCACCATGGAGATGTGAGCGAGCCTGGCGCTTGTGCGCACACTGATAGTACTACACCAGGGCCGCGGCTAGGTTGCACGGCTGCCGCATAATCAGACAGTATAAAAAGAAAAGGTCACTTTGGTTGACCTTCTCCCGGCTGTTCCCCGTGCTGCGATAGAGGTGGCGATCGCATGGTGCAAATAATAGTACAGGGGGTCCCTAATCGACGTCGCCTTCGCCATATGCGCACCATAGTGTGAAGTGGCGATGTAGCTCCAAAAACTGACCAGGTTCGGCCTATCCAACATCTTGACAGCGTCCTGGTACAAACCAGTAGGAATATCCGCCGCTGTGTACAACCCCGAAGCAACAGCAAATTCCTGCAAAAAATAAAATATTAACAACTTTTGGGAACATAATAATAAAATGACAAATACTTGAAATAACATACCTCATGGGCCATCTGCTGCCATTGCCTCGTCAACCGAAATCGGATGGGGCGAAAAGTCTGAGCTGGGTTCGGGTTTTCGGACGGATCCAGTACCTCGAACGACGACAGAAACTCGATCGTCAACTCCCGGTAAGATTCCTCCTTGGCTATGTCAAAGAGACGACGCCATGGAGTGTCAAACCCCACTATGTCGTTCGCCCCTCTCGGTTTCGCCGACCTTATCCAGAAGATCCCAACTGATGTACATCTGAGGGTCGACAACCATTTGACGTAGCTTCTTGCAATTGCGCCGCGCATTCTTATGATGGTCCTCAAACTCCAGGTACGGGTGGTCCCTTAAAGGTCCGGTGTGGAGTCTGTCGACCCCTCTGCGGCGGCGCAAACGACCCAGCGTCATCTCCACCACCATAAGCCCCCTCAAAAAATCCTGGATCCATATCTATGTAAACAATATTTTTTTATTAATAATAATTAATAATAATAATAACACTAAGCATAATAATAATGAACAGTAATAATAATAATAAAAAAATACTAATAATAACAATAACAATAATAATAATAATAACAGTAAGCATAATAATAATGAACAGTAATAATAAATAATATAATAATAACAACGAAAATAATAATAATAACAATAATAATAATAATAATAAGTGCTAATTTTGTTGAATACGCCGGCATCGACCTGGTATGATGGTCAGTCTTCTTCATATTCAACAAAATTATCACCCAATTTTAGGGCAAAGCGAGCCGCTTTGGTCGTCTTCCCCAACGAAACACCCAACCGGAACCACTCCAATCGAGCCCCAAATCATAATAACACGAAATAAATAACATACCAGTGTGTGTCCGAAGATCCTTGACCGAGAATATGAGCCCGAGCCTTCGTTTGAAACCGGTCCGATGTGTGTGTGTGTGTAGAAGAAGAGCCAAGCGAGGCGGCTCTGACCTCGCTTTGGCCAAAGCGAGGTGCTTCGAATACCATCAGTCACCTTCATAGCGCCTCGCTTTGGCCAAAGCGAGGTGCTTCAGTTTTTAAAAAACAAATTTATTGTTTTAATTCATTTTAAATGGTTTTGGTGGATTAAAAAAAATTAATTCATTTCTAATCCTTTAATGTTGTATTAAATCCAAAAAAAAATTCGTTCGTTGCGTTTCGGTTCGTTTCTTGCGCATTTGTGGTTTTCGATAGAAACATCCGAGTTTGAAGAACATTCATAAATCATTGTACGTCATAGAAGGACTCTACAATCGATGCCATTTTTTTAAATACAAATTTTGCGTTTGTAATCGATATCCTGGAGTTTCAGACTCTGTTTAACGCGCTTCACTACGTGTAATTGCTCGTTTGTGATTTTCGGTATAAACATCCGAGTTTGAAGAACATTCATAAATTGTTGTACGTCATATACAGACTATACAATGGATACCGATTTTTTTTTTATAAAAATTATAATTTTGAGTGTCTAATCGATATCCTGAGTTCCAGACTCTGTTTAAACGTGTTTCGGTACGTTTAATTGCTCGTTTGTGGTTTTCAGATAACACATCCCATCAATTAAACGAAATGACCGCCAGTTATCCACCCGTACCTTTTTGAACTGACCGACCCGTTATCCACCCGTACGGGTTTTGAACTGACCCGGCCCCTTAGCAATCTGTACCGTTTCGAACTGACCGGCTCGTTATCCATCCGTACCGGTTTCGAACTGACCTCTCGGTAACGAACCGTACCGTTTCAAACTGACCGCCAGTTATCCACCCGTACCGTTTTCGAACTGACCGCCCGTTATCCACCCGTACCGGTTTCGAACTGACCGCCAGTTATCCACCCTACCGGTTTCGAACTGACCGGCCCGTTATCCACCCGTACGGGTTTCAAACTGACCGGCCCGTTGTCCACCCGTACGGGTTTCGAACTGACCGGCTCGTTATCCATCCGTACCGATTTCGAACTGACTTCTCGGTAACGACCCGTACCGGTTTCGAACTGACCGCCAGTTATCTAGCCGTACCGATTTCAAACTGACCGGCCCGTTATCCACCCGTACAGGTTTCGAACTAACCGCCCCTTAGCAATCCGTACCGGTTTCGAACTGACCACACCGGTGACGAACCGTACCGTTTCGAACTGACCGGCCCCTTAGCAATTTGTACCGGTTTCGAAATGACCGGCCCGTTATCCACCCGTACGGGTTTCGAATTGACCGGACCCTTATCAATCCGTACTGGTTTCGAACTGACCGCCCGGTGACGAACCATACCGGTTTTGAACTGACCGGCCCGTTATCCACCCGTACGGGTTTCGAACTGAACCGACCCCGTTATCCACCCGTACGGGTTTCGAACTGACCGCCCGTTATCCACCTGTACCGGTTTTCGAACTGACCGCCAGTTATCCACCCGTACCGTTTGAACTGACCCCCCCCGGTAACGATCCGTAGCGGTTTTGAACTCACATTCCGTTAACGAACCCATAACAACCTAATCCCAAGTACATGGGTTAACATTTGCCAAGAACGATTTTTTTTTAATTCTCAATAACATAAACACAATCAATACAATTATAATATTTTTACAAATTTCACTAGTTCTTTGTACTCATTGATTTGATCTCTGTATTCAGTTTCCCATTTCGCGCCATCTTTATTTCTGTTAGCGATCCAAGCTGTATTCGGTGGAGGCATTGGATACGATCCCTCAAGCGTTAAGTTGATGTAATGGTCATCAATAAAGCAAACTACTACCTTTAAAATAGGTTTTTCAGAACATTCTGGGCCTATATATAGAGGGAAAACTGTATCACTGCCCCGAATGTCGAGTGTATGAACAACAACACCCCACCTCTGTGTAATTGCGCAATTCTTACGTGGTGCGTTTCCCACCCCTTCAAATTTTATACTCTCTACGAGACGATCATAATGCCCTTCGTTATGTGGATCAAAGATGTCCTTCCACAAGGTAAGGTAATTGCGCAACTCTCTTAGCATTTGGGACCGGACATTCAAAAACTTGTGTTGATCCAATCCTAACCCCACAGCTACCGCTTGAAACCCGCAATGACCATCTGGTTTCACATCCTTTATTTTGGATATATATGGGTGAAACACAGATGGAATTTTATCCCCATATTTCCTTACTAAGTTCTCTGTCTTTATTGTCCGCGGAAGCTTTCAGAAATCGAATTTGTCCCAAATGCTTTTCTCCTGGGACGTTGACGATATGTAAGAGCTGTGACGGTGAGGCTGGTAAGGAATGCCAGGCTGGGACTGGGAAGGTCGTACGAGCTCCTCTTGTGATGGTATGAAAGAGCTGTGCCGGGGAAAGTCAGGTTCCTATAGGCAGGCCCACATTCTTCATCCGGCATATGCAAGCTCTTTCTCGCAGATCGTTCTCTCTTATGTTCTTGCTGTTTCTTGGTTGCACGACCACGGGTTTTCTTTTGCACAACAGGCGGTTTGTTGGGGGAGTAGTTGCCTGTGACGACTTGCGCAAATCTGTTCTAGGTAGGTTAATTGGCAAAAATTGGTTTTGTGTCAATCGTTCCCCTTAATGTTGCCCACACCTAATCTACATTTATATCTTCGCAACCAATCTTCGCAGGTTTGAAGTCAAGCTTCCTCCAAAAAAACGTCTATCGAGAACAAATGGATTTCATGACCTGAAAACGATAACATGTGTTAGAAAGTTAAACCATGTAATAAAATATTAGTAAAATCATATGGTCACTAGTATTAATTACCATCAGCTTGTAACTTCTAGAGACGACAGGCACATGGCAAAGCACAACTTTAAAAAGCTGGCATCCACAAGTGTTATGGTATGTGCGCGGACGTTTGCAAACGTTCGAACTCGCTGTATATGAGGTCAAGAGCATGTTTGCTAACCTTCCGAAGTAACTTATCAAGCAATGGCTGCCTCGTGTGGTGGTTCGTCGCCTTTCTTTGACTCTCTTCAAAACTTTTTTTTTTGATGTCTCTATATTGCTTATCAACCATATTATCGACGGACTTCACAATTGACAACAACGAGTTGCTACTGCCTGGACAGTAAGTTTTTATTTTTGCATGCATGCCCTCAACTCTGTTGGTTATGGTCTGGCGGAAGTTTAGCGTTTCGTTAGTCCATGCAGACACAAACTTATGACGGTATGGTCCAACCAGTTATTCTTCGTGTAGTCAAAAACCTTTGAAAAATATAACCATAACTTGTCAGGCAGGCGTGTGTTTATGTAAACAAGTACGTATGTAATTATGTAAAAGTACTCACGTTGACGATCCATCTTTTCCAGATATGACTGAAATTGTGACAAATTATATTCGTATAGATCTTCAGTCGAAGAGTCACACAACCACCAAAACGTTCGCACAAATTCCTTCCACTCCTTATCCATGAACTTATTCTTGCTGTTCTTGTTGATATTCTGCGAAATATGAAACCGGCAGAGATACTTGTACGCCTTTGGGAAAATCTGGTCACACGCGTTCATTAGCGTAAGGTCCCTGTCGGTCACAATCACTTGCGGCTCCATGCAGCCTACCAGCATGTTCTTTAGCATCTCCAAGAGCCAAATGAAGTTACCAATCTTCTCAGAAGAAAGAAACGCATGGGCAACCGAAAACGACTGGTTTGTCGACGCCATTACCCACAACCTGAACAAATGCCATATTGTACATGTTTGTTTGGTAGGTGGCGTCAATCATCAGCACATGCGGGAATGCGCACCACATAGTAAATGAATGTCTGTGAACGAAGAAAATATTTTGTGAGGACCTTCGTGGTCTCATTTGCGCGCGTGTAGTAGGTGAATCCTCTATCCGACAGAAAGGATTCGAGGTGCGGCATTGCACATTTGGGACCAACTCCCTTTTCAGCATTGATAATCTAAGCCGCATTGTGTACATCTTTCAGGGTAGTCCTTTTCTCCGGGTTCTTTGAAACGAGCATTCTCCAGATGTTACGCTTGGGAATGTCATGCACCCCTCTCAACTCAAGCGGGCAGCCAATTTTTTTGCTACCCGTCTTCCTCAAAAGAGCCACACTCTTATGCTCCCCCCCCCCCCAAGACTGCATTAAAGCACAACCTTCACGAAAATAAGTTTATTAGAAAATAAGTTTTCTTTATAACTTTTTTAAATAATAAATTATAAAAAAAGTTTATTTAGTAAAAATTAACAATACTCTTAGTAAAGGAGAAACGTAATCCTAAAGGTGTGTGACCCGAAGACCACTGGTGCACCCGTAGGGAATTAGCATTCACCAAGGATAAAACGCGTGTTCTTAGTAATTAATATATACGTTAAGTTTTTCGTGGCTTTTTAAATAAAAATTTATAAAGTACGTATTTGTTAATATATTAAAAACAATATTGACTAAAATATATACCTTCACGCAACGATCTCCTCTTTTCTTTGATCTTTTTATAATGATTACGTAACCATTTATCATTCCCGTATCTTTAATTTATATGTTAAGTTTTTCGTAGCCTTTTAAATAAAAATTTATAAAGTACGTATTTGTTAATATATTAAAAACAATATTGACTAAAATATATACCTTCACAATACCAATACCAAAAACCATATATATATTATTATTATTACGATTATTATTATTATTATTATTATTATTATTGTTGTTGTTGTTGTTGTTGTTGTTGTTATTGTTGTTATAATAATAACAATAAATTTATAAAGTACGTATATAAATGATAAATGTTTACGTAATCGTTATAAAAAGATCAAAGAAAAGAGGTTATAATAAAAATTTATAAAGTAGAAACGTAATTATTAGCAAAAGAGAAACGTAATCCTAAAGGTGTGTGACCCGAAGACCACTAGTGCACCCGTAGGGAATTAACCTTCACCAACGATAAAACACGTGTTCTTGGTAATTAATTTATACGTTAAGTTTTTCGTGGCTTTTTAAATAAAAATTTATAAAGTACGTATTTGTTAATATATTAAAAACAATATTGACTAAAATATATATACCTTCACGCAACGATCTCCTCTTTTCTTTGATCTTTTTATAACGATTGCGTAACCATTTATCATTCCCGTATCTTGTACCCAGTCCACCAATTCATCACGTGTGGAAAACGTCCGATCAGTCTCAAACCAAAATTTGATCGGGTTAGATCCTTCCTCCTGATCTTCTACGTGCTTCTCCTCGCCAGTGTTGTCTTCATGGTGCGTATAGTCTTTTCCTTCTAATGTGTCATCGCCACCATAACTACAGTAACTATAATGACCGTAGTCGGGATGACGGGGACCGTCATCAAAATCATACGGGTCCTTCCAGGGTGTATATAAGTCCAGTTACACCGTATTGTCACGGTAACGAATGTCATACTGACCCGCCTCGACATTATTAGACTGACCCTCATCGATATATAAGCATAAACGATACTGCGGGAGCGGACTAGGAGTCTGACCAAGAACCTACCCATTACTACCTCTTCAATAGGTCGTTGACTAATAGCTAGCATTTTTTATAAAAGAACATTTTACATAAGCTCCAATTAGTTTTGTTGGAGCCTTCCTTGTTGACCACCTCCACAGAAAACCTTAAACTTTGTATACTCTTACACTCCCTGTTAGTAGAAATTCTGTTGCATGTCCTTAATAATGTTCGGTCAGAAACCATTCTAAAGTAGGGGTCCTTAATAATGTTCGCTCAGAAACCATTCTAAAGTAGGGGAGACTGCTTCATTAGTACCCCTGCCCTTCATCAGTTACACATTCCCAAAACCTTTCTCATTTACACTCTCAAGTTTCTAACCTCGGGTCAAACGTCAAAGATATTCGCTTTAAACACCTACTTCAAAATTTGTCAAATCAACTCAAGCATTTCTTTTAGGATTCCTAAAACTTAAATGTGACATCCGTCACTTTTCTTTTTATTTTATTTCTTTTTTTTTGTAATAAATAATAACAATAATAATAAATAATAATAAATAATAATAATAATAATAATAATAATGAGAAAAAAATAGATATATGTTAGTCTTTCTCAAACAACTAAACCACTCCTAAACCCAACACCAACATAACCCAAATCCAAATCCCTTGAAACCCAACATAATACCCAATCCTTATTTGGGAGCCCAACCTTGAGCCCATCAGCAGAAGCCCACACCCCTTCCCTCATCTCTACCTATATAAAAAAAAAAAATAATGACCGGGCCGGGGATCGAACCTGTGTCCCCAGCCGGTCCGACCTCAACAAGCAACAACATCACCACTGAGCCACTTAGGCAACTTGTTATAAGTCTGAGCCACTAAATCATTTAAACCCGATTTCTTTCCTTCCTTCCTTCTTCCCCTTTTCTTGCTGTTGTGCGCGAGTATGGCCAGCAATGTGGCCGTGATTTTGGAACAATAATCATCACTCGTTACCTTATACTGAACGACTAAACCATTACGCATCAATCCTGTTCTAATATCACGCTAGTCAAACTAAATTCGTGCTATCATACTTGATTTGACCAAGCCGTGGTCAAATCTTTCCAAATCATTGAAGCTAAATGTAATAATATAAATTGGACGCTCCTTATCATCCTCTATGAGACGAAAATCACTAACCCCACCTCATGAAACACCTACTGTCTCGCAAACCTTTGGATTTTGAAGTTTCTTGTCGCACACACTTGGTTAGCGTGTTCATCGTGCATATCACTGGTATGAATCAAATTTGTTATATCTATGCTTTAATCGGCCCCTTACAATCCTTAACCCCATGGTTAATCAGTCTCTAAATCCGCTATTAATCGGATTGGAAAAACTAGGGTTCTTAGTTATATTTGGGGAAGATGACACAAACCCATTAGTGTATAAAATCATTTTTTAACTGAAATAAAACAACATCAGACCCATAGATCAATTGGTAGGGTGTCTGTGTTGGGGCTTTGATTCTTGGGTTTGATCCCCACAAACAACACACATTTTTTATCCTTTTCTTTCTTACACTTATGATATTAACTTTTAAAATAGATTTTTAATACTAAACATTGTTTATAAATTCTACAAAATTTATTTTATGTTATTAAAATGATAAACTTTATTATCCAATTTTTAGTTTTTCAAAAATAATTTATTTAATATGTATTATAAATATTACAAGTTTATTCATTTATAATTGTAAAATTCTATAAAAATATTAAAACGACTTTGTAAAATTCAACAAAAATTATTCTAAGTTTATAAATCAATAAAAATTTCTGAAATAATTTTTATTTCAGAAAAATCGCTTATTTAATATTTTTAATCAATTTTTGTTAGTTTTAATCATAAATAAATCATAATAAATTCATTTTTCAATATTTTTGTACCAAAATTTTACATAAATTATTTCTATTCATTTGGAACAGAAATAAAATTTTTAATTTAAAAATTCTTTAATTTTAATATTTTTAAATATTAAAGTTATATTTTGACATTTTGAAATAAATAGATTTAATAATCTATTTATAAGAAAATAATTTTATAAAAATTATTTTCACACTTAAAACTTTATATTGTGACCATCCTTGATTTAAAATTTACAAAAAGACTTTTGTTTATATATTTAACAAATTTCTCTTATTTATTAAACATTTTATTTATTAACCAAACGAATACTTATCCCAATTCGAAACCCTAGAAAATACTTATAGACTAGATAGACTTAGACTTATTTGTTACCTTATACATAGGGTGATACTTGGCAAACGTTGGATTACACTTATTCAATTACACAAGACTTACCGCCTTGCTAAGGTGAGTATTACTTATCCCCTTTTTCCGCTTTTACAACTTTTGGGGTGATTCATGCACAAGTATACAAAACTTTCGAACTCATTTACACATACATTTTTATTCATTTACAATTCATATACGTGTCTTGTTTATCTTTGTGCTTATGTTTGAACATGAACGTAGCTTACATACAAAATCATACATTTAGACATAACTTATGTTATGGTGCTCTTTACATACAGACATAACTTAAGTTATGGTGCTCTTTACATACAGACGTAACTTATGTTACGGTGCTCATTTAGACGTAACTTATGTTACGGTGCTCATTTAGACATAACTTATGTTATGGTGCTCTTTTAGACTCACACGTGTTGAGGTTCTCATTATCAATTTCATTGTACAAACTTTACATTTGATCTTTGTCTTGTTTGGTTACTTGCGTTTTTACATAATGCCTTGGTGATGCTAGACACATGAATTGTACTACCTTTTCAAACTTATACTATATGTACAAAACTAAGTAGTACTCACCAACATCATATGTTGACAAAATTATTTTCGTGCATGTTTCAGGATAAGCTGCTTGACGCTTCACATAGGACTTTGGACTTAGATTAAATCAATCAATTATCTTTATTTTGTTGTCTTGTATTTAATTTCACATGTTGTAAAACAATATTCAATAATCATATATTTACATTTTAGTACCATGAGCTTTTGAACAATCGTCACTACGTGGCACCTCGATGATTCCGCCATCGGTTGGGGTGTTACAGATTGGTATCAGAGCCATGGTTATAGGGAACTAGGTTATTATATGAAATAGGCCTAGACTATAACCGAACTTCAACTTTCATGCATTATATTTCCTAAATTACCCTACCCCTCATTTCCCTCTACTTTCCTTCCTCTATCTTTCCCTTCTTCTCCATTTCTCCTCATCTTTCATCCTGGTGCATAGAGATGGTGTCCTACAAGGAGTAGAAAGTCTACATCATCATGGAGCGGGAGCAGTACCTTTCATGAAGACACTCTTAGGCAAGATGCCTACCCTTATTTTTGCTCCTTCAAAGTTGTTGAGCTTTAATGAGTGTGATGGGAACACGTGCAATCTGGAAGGATGGATGCCTGTACACTGGGTTTTCTGGCATAGGCAAGCATAGCGCATAAATCCAATAACGGACCTGTTATGCATACCTGGGGATTCCTGGAGTGAGTGTCCACTTATAGGCTAAAGCATGTCTTCTTTGACCACCATTGGGTTCAATTCCTTTGAAAAGTCAACGTTCTTGTTGGGCTTTACAGCTAGACAAGGGCACTCCCAGCATCTTATGCAAATTTTTCAATAATACTCTCTCGTTTCATATACAATATTTTGTATTCATGATTTTCATATATTGCTTACAAGTTCATACTTTCATAATCATCTGTACGGTTATACACTTACATATTCTAATCTCATGATTATTCATTGACTGCCTCATAGATGTCTGCTCGCCGCATGCTCCGTGATGCCAGCCAACGCCCTGTTCGTGCTTCTGGACAACGTTCTGACCGTCGCCTCGCATCTTTAGTCGCTGAGCAAATTGCTGCAGTGATCCCAAACCTTGTCAGTGAGATAACCCAGAATAGTAACAGTGCCAACACGGGGAGTACGACTCAATTTCGGTGCACTTTCAAACACTTTAACTCCTGCAACCCTACAAAATTCACTGGTGAGGAGGGTGCTACTGGTCTCCTCCAATGGTTTGAAAGTATGGAGAGCACTTTTGTGAACAGTGAATGTCCTGATGAACTCTGCGTTCGCTATGCTACTAGTGTCCTTCAAAAGGGGGCGTTAACCTGGTGGAATGGCGAAAAACGCAATCGAGGAGCTGATGTTGCTTTATCTTTATCTTGGGCTGAGGTTAAGGAACTCATGATTGCAAAATTTTGACCCAGGAACGAAATCAGGAAGCTGGAGGATGAGTTTCGTGAGCTCAAACAAGACAGTGGAGAGAATCTTGCGTATAATACCCGATATCATGAACTTAGCATACTGGTTCCACACATGGTCACCCGGTCTCTCGAGCAATCGAGAAATATATCGAGGGATTACCTGACCTGATACAAGACGTAGTCACTGGGAGCAAATCTACTACGGTGGAGGAAGCCATCCAGCTTGCAGCCACTTTAACAGACAAACACGTAAGGAAAGGAAACTTGGTTAGGAAGGGCACCAAGACGTCTGTTGAGAAAACCACCCATGTTGTTGAACAATCTAAGACTGTTTTAGCAAAGGCCGCCACTACTGCTTCGAACTCTAAGAAACGAGTGGGCGATGACCAGAATCATGCTGTTGTTGATCCGGTGACTCAACCTCCTATCAAGAAAGCCTACACGGGAATCCATCCTCAATGCAACACTTGCAAGTATCATCACCCTGCAAGTCTTCCATGTCGTCAATGCACTAGATGTGGAAGGTTTGGACACTTTGTCACTACTTGTCGTGTAACAGATTGGACGCAAGATAATTATCAAACAGCTGCCCAGGAACCACTACTGATTACTAACGGTCGGGCATGTTATCCTTGTAGAGACCCTAACCACATGCGACCTCAATGCCCTAAATTGAATAATGTAAACCTGGTGGCACATGGACGAGCTTTCGATATCAATATCAACGAAGCAAACGGTCAGGATGACGTTAATCCCACTGGTTAAGCCATAGATGGAATCTTCCTAAGACTCGAGAATCCAATACTTGCGTTTTCATTTTCTTGATCCTATTATCATTTTGTACCCAATTTTGTCGCACACAATAGCGTATAACATCTAGAAATTCCTTGCGTACTATTGTGTACAAACGCAGGTTGGAATTTATCATATTTGGTCACATTTATTTTAATCATAGAAGTTAAAGACTCTACATTACGTTTTATTGAAACAATTGGACTTTATTTCCATGAAAATCAAACTACTAAAAACTTGATACTTGATCCTACAGAACTTTTCTAAAGAATACCATTGTTTGTTACATGAAACTTGATCCTTCCCTTAATTTGATCATTCATTGAACATTTAATTATTCATGATACTCGTAAACTATTTCAATAGGCCACTAACATAACACTTACACTTGATGGTTGTAGTACTTACAAACTTGCTAACTCAGATAAACATTTCATTTAAAGGGCTCCTCGGACGAGTGGTAGCCCATACTTGAATACTGTTATGTTTACAAGTCGTTGCAAACCTATGCAATTGACCCCATTATTACATAGCCTCATTTCATTGATAAACGTGTTTGTTGTGTCATCTTCTTGTGAAACTTATTTGCTTTAATGTGTGTTAGATTAGGATCATAGAAGGACATAAAACCCTAATGTAAGGTAAATTGATGATTCCGGTCCGGAACGTAATCATGAATTTACAGGTACGTTAGGGTAGTGTGAAATTCTATTAGAGTTTTTGGTAGGCGTCCAGTACGTTTTCAAGGTATCAAAGGTGTGGTGGGTTAGCTGCGGTACACCCTATATATAAACACTAATGATGCATTGAAAGTGAGACTGGAAGTCGAACCAGGAACAAGATCTAGTTATGTGACACCCGGCATGTTTGGGTCAACATTTTATAAACACATAAGTCTACCTTAGCGAAAAACGTTTATTAAACATACTTGACGGGGTCAGTAGAGTCGGAACACAGTTCGTATTGTCCAGGGTTCCATAATTCGGGAGATCATTGGGTTAGTCACACACACACACACATGATACGAGTCCCGTTGTTGGTGAATTACATAAACTAATTAAGTGTATGTGTAGACTAATTGTCACATGGTGGATTATATGCTTAGATGTGTTTAAATGATGTATAGATAATCATCCGTGCTTAAATATGTTAAACATAGACTAAGGTTGCATGCTCGTATGTTAGGGTGCGTTAAAATGCGTTAAACACGACAAATTGGAAAACTAGAAAAACTTGAGTCCTGGTTCGACCAATCGAATGGGCGAACCTGGACAATACTCCTCGTTCGACCCTTGTAAAAGGGGCGAACCTGGGATATGGAATTTAAAGAATTTCATTCGACCAAGTCAGGGTACGTTCGACCCTGTGAAAGGGTCGAAGGAGGATACATTCGCCCAGGTAAAAGGGGCGAATGTGGACATAGTATAAATACCACACTTTGTCATTTTTCACCATTTCACAAACCCTAAACGCCTCAAAACACTCTCTAGCAACTTTAAACATTGGGGAAGGAGTTTTTGCCCTTGTTTTCTATAATCTAACCTACAAACATCTTCTACACAAAGATCTAAGGTGTGTTCTTCATTCTAAATCAATTTTAAAGCATTTCAATTCGTTTTCATTGAACCCCAAGAGTCCAGATCTGATTCAAACATGTTTTCATGAATAAAAACCTTCCTAATATCTTTCTAAACAAAACCTATTCATAAACAATGAGTTTTCATACAAAATAACATGTGTTAATGGTGTTTTATGTGATGTTATGCATTGTTTGATGATTGATTGCTGTATAGATGTTATGACAATGATCTAGGACTGTTATTGATGATGATTTATGATTGAGATAGGTTACAATTGATTATTGATGATGTTATGTTCATTTTGGGGATTTTGGGTTAGATCTAGGGCTTGTTCATGATGATAGTGATAAGGATATGATTGGGGGGTTTATTGTTCATGATAATCTGAGTATATTATGTTGATTATTGATTGATTTCATAAAGTTTCCTAATTGGGTAAAGATTGCATGCGTTTGATGTGACATCTCCATAATTTGCTATTTCGGGTAACTTGTAAAACGGACGGATTTCGGGATAAAATTGGTAGGGTTATGTAGGAATATGTTAATGATAGTTGACTGCTGTGATTGGTAATGTTTCGTGATGTTTTCGGACCGTTTAGATGCGTTTTGGTGCGTTTTATAAAATGCTGATGAAAACGGGCGAACGTGGAATAAAATTGGTTCGAATGGGCGAACGTGGAATAAAATATGGGCGAACGTGGAATAAAATATGGGCGAACATGGAAAAACGGGCGAACGTGGAAAAACGGGCGAACGTGGGAAAAACGGGCGAACGTGGCTCAAACGGGCGAACGTGGAAATGGGAAAACCACATTCGACCATCTGATGTCCGGAATGAGATTTTTGATGCAAACTAAGTGTTTTATGCTTGAAACTTATGTGTTAAACTTATGTGCATGACTAATTGATGTAATGGGTCACCAACGGGATGTCGGGTCGGTCTGGGATGTCCGGTTAACGTTTAAACACACTTTTTAACACACGTAGTCAAGATCTGGACAATCGGGGACTTGTTAGCCTTCGGGTTAGTAGTCATCACACTTATGTAAACTCATTGATAGGTTGTCATTAGTTGGGATTATCATACACGTGTTGGAATTCTAGTTATCGGAAGACGCACTATAAGGTGAGTTTCACGGCCCCACTCTTTACTGGTTTTACATTTTCGGGGGAGAAAACATGTTGTGTCCTTTAAACGTGTGTCAACTATGTTTTCATAAAAAGGCGTTTCAACTATGTTTTGGTATTCATGAATTCATTGGGTTTGGAGTATTCATTATGTTTTCACGTATTCATTATGTTTTGGAGTATTCATTATATTACTATGCGATCTTTGGAAGTCCCGGGGGAAACCATGAATGTGCGGGGATGCACAACGGGGGAAATGTGGATAGCGCTATTTGGGCTTGACCCGCCCCACTCGTCGACTGGAGGTCGGACGGGTGCATATTGTCTCTTAGGTATTCAGTATTCAGTATACAGTATTCAGTATTCAGTATTCATTCGGGCACGTATTCAGTATTCACAGTATTCGAGTCCAGTAATGGTTTTCCAATCGCAGTAGTAACAGGTATTCATATGATTTGCATGCATGTGGTCTGGATTGATCATGGGTATTCATTTGGGAGTTAGTATTCAGTTGGAGTCGATTTTCACTTGGAATTGGTATACATTTGGAGTCGGTATTCATTAAAAACCTGTGAACTCACCGGCATTATTTGCTGACGTATTTAGCATGTTTGTCTCAGGTCGCTAAGGTAGCAGCTGTCGATAGGCGCACGGAGTCTCACGGCGTCTAGGATTCATGTGCATCTCATTTAGTATTTTCAGACTTTCGTACTTTTGATTTCACGTTGTAATAAAGTTTTACGCTTCCGCAGCGTTGGATCATTTATGAAAACTTAATGGTTTGATTATGTCATTTTTACGTATCATATAGTGTTGTTTATTGTGACCGTTGACTTTGATCCTGGTGTGTCACGCGCCTCGCGGTAAAACCCTGCACGTGGAAATTTGAGGGTGTGACAGATTGGTATCAGAGCCAATGGTTATAGTGAACTAGGACTGCATGTAGAGTCTAGTCTATAGCCGAGTATCACACAAGTTAGACGGTCACACATAGTTACGAGTCGTGTCATTTGGAAAACATACTAACCTTGTCGGGGTGTCGGTGTCCTCATCACACAGTATCACGTTATCTATCTTTTGTTATTCCTACCTGGGTTCTATCTTCTTCTTCGGGTTTGAAGTTGAAGGGACTATTCGCTTACATACTTGCTTACTCACACACTATCATGCGCTAGTACTTGTCATAGTACACTCCTGAGTGACTGTTCACTTTGGGATTCTCGGGTGATAACAGTTTCTTTTAGGAATGTGTGTATCGGGTGATTTGAAGTTCTAGCTAGGAGCACGCCTAGAGGACCATGTAGAGCGATTTGTTATTTCGGGTGCACACGAAATCATAAATCGAAATGCATGAAAATCTTGGTGGACTTCGTGTTCGGACTAATGGTCATGCTGGAACCATGTTCTGAATTCGTTTGGTCACTTGTAGCTCGATTTGTTGGTGATTTTGCGTATCTTGTCTCATGTTTGGCAGAACATGTCTGGTCGCGCTGGTGGACGTGCTGGTGGACGCCGTGGTGGCGGCGGGGGTCGCAATGGCGGTGGACGAGGTGGTGGGAACATCACCATGACTCAGGCGGAGTTGGAGCACATGTTGCAACAACAGTTGAACGTTGCGTTGGCTGCTTTCCAGGCTGCTCAGCAGACCCTGGGAAATACTAATCAGATGCAGACTGGGTGCACGTACAAGAAGTTCATGGACTGTAAGCCCCATTTCTTCAATGGGACTGAAGGAGCGGTGGGACTACTTAGGTGGTTGGAGAAGATTGAGTCGGTGTTTGCTATGTGTAACTGTCCCGACGCTGATCGCGTCAAGTATGCTTCTGCTACACTGGAGGGACATGCGTTGACCTGGTGGAACTCCACCACTGCGAACCTTGGTCTGGGTGAGGCCAATGCTATGCCGTGGTCCGAGTTTGTTCAGATGTTGAGGGCAGAGTATTGCCCAAGAGACGAGATTATGAAGTTGGAGCATGAGTTCTGGAATCTGAAGATGGTTGGGTCGGAGATCGAGGAGTTTACTGCTAGGCACAACGAGTTGGCTGTGATGTGCCCGGGTTGGCTACACCGGAGTACCGGAGGATTGAGCACTACGTTGCTGGGTTAGTGCCGGAGATTGCTGGACTTGTTGCTGCTGCTGATCACACTACTATGTTGGCCACTGTTCGGGCAGCCCACAAGCTGACCAACATGAAGGTTGCGGAGGGCGTTCTACCTCCGAGGGGTGCTGCTGTGAAAGCCCCTGCGGACAACAAGAGAAAGTGGGAGAGTGCTGGAAAGAGCGCTGGGTCGTCCCAGCCGCAGACGAAGAAGCAAGAAGTTGTGGGAGCATCATCCGAGCAGAGGTCTGGGGGATATACTGGGAAACTCCCGAAGTGTGGTGAGTGTGGGTTTCATCATACGGGTGATTGTGAGAGGTTTCGCTGTCGACGGTGTCAGCGTTTTGGTCATCATGCTAAGGACTGTAGGACTACTCTTCAGCTACAACCGGCACAGGCCACTACTACTACCACTGCTACTGCTCCTCAGGGGAGGCAGGGATGTTATCACTGTGGGGATAATGGACACTTCAAGCGGGATTGTCCTAAGCTGAACCAAGGGACTGCAGATGGTGCTGGGAATGAAGGCGGCGGTCGAACTACTCGTGGTCATGTCTACGTCATTGGCGCTAGGGAGAACCAGGAGGATCCTGACACTATTACTGGTGAGTATTCTTTTCTTGATTCTCGTTATGCTCGTATTCATTCTCGTTCGCATTGTTTGGCAATTCGTGTTCATTGTGTGCATTCAGTTTGGTATTTGGTCATCATTTTGCATTCATGAGTCTGATGTGGGTCCTTTGGAGATGTTACTTGGACGGTACCGGTGTATCATTTATACCGATCATAGTAGTCTCTAGTAGGCCTTCGATCAGGGGGATTCATTGTTTTCTATTCACTTTGGGGAGGGCGGTTCCCCGGCATAGAGTATTCGTTGATATCATCTTTCGTTCGTGGATATCATTTCGTTTGTGTTCTGGGAAACGTTACTTGGGTTAGGTCGACACTCATTACTGTCGAAGAGTGAATCTCGGGGCGAGATTCCTTTAAACAGGGGGATGATGTGACGACGGGAAAATTTTTCTTTTTATCGCTTCGTTCTCTTTGACTTCGGGAAATTTTCGGGACGAAAATTCTTTCAACAGGGGGATGATGTGACACCCGGCATGTTTGGGTCAACATTTTATAAACACATAAGTCTACCTTAGCGAAAAACGTTTATTAAACATACTTGACGGGGTCAGTAGAGTCGGAACACAGTTCGTATTGTCCAGGGTTCCATAATTCGGGAGATCATTGGGTTAGTCACACACACACACACACACATGATACGAGTCCCGTTGTTGGTGAATTACATAAACTAATTAAGTGTATGTGTAGACTAATTGTCACATGGTGGATTATATGCTTAGATGTGTTTAAATGATGTATAGATAATCATCCGTGCTTAAATATGTTAAACATAGACTAAGGTTGCATGCTCGTATGTTAGGGTGCGTTAAAATGCGTTAAACACGACAAATTGGAAAACTAGAAAAACTTGAGTCCTGGTTCGACCAATCGAATGGGCGAACCTGGACAATACTCCTCGTTCGACCCTTGTAAAAGGGGCGAACCTGGGATATGGAATTTAAAGAATTTCATTCGACCAAGTCAGGGTACGTTCGACCCTGTGAAAGGGTCGAAGGAGGATACATTCGCCCAGGTAAAAGGGGCGAATGTGGACATAGTATAAATACCACACTTTGTCATTTTTCACCATTTCACAAACCCTAAACGCCTCAAAACACTCTCTAGCAACTTTAAACATTGGGGAAGGAGTTTTTGCCCTTGTTTTCTATAATCTAACCTACAAACATCTTCTACACAAAGATCTAAGGTGTGTTCTTCATTCTAAATCAATTTTAAAGCATTTCAATTCGTTTTCATTGAACCCCAAGAGTCCAGATCTGATTCAAACATGTTTTCATGAATAAAAACCTTCCTAATATCTTTCTAAACAAAACCTATTCATAAACAATGAGTTTTCATACAAAATAACATGTGTTAATGGTGTTTTATGTGATGTTATGCATTGTTTGATGATTGATTGCTGTATAGATGTTATGACAATGATCTAGGACTGTTATTGATGATGATTTATGATTGAGATAGGTTACAATTGATTATTGATGATGTTATGTTCATTTTGGGGATTTTGGGTTAGATCTAGGGCTTGTTCATGATGATAGTGATAAGGATATGATTGGGGGGTTTATTGTTCATGATAATCTGAGTATATTATGTTGATTATTGATTGATTTCATAAAGTTTCCTAATTGGGTAAAGATTGCATGCGTTTGATGTGACATCTCCATAATTTGCTATTTCGGGTAACTTGTAAAACGGACGGATTTCGGGATAAAATTGGTAGGGTTATGTAGGAATATGTTAATGATAGTTGACTGCTGTGATTGGTAATGTTTCGTGATGTTTTCGGACCGTTTAGATGCGTTTTGGTGCGTTTTATAAAATGCTGATGAAAACAGGCGAACGTGGAATAAAATTGGTTCGAATGGGCGAACGTGGAATAAAATATGGGCGAACGTGGAATAAAATATGGGCGAACATGGAAAAACGGGCGAACGTGGAAAAACGGGCGAACGTGGGAAAAACGGGCGAACGTGGCTCAAACGGGCGAACGTGGAAATGGGAAAACCACATTCGACCATCTGATGTCCGGAATGAGATTTTTGATGCAAACTAAGTGTTTTATGCTTGAAACTTATGTGTTAAACTTATGTGCATGACTAATTGATGTAATGGGTCACCAACGGGATGTCGGGTCGGTCTGGGATGTCCGGTTAACGTTTAAACACACTTTTTAACACACGTAGTCAAGATCTGGACAATCGGGGACTTGTTAGCCTTCGGGTTAGTAGTCATCACACTTATGTAAACTCATTGATAGGTTGTCATTAGTTGGGATTATCATACACGTGTTGGAATTCTAGTTATCGGAAGACGCACTATAAGGTGAGTTTCACGGCCCCACTCTTTTACTGGTTTTACATTTTCGGGGGAGAAAACATGCTGTGTCCTTTAAACGTGTGTCAACTATGTTTTCATAAAAAAGGCGTTTCAACTATGTTTTGGTATTCATGAATTCATTGGGTTTGGAGTATTCATTATGTTTTCACGTATTCATTATGTTTTGGAGTATTCATTATATTACTATGCGATCTTTGGAAGTCCCGGGGGAAACCATGAATGTGCGGGGATGCACAACGGGGGAAATGTGGATAGCGCTATTTGGGCTTGACCCGCCCCACTCGTCGACTGGAGGTCGGACGGGTGCATATTGTCTCTTAGGTATTCAGTATTCAGTATACAGTATTCAGTATTCAGTATTCATTCGGGCACGTATTCAGTATTCACAGTATTCGAGTCCAGTAATGGTTTTCCAATCGCAGTAGTAACAGGTATTCATATGATTTGCATGCATGTGGTCTGGATTGATCATGGGTATTCATTTGGGAGTTAGTATTCAGTTGGAGTCGATTTTCACTTGGAATTGGTATACATTTGGAGTCGGTATTCATTAAAAACCTGTGAACTCACGGCATTATTTGCTGACGTATTTAGCATGTTTGTCTCAGGTCGCTAAGGTAGCAGCTGTCGATAGGCGCACGGAGTCTCACGGCGTCTAGGATTCATGTGCATCTCATTTAGTATTTTCAGACTTTCGTACTTTTGATTTCACGTTGTAATAAAGTTTTACGCTTCCGCAGCGTTGGATCATTTATGAAAACTTAATGGTTTGATTATGTCATTTTTACGTATCATATAGTGTTGTTTATTGTGACCGTTGACTTGGATCCTGGTGTGTCACGCGCCTCGCGGTAAAACCCCGCACGTGGAAATTTGAGGGTGTGACAAGTTACTTGGTAGTTCATTTGGTCTTTTTATCGTCAATCAACTCATACATTTTAAGATTCCTAAGACTTGAAGTTTAGTGATTTACTAGATTCTTACTCTCTTTACCTTTTCAAGACGAACCTAATCCAATCCTTAACTCACACCTATCAAACCTCTTATCCAAATCATTCGATTTTCCAAACTACAGTTATCTTAATTTTTTTACCCAGACATCCATAACCCTATGTTTCTAATAACTTCGGGACGAAGTTTCTAAAAGTAGGGGATGTTGTGACATCCGTCACTTTTCTTTTTATTTTATTTCTTTTTTTTTGTAATAAATAATAATAATAATAAATAATAATAATAATAATAATAAATAATAATAATAATGAGAAAAAAAATAGACATGTGTTAGTCTTTCTCAAACAACTAAACCACTCCTAAACCCAACACCAACATAACCCAAATCCAAATCCCTTGAAACCCAACATAATACCCAATCCTTATTTGGGAGCCCAACCTTGAGCCCATCAGCAGAAGCCCACACCCCTTCCCTCATCTCTGCCTATATAAAAAAAAATGACCGGGCCGGGGATCGAACCTGTGTCCCCAGCCGGTCCGACCTCAACAAGCAACAACATCACCACTGAGCCACTTAGGCAACTCGTTATAAGTCTGAGCCACTAAATCATTTAAACCCGATTTATTTCCCTCCTTCCTTCTTCCCCTTTTCTTGCTGTTGTGCGCGAGTATGGCCAGCAATGTGGCCGTGATTTTGGAACAATAATCATCACTCGTTACCTTATACTGAACGACTAAACCATTACGCATCAATCCTGTCCTAATATCACGCTAGTCAAACTAAATTCGTGCTATCATACTCGATTTGACCAAGCCGTGGTCAAATCTTTCCAAATCATTGAAGCTAAATGTAATAATATAAATTGGACGCTCCTTATCATCCTCTATGAGACGAAAATCACTAACCCCACCTCATGAAACACCTACTGTCTCGCAAACCTTTGGATTTTGAAGTTTCTTGTCGCACACTTGGTTAGCGTGTTCATCGTGCATATCACTGGTATGAATCAAATTTGTTATATCTATGCTTTAATCGGCCCCTTACAATCCTTAACCCCATGGTTAATCAGTCTCTAAATCCGCTATTAATCGGATTGGAAAAACTAGGGTTCTTAGTTATATTTGGGGAAGATGACACAAACCCATTAGTGTATAAAATCATTTTTTAACTGAAATAAAACAACATCAGACCCATAGATCAGTTGGTAGGGTGTCTGTGTTGGGGCTTTGATTCTTGGGTTCGATCCCCACAAACAACACACATTTTTTTATCCTTTTCTTTCTTACACTTATGATATTAACTTTTAAAATAGATTTTTAATACTAAACATTGTTTATAAATTCTACAAAATTTATTTTATGTTATTAAAATGATAAACTTTATTATCCAATTTTTAGTTTTTCAAAAACAATTTATTTAATATGTATTATAAATATTACAAGTTTATTCATTTATAATTGTAAAATTCTATAAAAATATTAAAACGACTTTGTAAAATTCCACAAAAATTATTCCAAGTTTATAAATCAATAAACATTTCTGAAATAATTTTTATTTCAGAAAAATCGCTTATTTTATATTTTTAATCAATTTTTGTTAGTTTTAATCATAAATAAATCATAATAAATTCATTTTTCAATATTTTTGTACCAAAATTTTACATAAATTATTTCTATTCATTTGGAACAGAAATAAAATTTTTAATTTAAAAATTCTTTAATTTTAATATTTTTAAATATTAAAGTTATATTTTGACATTTTGAAATAAATAGATTTAATAATCTATTTATAAGAAAATAATTTTATAAAAAATATTTTCACACTTAAAACTTTATATTGTGACCATCCTTGTTTTAAAATTTACAAAAAGACTTTTGTTTATATATTTAACAAATTTCTCTTATTTATTAAACATTTTATTTATTAACCAAACGAATACTTATCCCCAATTCGAAACCCTAGAAAATACTTATAGACTAGATAGACTTAGACTTATTTGTTACCTTATACATAGGGTGATACTTGGCAAACGTTGGATTACACTTATTCAATTACACAAGACTTACCGCCTTGCTAAGGTGAGTATTACTTATCCCCTTTTTCCGCTTTTACAACTTTTGGGGTGATTCATGCACAAGTATACAAAACTTTCGAACTCATTTACACATACATTTTTATTCATTTACAATTCATATACGTGTCTTGTTTATCTTTGTGCTTATGTTTGAACATGAACGTAGCTTACATACAAAATCATACATTTAGACATAACTTATGTTATGGTGCTCTTTACATACAGACATAACTTAAGTTATGGTGCTCTTTACATACAGACGTAACTTATGTTACGGTGCTCATTTAGACGTAACTTATGTTACGGTGCTCATTTAGACATAACTTATGTTATGGTGCTCTTTTAGACTCACACGTGTTGAGGTGCTCATTATCAATTTCATTGTACAAATTTTACATTTGATCTTTGTCTTGTTTGGTTACTTGCGTGTTTACATAATGCCTTGGTGATGCTAGACACATGAATTGTACTACCTTTTCAAACTTATACTATATGTACAAAACTAAGTAGTACTCACCAACATCATATGTTGACAAAATTATTTTCGTGCATGTTTCAGGATAAGCTGCTTGACGCTTCACATAGGACTTTGGACTTAGATTAAATCAATCAATTATCTTTATTTTGTTGTCTTGTATTTAATTTCACATGTTGTAAAACAATATTCAATAATCATATATTTACATTTTAGTACCATGAGCTTTTGAACAATCGTCACTACGTGGCACCTCGATGATTCCGCCATCGGTTGGGGTGTTACATTAAAGTTTAGTGTTTTGATAGATTCTTATTCTCCTTGCTATTGCAGACGAACCTAATCCAACCCTTAAAACTCACGCATATCAATCCTCTAATTCGAAGTATTTTATTCTATTACCTATAAATTCATGTCGTGCCTTAACCCAAATTTTTTTTTCCAAATCACAGTTGTCCTAATTTCTACCCAATCCTGTGTTTTCAATAACTTCGGGACGAAGTTTCCAAAAGTAGAGGAGACTGTAACATCGCGAATTTTTCGAAAATTTTTAATTAAAAAAAATATTTCGTGACATTCTTGGACTAATATAATTATATTATGCATATGTAATAACATAGTATTGTGAAAATAGTTGCCAAAAAAAAATTATTGCGTGGACCGGGATTCGAACCCGCGTTCACAACCAAGCCAAACCATCCAACAACCAACCGACTACAGCTTCTTTTGTGACTATTACCCAACGCGTTGGAACTTAACACCTTTCTTCTTTATCATAGTCAACCCAAGTAAAGTCAAAACCCAAGGTCAAACACAATCAAACTATCAATAAACGCGTTCAAAACCCAATTAAATGCCGAAAATTACTCATCTCAATCCCCTCTATCATTCCTAGTCTGCATCACACGTTATTATCCCATAAATCAAGCCAATTTAGTTGTTTTAGAACCAATTATAAAACTACATCCGGTCCAACAATCAATCGACACCTAAAAACGTTTGCAGACAAATTCCCTTCACCCTAACACTCAAAAACCAGCGATTTAAGATTTTTGTGCGATACTTACCTAGTCCGATTCAATCTTTTTGAGGTACTGTAAGTTCGATTATATGGTATGGTTTTGTTCGGATTTTCATGTAGATTAAAAGCCCTATAGTTAACCTTGTTATTGAAATCGTTTTCTGGTTCAATTGGTAGGCGTTGTATCTAGGGTTTATATACGAAATTGGGGATAATTGTTCTTGTTTGTTTAAATAAACATGTTTCAAAATCTAAGACAAAAAGGATCCCAGACCAGATGGTCAGGGCGTGTTGTTAAGGAATTTAAGCAACAGAGGTCAGGTTCGATTCCCAGGAACCACCTCATTTTTTTAAAAATCGTTTTCTTATATATTATTCATACATTTTGTATATTATTTTTAATATGTGTTTAAAATATCATCCATGATTTATAAATTTCACAAAAACTTATTTTATGATAGATAACTGATTAACTTTACTATATAATTTTTATTTTCAGAAAAATCACTTATTTAATATATATTATAAATATTACAAGTTTATTCCTTTATAATTTTAAAATTCTATAAAAATATCTAAACAATTTTATAAAATTCCACAAAAATTATTTTAAACTTATAAATCAACAAATATTCCAGAAATAAATTTTGACTTCAGAAAAATGTTTATTAAATATTTGTAATCAATTTTTACTATTTTAATCATAAATAATTCATATTAAATTCATTTTTCACTATTTTTATACCAAAGTTTTACATAAATTACTTTTGTCCATTTAGAACAGAAATATAAATTTTAATTTGAAACTTTATGAATTTTAATATTTTTAGACATTAATACTATATTTTGACAAATAAGTATTAATATACTATATATTCAATAATTAAAAAAATAATTTATAAAAATTATCTTCGCATTTACAACATTAAAATACAACCATCCTTAATCAAGATTTTACAAAAGTCTTTTTATTTATTTATTTTTCTAAATTCTTTATTTATTTATTCTATTAACAATTTATCTAAATTAACGATTAAGCAATTATCAATCCCCAAATTAGGAACCCTAGAACTACTTGTATCCTAGATAATTTAGACTCTAAGTTCATTCCCTTAAAAATTATCTATTTCTTTAGGTTAATCATTTGGGATAATCCTAATTCACATCACGTTGTTCGGTAGAGTTTCAAGTTATTACGCGAACTGTGAGTATTTCCTTCCCCCCCCCCCCCCTTTTGTTTTATTCACTTTTGGGGTGTTACATGTACACTTATACAAATTACACGTACAAGTTCACATTTTTACAATACAATTCTAGTACTATGTGCATTTGCTTACAAACATGCTTTATGCTTAGACACTACATGTAGAATACATTTGTACTTAGTGAAATCATTAACCTTGTACAAGCCGACCTTAACATTGGATAGCGTTATTGGATTGACAACCCACCTAGGTGATTTTCCCCCTTTTTCATCAGAGAATCCATGGTCATTGTTAAGTTGTTATCCATTTATTGGATAAGTACACCGACGTTCATTTTAGTACATTTATACAGTCACAGGATTGATTTCGCTCATTTGTATGATACATAGTTTACATAAATGCACTGTAGCTTTGCACTTGAATTGTATAACATTTTCCAACTTACTATATATATATATATATATTAAAACTAGGAATGCTCACCAACATTTCATATGTTGATAAAACTTATTTTGTACATGTTTCAGGTGCAGTTTGATCTTAGTTCCATAGCATTGGATTTTAGTGCTTGCTTTTAATAATTTATTTCAAATTTCATGTTTTGTTCAGACTTATGTATTTTTCCCATTTCATCCATGTAAGACAATTTAAATTATGCAATAATATATTTACATTTTAGTACCATGTGCTTTTGAACAATCGTCACTACGTGACACCTCGATGATTCCGCCATCGGTTGGGGTGTTACAAGCGACCCAATTCTCCCAAGTCCACTCCGTTCGTTTTCCTTTGTGTCTCACCCACGAGTAAGCCAATGCTTGAGCCTCACCAAATACGACTGTAATGCATGTATACAAGTAATATAAACATAGGATTTTCATTAAAGCTTCACAGTCACAACACATACAGCATTATTCTATCAAATTCACAAGTGACATGACAGGGTTATGTAATTGTTATAAGGTCATGTGTAGTGGAGGGGGGTTATAGGGCGTTATGAGGATTAAAATATTAAAAAGTAATAGACAGGGCGTTATGGAGCGTTATGGAAAAACAGGGTGTAGTGGGAAGGGGCGTTATGGGGCTTTATAAATGATTGAGTAATCATTGGTTAATTATTGTTTTTTATTTAAATAATAATATTAAATACTTAATAATATTTCATTAAATAAATAAAAATTATAAATACTAAAAAAATTACAAATACTAAAAATTTTTTTACAAATACTAAAAAAATTACAAATACTAATTTTTTTTTACAAATACTAAAAAAAATTACAAATACTAAATTTTTTTTACAAAATACTAAAAAAAAACACAAATACTAAAAAAATACAAATACGCATAGGTTATATTTTTGTTCGATTTTGGCCTTTTGTTTCAAACACATTTTCAAGGCCTTGCCTTCTAGGTGGTCGTGCGACTTCGTGCAAAAGTCAAAGTTGCGTTGAAATTGCCGATCCCTCATAAGCTCAACCACCTCTCGGTTATGTTGGATACGCTGAGCCCCGATGTCGCGTATGTCTTGGAGCCGCTGGTTCATCTCAGCAAACGTCGGGATTAACTCCTTCACCCCCGACGAAGACTCCGCCCGGGCGGCTCGAGCAGCCTGTCGACCGGGCGGACGGGGTAGCTCATCCGCTCCCTCCTCTCCCTGCAAAATACACAATTTCCTCGGCGTTTAGGTCGATGAAACGCGCGTCAGACGTAGGGGTCTCGGGATCAACCGAGTCAGAGGTCTTCGACTTCTTTGAAGGCCTCGTATTTCTGGCCCTAGATGAAGAAGTTCCAACCGTTGGGCGGACGGTGTGCCATTTGGAGCAGTCTTTCAGCATCCGCCAAACCCTCATGTACGGAAAATTCCCGTATTCTTGTTTGTATTCTTCCAAAGCCGCCTCCAAAATCATCTCGTCGCTTTGGCCAGTTTTCCACCCATGCCGGGTGCGTTGATAAACACCTTGAAAGTTTGTGCATTTAGCGTTGATATCGGTCCACTTGCCCGATATGGAATCCTCGGGCCGGTAGTTCTCTCCCTTACCAGCTAGATCAAAAAATGTTGCTTGGACTCTTCTCCAAAAATCTCCTTTGTTTTGATAGTTCACTAAAAAAACAAACCAAAAAAATATATAAGTTTGTGCATTTAGCGTTAATATCCTCCGACACGTCAACCCACGCTCGGGCTAACGCGAACAACTCGTCGTCAGTCCATGGTTGGACGGTTTTTTTGGCGCGAGTTTCCGTGTCTTTCCTTTTTTGAGTCCGTCTTCCTCGCCCGGTTGTAGGGGTGTAATCGAGCCGAGTCGAGCCGAGCCAGGCTAAGCTCGAGCTCGACTCAAACACAAATCGAGCCAGCTCGGCTCGTCTCGTTTTTTTTTGGTCGAGCTGAAAAGCCGAGCTCGAGCTCGAGCTCGGCTCGTAAATGTTCGAGCCGAGCTCGAGCCAGCTCGTTATGTTTTTTAAATATTTATAAAATACAAAACAAAAAAAAATAAAAATAAAATTATGTATATTTTTCTAATATTTTAATGAATGAAAGGCATACTAAAAGTATTATTTGTGTTTTTGTTCTATTATTTTTCATATTTTATTGATTAATTCAAAATATTATTAAGTATATAAAAGATGTTTATCGAGTCACGAACCGAGCCACTGAGCCGAGCCACCGAGCCGAGCCATCGAGCCGAGCCACGAGCCAAGACCCCTAGCTCGAGCTCGGCTCGATTACAAATCGAGCCAGCTCGGCTAGGCTCGATAACAAAACGAGCTTTTTCGAGTCGAGCTTTTTTTCGAGCATTTTTCGAGCAAGTTTCGGGCGAGTTGCGAGCCGCGAGCATTTTGTACACCCCTACCCGGTTGTCTTGCCTCGCGCGGGCTCTTGCTCTTGCACCGGTTCCTGTGTCTCCAGAACCGACTGTGTGTCTTGCCAAGCATTTGAGGACCCGAACATTTGAGATGTCGCAAACACTTGTGTTGAGCCAAACCCATCTCCCATGTTAATGTTATACATGTTCGGGTCCCAATTCATTGGTTGGTTTAACAGGTTCATAAAAGTTTGTGGGTTTGAACCTGAACCCGGAGCTATGGGTTGGGACCCGACGCCAGTAGTTTGAGGACCGAACCCGAAACCACCTCTATCGAATGGATTCATCTTGTGTGTGTAAAAATTAGAAAGTGTGTGTGTGTGTGTGTGTTTATGCTCTCTATATGTGTATGAATGTTTGTAGTTTGTATGTGTAGTGTATGTGTGTATATAAAAGAAAGCCATCATTTTTTTTATATGAAAGGTGACTGTTCAACGGTCAAAAGGGAGATTCTCACGTGGCCCAAGACAAAAACGCCCGTTGTAAATAAAACGCCATCGTCCATAATGCCCCTATATCGCCCGGGGAGGCGGTGTTCCCCGGCGCTATGGGCTTCAAAACGCCCTATAACGGGCCACTACACATGAACTAAGCAATACTACATGTTTTATGGATTTTAATAAAAAAAAATGTTATAAACTTTGGGAACATTATTGTACAAGTACAATGTTGTCCGGTCACGGTATATAGTGTAAAAAATTGGGGCCTTTGAAAAAATATATAAAGAATAGTACAGCTTTATGGCAGGCTGGTAGCGTGTTGTGAGGAATCTTGTGCCCATGGTGGAGTGGGTGTGTTTACAAACTTCAATGGTGGAATAAAGGTCATTCTCCTTTTTTCTAAAACACCAAAATGCACACACAACACAATCCCTATTCACCGTTAAGGATTAAGCTTGATTACACCAAATAATGTAGGAATGTGTTGTCTTGATTTTAAATGTTTACACCAAATAATGTAGGAATGTGGGCTTGTGAAATGATTATTTCGCATTCACACTTTACACACACATCGCCCCTCACCTTGTGATCGGGCATGTGAAATAGGGCAACGTGATTTGCTTCATGCGATTCAATTGTGGAAATCTACCGTTGGAACACCCACATTTTATTCTCTCTTATATATAACTCACTTTTTCAATCATATAATTCACAATTCTCATACTCACACTGTACACGAAACCATACAAAAATTTAACTACACTATCTTGAAAAATGCAAAGATTATGGAGTATTATTCTTCATCTTATAGCAGTGACGAACTGACGATGGCTCGTCTTCGGATTCGGATGAAATCGCCGACACCATTACAAGTGTGGTACAACTCTTGGTCCAGTAATTATGCAACACGTTAGTCAACCTTCACTTCCTACCTTGAGATTAAAACAAGTCGCACGGGACCATAAGGCTGCCAACGAGTTGTTAATGCGTGGTTATTTATGTGGTGAACCACTCTACAATCCTCGTAAATTTAGACGTCGTTTTAGGATGAGTAAACGTTTAATTTTACATATGACTAACGATTTGAAACGAGAGTGAATCACTTCAAACAAAGATCTGACGCAAGAGGAAAGATGAGATTCACGGAAATACAAAAGTGCACATCTGTGATACGTGTTCTAGCATATATATACGATACGACAACCGACGTGTGGAACGAGTACCTAAAAATGACTGAAAAACCATGTGAGACGTCATTGATCATTTTGCTAAAGGTATTGTTGTTTAATAACTTAGATTTTTTGAAACATGTATTTTTTTAAAGGTATAATTATAAGCTATAGATTTTTAGAAACATGTATTTTTGTTTTAAATTGTATTTTTTGAAACATGTATTTTTTTCTACATAGTATAATTGAGCTACACGACAAACTTTATTTGAGAAAGCCAACATGGAAGGATTACAATGAATATATGATGTACATAGGTTACCTGGCATGATTGGGAGCATAGACTGCAGACACTAAGGTTGGTCAAATTGTCCAACCGCTTAGAGATGAGCACACACTCACGGGGACTAGAAAGGTGCATCACTTATCCTCAAGCTGTTGCGTCGTACGATCAAGGGCGGAGGCATGTGGTTTGGGACGTAGTCCCGGGACAGCAGTCTTTTTTCAGTTGTATATATACATGTATACATAGTTTTTCGAGTGACATCAATGTTTTTTTTATGGTAACTACATTAGACCCAACCCAATTCCAGTTAAATGAGCTCAACTCTAATTTTTAAGTAGATAAAAATATAACCTTTTACAAGCCCACTCCACTATTTAGCCCATTAGGGGGGAAGGGGCGCTTATAGGATTCGCTTTTCGCTTAACTGATTTCAACCAATCATGCACTGCCACATCACTTCACTGATACACTTTTTTGGAGGCAGCACTCCACTGATTCTTTTATTTACTTTTATTTAAATTCAAATCTTAATCTTTGTTTTTTTAGTTCACACGGTTTTACCACCAAACGGTCAGATTTCTCATAAACCGTCCTACCAACACGGTCAAAAATAATTATGTGCATTAAAATCGGTTTCATCTAACCGTCAGAAAATATTGAATTTCACATACAATGATGCAATACAGTTGAGATTTTTTTGTATATAAACCATTATACCACGGTGGTGAAAACACAGTTCAACATCAACAAAACCCACACCTTCAAAATGACTCGTTGGACCAAAAATGAAGAAATGGCTCTGGTCGTGTGCGTTAAAGACACACAAAACGACCTATCCTTGCAACGCCAACCCCGTAGGGTCTCAGGGGGCTCATAAGACCATCAAATTTATATTATGTTGTTTTTTTTTTATTTTTAATGACGATGTTTTTTTATTATTGTATAATATTTTTATTATGTGATCAACCTTACTTGACTCGAACCGTAAAACCGATCCACCCGAAAATATTTATGCCCGGTTCTACAAAATTAGAATGTCTAAAATAGTGACATCACTGGAAAAAATTTATGGATCCGCCACTGCGTACGATATGTGTATTTGGCATTCTTTTTTTTTTTTTTTTGTATTTCCGGGTCAAACAATGACCTCAATGTTTTCAAGCAGTCGCCTATCATTGAGGATTGCATAGACGGTTATAACGTAACAAGTGCTTCTTTTTTTGCTAATGGAAATGAATACCCGTGCGGTTATTTTTTTGGTGGATGGTTTTCATCTACAATTTACGATTGTTGTAAAAACTTTTAGAGACACGCTTGACGATAGAAGAGCTTATTTTAAAAAAAAAATCAAGAATCATCAAGAAAAGATATCGAAAGTGTTTTTGGTGTTCTCCAACGATGTTGACATTTTATACGGTACTCATGTCTATTATGGGCAAAGGATAAAACAAGAAATGTTATGCATGCATGTATCATTTTTACATAATATGATTACGGAGGACGAGAGCAAAACCATTTGTCAAGAATATAACCCATCGTTGGCGGAAGAACAACAACCACAAGCAACCATTGGAACAAAGAATACAAAATGTCGTGTTTATGCATAACTTCGCTACACACAGCCAACTAATGAAGGATTTGGTCAAACACGATTGGATGAGATGCACAATCGATGAAGAATTGAAGATGATGAAAATGATGAAGACTATGAATGATCTTCTTTTTTGTTTTTGTTAATTTTAGCGGTATTTTTTTTTTTTTTTTTTTTTTTGTGTTTTAGCTTGAATAATTTTGTGGTTTGTTTTATAATTTTAATTAATTCATTTATTTTTTTATTAATTAATGTTACATAATCATTGGTTAATAATTAGAGGCATGGAAAATGTGATTAATCAATACACAATTTTTGAATAAAAATGTTCATGCTAATGTGGATGTCACATGACGGAAAACACTCATTTTATATGAGAACCACTACATATGGTCTAAAGGTTCTGGTTTTTTCATGGACTCTTGTTTAAATTCTAATAGATTTGTCGGTATGTGATTTTGTCATTCTAAAAAAACATTTAGCTCAGACGTCACATTCAAATTTACATACATAGATAGATACACATACATTGATTGTACTGTCATCATAAGCCAGAGAAAATAAAAAGAAAATGTTTACATGTATCATGTATGGATCGTATAAATAGATATTTATATGTCACACGATTGGGTAAGACATTATACCCGTAAGACTATGGGGTGTGGAGACATGAAAAAGTTCATTTCTTCATGCCACCTAGGATGCCACCTAGGATGCCACATAGGATAGAGTAAACACAAAACAAAATGAGTCATGAGTGGGGTGTAGAGACATGGAAGACACATTTATTATTAATAATATTAAAGGTAATAAAAGTAATAATATTAAATGTTTGATTGGTGGGATAAAAAAAAAAGGAAATTACCTAATTGGTCCGTCTATTTCGTCTTGCATGGAACGGGAGGGACGGGGGAAGTGGGACGGGGGTGTGAGGGGTGGTGTAGCATGTCTTGGACATGGAAAAAGTGTAGGACGGGGGGAGGTTCGCGTCTGTACACCTCATGGCCTAAGAATTTTTAAAGTTGATCACGTACATAGTTCCGTGCGAGTTGCGACTACCCACCCAATCCGAATATTATTTAGAATTTTAGATTTACCCGCTCATCCATACCAATGATTAGTTGTTTTAAAAACAATCACGAGATTACTAATGGTTTTATACTCTTATAGAAATGGCACAGAGTTTGGTAAGTCAAATGACTCAAATCTAACATCTCGTGTAGAGCATGCAAACAATAATTAAATATATATTATTTTGATTATGTGATTTGATTTCATATATTGTAGATGGGAGCATGGTTGGCATGCACATCAATTTAGAGAAATTTAAGCTCTTTCAAGTTTTAAGCACTAGCCCTTGTGTGTAAAAGATAGATAAAAGAGGTAAAATTCGGTCACATTCTTTTAGATAAATCATTGGGATTCTCTGTAAGCACTCGGTCAGTTTGTTTTGGTATCAGTATAATATTAGTATTCTAATTAACGTAAGAGGATATCGACACATGGTTTACATCGATCAAAAACCATAAAAACGAAATTGATACCGATTGAATAATACCGATACCGGCTCCGATATTATTCAGTCAAAATCAGGTTGCCTCTTTTAGTAGTGGTGGGTAGAGGCAACTGTGGTGGGTGACGGTGGCAAGGGGGCAGATGGTGGCGGCAACGGTAGGTGGGTGATGGTGGTGGTGGCGGGTGGTGGGTGGTGATGATGGTGGTGGATTGTGTTGGTGGGTTATGGTGATGTTAATGAAGAGTGAAAGAAAGATGAAATGAAAAAAAAACATGGGTGGATGAAATGGTTTTAAGGGAATGAAATGCCTTTTGGAATTTATGATTTCATTCCATTAACCAACAACAATACTATTTTTCATTATATTATAATTGTCCATTCTATTTATCGTGTCATTCCATTCAAACGCTACATTATATGTGGTTTTTTATTTAAGTGGTACAAATCAACAAATATTTGATTGGGGCAAGGATTTTACAATCTAACATCTGTACTCTAAAGAGATTTTAATATACATAGATCCAATGCCAAATTGACGTATTCTTTTCATGGAGTAACCAATAATTACGATCCACCATTTGTGTTGTGACTATTAAACCAAACAAAAAGTAGACGTAAAAATGTTAAACTATGCACACCGCTGCAGCGTGTGAACACGCAAAATTAGAGCAAAACGTAAAACATATAAAGTAATAACCAAGTCGAGCTAGAACCTACGCGTTGCTATAGAACCATTAACTAGGTAAAAATAGATGTAAAAGTGCTAAACCACAAACACGTGTTACATCGTGTTAACTCGTAAAATTTAAATCGAAATGCAAACTAAAAAATCTATGAAAGATGAAAAGTACAGGTGGCCAAAGTTAAAAGTAGAAAAGTGTTGTTAAAAATGAAAAATGCTTTTGAAAAATTTGTAAAAATTAAGAGTTAAATGCCAATTTCGTCCCTGAGGTTTGGGTCAATTTGCCACTCCAGTACAAAAGTTTTTTTTTTTTGCAATTCCTTCCATGAGGTTTGGATTTTTTTGCCAAATTCGTCCTTTTCACTAACCCAGTTAAAAAAGCTCGTTAATGTCAGGGGTAGTGTTGTCTTTTTACCTCTCAGGGACGAATTTGGCATTTAAAATTTAACCTTACCTCAGGGACGAATTTGGCATTTGACTCTTAATTATATATATACACATTTAGTAACCATTTTATGCATGTTTTGTTGTACTTTAAGGTACAAATAATTGTTGCACTCCTTGTAGGTTCTTCATCCTCAAACTGACATACTGTAGATACCTTAAACTAATCCAAATCACAACAGCCAACTTTATCTGCTCCATACATTTGCTAGGGTTTCAATCGAAGTCAGGTACTCTCCTCTCCTACTCTGTACTCTCTCTTCAGGTCGGCGATTACGAACTAGACTAACGGAGAGTCGGAGACGACGCCGGTGGTACTCTGATTCTGTGGTGGTTTTGACGATGGTACTCTGATTCTGTAGATGAACACTCTGGTTGTAAGTAATGTATACAAGTATAACAGGTAGTACAATTTCCAAGTTACATATTTGAAAGAATGTTAGGTGTTTATAATTTCATATATGTCACACCACGCCAATGGCGGAAACACGTGGCGCAACGCTCGACAGCATATCAAAGTCAAGATTAACACAAACTATATTTAATTAGAAAAGATCAATTTATTAGAATGTCGAAAATGAGTATCTCGTTCCATTATTGCACAATGCATTACATAAAACGATAAACATTAAGTTTCCAATGTGGGGTATTTCCGTTTATGTTCCAACCCGATGGTAACAAGGAATGAAACCCCGACCAGTATCCGACAATCCGAATTCCACCGCACTAGCCCCATATCTATCCAGCACTTAGTTACCTGAAAGATATGTTTAAAAAGACGTCAATATGTAAAATATTGGTGAGTTCACAGGTTTTAGTTTCATAACAGCAACATTTTCACAACCATCGACTCGACTCACTTTACCGTATAATTACTTTCCCATTAAGTAATTATACTAGGATCTTGTCGATCGATATTCCATTTTTACAACAGGTGCGAAACCTGCACAACTTGTGGCCTTTGTAAGGAGTAGCTAGCTCCTACAAACCATAATGATGAGCAATCCCTTGAGCCCCATAACCAAACCAAGACTGATAATAATGCCCCGCTCCAAGTCGTTACTCGGTTTCCCACGACTTAAGTTCAGAATATATGCACCCCAGGCATAACCTAATGCATAATCGACGCTATCGATTAGGGGTGGGCCTTGTCAGGCACCAATAGTACTATCCAAATATTCTTTCGGTTTCATTTCCCTGAATTAATGATTACGGAAGAGAGGACTCAACCCCGAGTGGCGTTCACTGCTCAAGTACTCATCATACCACTTATCACATTTTATCCTTTGAAAACCTTTTCAACATGTGACAATATTTGACAAACATATCTTTCCCCCAGTTAAAACAGTAAAATGGGGCCGTGAAACTCACCTGAATCACTGTCTGGCTTACTAGGCAGATAGCATAGAGGGCCTCGCACCTACAAACGTCCTGGACGTATGAGTCACTATTCCTATAGTGCATGTGCCTTGGCAAGTTGTACACCCAACTCCCGACCACAAGTTATTCCAAATCCCGTTTAATTAAGCGCGTATCCTAGGTTTCGTTGGCGTTACATTACCCTTTGTGTTACAAGTTATATATTACTCTTGTTAATATTTCCTTAACTTGTATTTTATTATCATCGACTCGACTTCACTTAACATATAATTATTTTCCCATTTAAATAATTATACTTAAGATCGCATCGCTCGATATAATATATATTTCAACACCCGACCCGACTCACTTTGCCGCACATTTGTTTTCCCATTTAAACAAATATGCTAAGATCTTGTCGTTCGATTGTATATTCTTAACACCCGATTCAACTCACCATACCGTATATTTATTTTCCCATTCAAATAAATATACTAGGATCTTGTTGGTACGGCATACACATATATATCTTTGTCTACTCGTCGCGGCTTTCCTTCCCGCATATCTACTTTCCCATTAAGTAGATATACTAGAATTTTGCCGAGACGAGCGTACATATATATAAATGTGTAGTTTTTCTTGTTAAGTATATACGTTTGTTTAACGTCTTATTTGTTTATGTTATACTTTTCTCCCACGAATAATCCCCTTAACACTTAGGAAAGTGTTTGTTAGTTTTCACCCATGTATATATATATTTTACTTCCTAAAAATATATATTTTCTCATCTTGCCGCAATGGCATTTTTCTCATGATTTGTCCGTGCACGGTTCGTTAACGCGTCTTAGTTCGATATCTTAACTCGATTAGTTATTTCTTCCAAGTCTTTCCCAACATGTGTTTTATAGAAATATTATCCACATTTCTAACCCATGTTACTTGGAAGGTTTGTGTTTTAGCCCAACTTGTTAACTTAGATACAAAAATGCTTCCAATACTTTTATATTCCCATTTATATAAAAGTATTCATTTTTGTATAAGTTTCTCAAGTTTGCTTAACATTTTTATAAAATCTCTATTTTATAAAAATCCTTATTTTAAAACCCTTTGTATTTTTATAACTTTCAAAAATACACTTTCATACAAAATACCCAAGTATTTCTACTAGTATTTACAAAAATCATCCTTAGACTTTATTACTTACATTTTTGACACCGAACTTTCCATACTTGTATTTTTGGACTAATAGTTTCTAAAATATCCATTTTAGCCCTTTAACTTTCAAAGTTACAACTTTAGTCCCTTAACTTCCAAAAGTTGCATTTTTCCACTCTAGCTTCCAAAGTTAACATTTTTCACTCAAAATAGTAAACTTTGAAGATTCAACTTTTTATTGGTAAGTTATTTTTGTATCAAAACACTTATGTTAGTCTTGTATTTCATATGGAAGACTACTTATGTGTGTGTTTTATGTATTTGTCCAATTTAACAAAATATCATTCATCTAAGTAAGCTAACTTAGATTTTCCATCTTCTTCATTCATGAACCTCTAACATGTTTTACCACATATTACACCATGAATGATCATAATAAGATGATTTAAAGTCACTTTTAACATATTCAAGTTCATCCCACAATTTTTAACCAAAACATCATCCTACTTAGCTTTAAATGTAAACTTTACATATTTTCAAGATCATATTTCCATCATCATCAAATCCATGATTTATTTCCATATCTTTAATCATCCATTTTACATATGTAAAACCTATTAAAGATTATGTTCAAACCTCTTTTTAAACCCTTCATGTACAACTTGCTACTAAGAACACATACATGAATAATAATAATCAAAAACAAGATTAAGAATGCTTACTACTAGCACAAGGCTAGGGAAGACAAACACCTTGGATTTGAGAGGGGTTTAGTGTGTTCTTCCAAGTGGTTTAGCTCCAAGCTCTTGAAACACACAATAGGGGTTTTGATGATGGATGTTTGGAAGTGATTTGAATGTGTTAAACTTGAAAGAAAGATGGGTTTTGTGTTCCTTGAATACCTACGGCCATGGGAAAGGAAAAGAGAAGGATTTTTGCTTTGCTATCCAAGTATTCACCACATGTCTTCCTTTTATAATTCTTCCATATCTTTCAAATATTGTAAGTAATCTAATGAAGATTGTTTAGTGTACTTGGGTGATCTCTTGGTGGATTCTTAGTGTGTGTGTGTGCCGTGAGGTTAGAGAGGGATTGGGGAGATATTGTGAATCTATGAAGGACATGTTAATCTTTTTCAAATCCTTTATAATCTTCCAAGATCACACACATGATTCATGAGATCCCTTAGTAGCTTGTCTAGCTTGTACTAGTGATCTTTTGGTGATATGTTGGGGGGGGGACAAGGGGCCGAAAGTTTGCACAAAAGGGAAGCAAAGTCTTGCATGTTTTGGCACTTAGCTAATGATTATTATCCTTCCATGATTACACATGAGATCTTATGTAGGATTTGTTTAGTAAGTGGATGTGTTTAGGTTGTAGTATACTTGATCTTGCCTTGGATTTTCCTTGGCCATAGGGCCGCAAATTGTGTAAGGGTGGGGGACAAAAGTTGTGCATGCTTTGTACTTGATAATTATTCATGTTTCTTACACCTTTTGCATGCTTTATATGTAGGTTAATAGATCATGATTATTAACACTTGCATGGGCACCACCCTTGGCCTTTAGGCCGGCCCCCATGTGGGTTTGTGTGGGGTCCACAACTTCAAATTATTACCCATTGCTTGTTATGTTTAATCCCCCGTCGTTCGGGTGTCGTTCGGGTATTTTTCGGGTTTTAATTACGCGTTATCCGGACATTAAAAAATACCTTTAATAACCCTTAAATATAGTCTAATTTAAGCGTTGATTGGTTAATTAGGCCTTTGCCGGGTGAAATTATGAGTTATACGCGTATCGGGTGCGGTACGCGCATTTTATTCGTTACCGGGAGATTTGTACAAGACGTTTTCATTTATGGTTTTGGAGTTCCAAAACTCATTATATCTTATAAAAATACCCCTTTATTTTATATCCTGGGTGTCCGGGATCCGTTTCGTTTATTTAATTATTACCGGGTAATTGCCAACGTCCATACCGGATAGCTTATTCGCACATGATCCAATCATGTCTTACCATTAAACGTATGCATTCCTATGCAATATTTGGAAATTGCTATCTCCTAAGGCCTTGATAATTAAATCACACATAATTGCATTTAATTACGTTAATCATATACTAATTAATCTGTACGGAATTACCTTATTTTTGCCGGTTGTTACATTCTCCCCCCGTTAAGAGAATTCCGTCCCGGAATTCAATTCAAGTTGCCCATCACAATAGTAACGTTGAACAGGGCGGGGTGTTTGCGCTTCATGAGATCTCCTCTTTCCTAGTGAGCCCAGATTCATGTTCGGCTCACGCTTAGTGCTCTATCAAACACAGTGTCATAGTTCAACTACGACTAAGCTCTTGGTCATCCCACCTTGACATATCTATCGGTTTTCCCGAAATCGTAGAGCTTATTGTCAACCGGACTTCCGCCGGTCGAGGAATTTACCAAAACTTCCTCAGGCCAGACTTACGGGATTCATTAAGAGTCCCACCAAGCTCTTACGATAGTCCGAGCTTAATCATTACGAGACCAATTTCGATTGATATCTCCGTACCACCGAAGTATTAGGAACCTGGCCTACTACAAACTCTAAGCTTATTGACATCTCCTCGGAGTATGACTCTTAGTGAAAACCTATTATTAGACCGAAGTTCTTAAGGCCTACGCCTTGTCTGTATGACTTCTTAATAGGTTCGCATCTCATCCAAACAGTCTTTAATCTGCAAGATCTACTGGCCATCTCTCGAATAACCTAAACCAGGTTATGTATCTATCTCCGTCTGTCATTTGACGCACTGGAGATTTACACGTATGCCCTCCAAGGGCTTTGAGTAGTATACCCCGAACACTGGGATGCTAATTCCTATCACATAGGAAATTTTGGTGAGGAAGCTCATGGGTTCGATCTGCCACGAACATCAATCGTGTCAACACGGAACAATTCCGTCAAGTACATTCAATTTGTCCGAGAATGACAAACCATACTCGTCTCAAATCGAGTATCCCATGCTTGTGTACAAGGTTTGTCGAACTCGAGGTAGAGTGACCACTACAATCCGATATAATGTAAGTTGGCAATTCGGTGTCTAGCCCCAACTCTCTCCGAGAGTATAGGTAACTGTCCGTATGCCTCATCTCGAAGCCACAGATGAGTACGGAATGAGAGGGCTCCAAGCAACAATCAATCATCACTTGGGTCACATCTGACCCCGGGATACCTCGGGTGTCATGGTGATGTTATACAGGTGATCTTACCGCACCACATAAAAGTCCCCTTGGAAACCTCGCCGGGTATCCCATTTTATTAATCCTTCGGCTCGACTCACTTTACCGTATACTTACCTCCCCATTAAGATAAATATACTAGGTTCTTGTCGACCGAACAATCACATTCAAAGTGGGACTTTATTTCCGTAGAATCCTCTGGGTATTGAATTGCTGCTTTCCTCCTGAGTAATTGTGGTTAATGGTACTAGGACGCTTATTATGGTCTGATGGAGGTCGAAAGTTTTTGCGTCGCTTTCATCCCTCAGTCCCCTTACATTAAGCAGTGTATACATGGCGCCCGGGCCGTACAATTCCACAATCCTCGAGTAGTACTAGCCGACTCAAACACCAACGATAAGATGCTTCCAGCACATAGGCCTATACCGAAAAGAGATATATGAAACATCATAAATTGTTGTCGCAATGAACAACGTATAAGGTTTATTATGACATATCGACACGTTGGCCCCCATTGCGACAAGTATACAGAACACCAGTAGCTACCCAAACCATGGGTATCCAGTACCAGTTCTGTTATATGTGCTTCATGGGCACTAGTGTTCTATCGTCAATAGCAACCTAGTAAATCAATTCCGGATGATACAGGCCACATGCCCTTACATCGACCTTCAGATCTTATGCAGAGATCTGAGTGAAAGGAGTCCTGAAACCAAAATCCTCATTCATCGAAGGTTCCATCCTTTCGGAATCCTTTTATGTAAATGGTGAAATCGGGCCATAGATGCATGCATTTAGCATAGATTTCACATTTGGCTTGACGGCTTCATGCGCTCAAGTCGTTACTTAAACAAGCGAGCGACTGATATCGTACCTCAAGTAATAGTCCTGAGCCTTCCCATAAGGCATCCCATTCAATGCCTCAGTAGTCACACATCTGGGCGGAATATGTAAGCCTTCAAGCTCGTCCTGATTAGTCCGGTGCCATACGCCCTGACCTGGCAGCTCACATTACTATGGTGTCTCTAACAGCGTCTATCAAGGATAAGGGGTTTTGCTCTAGCGTGAGCAATGCTACTTAAAGATGACTGGGAACACCACTATTGACTCAAGGTCGAAATTGTTTTCCATTGTTCCGAGAATCTATGTCATGACACCAAGGTAGGATAATCCTTCCATCAAAGGAATAACAACATTAATCGATGGGTCGAGACGATCAACCATCTCAACCCAGTAGTGTGGCACCTTTAAAGAGTAGATAATGCTGCACGCCCTTCTGGATTCAGGGTTCATAAAACCTCTTAATCATGTACCAGGGACTTCACCAATGCACGCCCATGGGTGGGTCCACGACGGTATTCCCATAGCCATCAGTATGGTACGTATGACTCCAAATGAATCCACTGGTGTGAGCAATAAATGAATTGAACCTTTCAACTCTTGCTAGTCCCAAGGATATAGATCATAATATCGCTCATAAATTCTCGATACCTTCAGGTTCGAGACGTATTCGAAATCCCTTATCACGAAGGTAAGTCTCGCCTTGTCACGTGTAGATCACAGGGTTTCTTCCCGACATTGATTTGCATAACCGATCGCTGAGCGACCAAATTGTACGTAAAAGGTTAGGGCTGGGATAGCGCCACTGGTGCCTCGGATTCCGAAGATGTACCGTTCACGAAATGCGTGAGCATATACAGGAGTCGGCACATGACTCGGTCACCTACTCAGACGACCACGAGATTCAGACTTTAGGGGAATACACCCGTAATCACTAAGGCTAGAGTGTCTAAGCACGACTGTTAGAAAGTCCGTTGGACACCTGAAATCCTACATAATCAATGTCGGCACTGCACAATCAAACAAATAGAACAATGACGGCACGAGGGGTTTAGGTGATGTCTCCATTCCAAGAGATACAAGAGCAATGCAAACGACAAATCATCACGTCATCGAGGTAGTCCAACGGCTGTAGTAATATGCCCTCTGAGCAACACGACAGTAGAACCAACATGGCAATGCCAGCAACATATCCACGAAGCACATCAACTAGGGAACACCACACAGGAGCAACATGACAACAGAGAAGTATGACGACAAGGCAACGCCGCAATAGGAACCGTACGACACAGAGAAATACGATGGCAAGGCTACACTACGGCGGAGCAGTAAACAACAGGAATGCATCATTGACAATGCAGCGTAACCACCTGGATACGCAACTAGCAAAAATAATGTAACTGCAAGCATGCACAATGGCTGGGGGGTAACACAGTAGCACGAATGCACGCGACAATATGACGCTCAACATGGAGAACCCATAGTCCACACCACCATAAAGCTCCGTTATGGTGAGCACGCATCCCCGTGCGTCTCAGATCACTTGTGGAGGTGGAAATTTCATTCGTACCCTCGGCCTTGAGCCTAACCTCCATAGGCTCAATGGTAGGAATGGTTTGGTTGGCCGGCGCACCAATCATCATAACATGAATGGGGGCGACGGGTTCCACATCATTTAGCTGACTTCTCAAGCCGATATTGTTCATGGAGAGAACGACACTAGGCTTGTTATGAGTCACTCAAACAATGGCAACAGAAACATCGGCAGTTTCCACTGAGGCCTGAGAACCATTGACAATGTTAGGCTTCCTAAGAGCCCAAGGAATGATAACTAGTAGTTCAACGAAAGCCTCAAAGAGAATGGAATTAATAACAACAAACTCCGCAAGACACATAGATGGTCATAGTGGCCTGGAAGGGTCATAGAGACGTCTTCGTTAATATCATTCACTTCTGCAGGAGCCTCAAATAGGTCAACAACGTCAACCCGAGCAGAGCCATGGAACAACATCATCAAGCCCAACATGGACTGTACAGACAATGACAACAATGAACTTAACAACAAATATAGAAACAACGACATCAAGCCCGATAAGTGCTATCAAACCACTGACAACAACAAACTCAGCGAGAGCTACACACTTAATAGCGTCAACAGGACTTGCTCGAGCCATAGGACAATAACAGGAGTAACAATGTCAGGCTCGACCGGGGTCTTAGACTCGTCGAAGCTATTATATGCGTGGTGACTGGTATCCGTAGGACCTGGAAACCAACCTACATCTTTCCCGATAACAAGGATTGTGGTCACAACGAGCATAGCAAGTAGAGGTAGAAGGATCGCGATTTATCGATACACCACGACAAAATGAAAACGATACCGACTCTGGCAAACCAGCCGAGTCATTCTTCTCATTAGGGTCTCCTTACATGCTATCTAGCACCGATAGCAATTATCTGTAATGCCTCCCTGTCACTTCAAGCGAGGCCGGTGAACTTTCTTCCTGATAGACCATGCCGTGAGAGTATCGAAATATGGCAAGAGATCAGACAGGTCACCGTGTCCACAACGAATGGACCTTGCAACCTTAGTTTATAAATTACCGTAACAAGAGGACGCAACGCCTCAATATCTATGGGGATTGATGGAAACACTTCTTGTCATTTGCCGCCCCTAATAGATCTCGTCGTCATGATGAGGGTGACGAACGTTATTGCTACAAGAGCAATGGGATTTCCGTCCCTTGGGTAGGTTTACCAGATAAACGTGACCACTTCCAGTAGTTCGTCATTCAATTTTCGAGGGGGGGGATTTCAATGTCAGCAAAAGCGTCTTGCAACATTCTGACAATCACAGAACACTTTTACGATCACGATTCCCAAAGTGTGGTTCCACTTTCTAGGATTTATGACGGATTCAGGCACAGTACATGTAACGAGCCTACTCTGGCGTTCCTCGACTGAAGCGAGACCACCAACAATCCTTGAAAAACGAACAGGAGGTAGATAGAGGAATCTTATGATAACCTTTGCACCTCAGGAAGGTAGTATGACATAAGTACCAACATGCTGAGTCCATCACAATTCATCTTCCGAACACGATCCAGCGCTATTGCAAAGGTTGTTAATCCATACTAGAATACTCAATACACCAGTAGTCTTCCCACGAGTTAATCGTATGCACTTCCGAGTGAGTCCATTGCCAAACGCCGACTGGGGCTTGCTGTTCTACTATACGCCGTCATCCTTTCACTGGCAAACCATGTCGCAGTCATGATTAGTGGCCGAAATTCTGACATCATCAAGATTTAACAAAGCACTCATGTCTTGTGCAATGCGGCATGCTGATTTCATCAGCAGTCCATGACTGCATGGGAATAACCAATACTGTTGTTTCAGACAAGGCTACCGAGCTTTCAGGTAACAATGATCAAGCTTCCTAATCCCGTAACTTCGATTCTGTCTTCCTACTGGAGAAGAAAAATATCCAACCCTTGAAGACAACCTGGGCATGCGTTAGGTCGATCATGACTTATTCACCATGATAACACCGCAGCACACGGCCACGAGTCTCATATGTAATCCACGCAGGGTCCCGTTCTCTAGACGCACTAGTCTAGCAGGGACGCACCCTAAGTCTTCACTGGGTTCCAAGTTTAGCATTCTCCGCCTCGTTCCAGGCATTTCACTCCTATGCAAGGAAGTTTTCGTCTCCCGTCTCTATCCGATGCGAAGATTTACGTCAGATTGCTCAAATGAGTAGACGTTCGAGCTCTTCCGTGCTCGTACCTTAAAGGTGATGTCGAAGAAAGCTTATTAGGTTAGCTAGGATCAAAATAAAGGGACATCGGCGAGACCTCCCATTTAACCCATTGGTCGATCAAAACTAAGACCGATTCTAAAGAACAGGAACAACGAAGACAAGGAGTGATCACCAATCCCGGCCCTAGCGCCCACCAAGGTTACCGTGCACCCCAAACTATTATTACGTGTGCACCCGTAATGATAATTTGTGTTGCCAGGTAATCTTGTTGCCCGCTAGTTCCGAGCTTCCTGATCCAAAACCGAGATTTCATACAACAAGACTTGATCCTCCAAATCATAAACGACGTGGCGACATCCATTAACGCGATAGAGATTAGTCCTTCCGATCATCCCGTCTACAGGCAAGCAGGTAGGCTCCTCGTAGACCACAGTATCCTTCCTCTTGGCTGGTACCGGTGATCGATGCAAGAGCGCGGACTATTGTGAAGCGTGACACAACAACCTTACTGGCAAAATATCCGTACTACGTATATGTATTAACTTAATCTTAGAAAATCGGATTCCTACTATAAGCATCTTATCCGCATTTTCTAATACTTCATATATTGACACACATGGCTAGTCGGTCGGAATTTCCCCTTGTACAATCCATGTACAATCTTCTTTCTTTTCTGAAAATATTTCGTTGTGTTTTATTTTTGAAAACTTCGTTTTCGAGCCAAAACCGGTTATAGTCTAGATTTTTCAAAATGCTAGTTCGCTACAACCTTGGCTCTGATACCACTTCTGTCACACCACGCCAATGGCGGAAACACGTGGCGCAACGCTCGACAGCATATCAAAGTCAAGATTAACACAAACTATATTTAATTAGAAAAGATCAATTTATTAGAATGTCGAAAATGAGTATCTCGTTCCATTATTGCACAATGCATTACATAAAACGATAAACATTAAGTTTCCAATGTGGGGTATTTCCGTTTATGTTCCAACCCGATGGTAACAAGGAATGAAACCCCGACCAGTATCCGACAATCCGAATTCCACCGCACTAGCCCCATATCTATCCAGCACTTAGTTACCTGAAAGATATGTTTAAAAAGACGTCAATATGTAAAATATTGGTGAGTTCACAGGTTTTAGTTTCATAACAGCAACATTTTCACAACCATCGACTCGACTCACTTTACCGTATAATTACTTTCCCATTAAGTAATTATACTAGGATCTTGTCGATCGATATTCCATTTTTACAACAGGTGCGAAACCTGCACAACTTGTGGCCTTTGTAAGGAGTAGCTAGCTCCTACAAACCATAATGATGAGCAATCCCTTGAGCCCCATAACCAAACCAAGACTGATAATAATGCCCCGCTCCAAGTCGTTACTCGGTTTCCCACGACTTAAGTTCAGAATATATGCACCCCAGGCATAACCTAATGCATAATCGACGCTATCGATTAGGGGTGGGCCTTGTCAGGCACCAATAGTACTATCCAAATATTCTTTCGGTTTCATTTCCCTGAATTAATGATTACGGAAGAGAGGACTCAACCCCGAGTGGCGTTCACTGCTCAAGTACTCATCATACCACTTATCACATTTTATCCTTTGAAAACCTTTTCAACATGTGACAATATTTGACAAACATATCTTTCCCCCAGTTAAAACAGTAAAATGGGGCCGTGAAACTCACCTGAATCACTGTCTGGCTTACTAGGCAGATAGCATAGAGGGCCTCGCACCTACAAACGTCCTGGACGTATGAGTCACTATTCCTATAGTGCATGTGCCTTGGCAAGTTGTACACCCAACTCCCAACCACAAGTTATTCCAAATCCCGTTTAATTAAGCGCGTATCCTAGGTTTCGTTGGCGTTACATTACCCTTTGTGTTACAAGTTATATATTACTCTTGTTAATATTTCCTTAACTTGTATTTTATTATCATCGACTCGACTTCACTTAACATATAATTATTTTCCCATTTAAATAATTATACTTAAGATCGCATCGCTCGATATAATATATATTTCAACACCCGACCCGACTCACTTTGCCGCACATTTGTTTTCCCATTTAAACAAATATGCTAAGATCTTGTCGTTCGATTGTATATTCTTAACACCCGATTCAACTCACCATACCGTATATTTATTTTCCCATTCAAATAAATATACTAGGATCTTGTTGGTACGGCATACACATATATATCTTTGTCTACTCGTCGCGGCTTTCCTTCCCGCATATCTACTTTCCCATTAAGTAGATATACTAGAATTTTGCCGAGACGAGCGTACATATATATAAATGTGTAGTTTTTCTTGTTAAGTATATACGTTTGTTTAACGTCTTATTTGTTTATGTTATACTTTTCTCCCACGAATAATCCCTTAACACTTAGGAAAGTGTTTGTTAGTTTTCACCCATGTATATATATATTTTACTTCCTAAAAATATATATTTTCTCATCTTGCCGCAATGACATTTTTCTCATGATTTGTCCGTGCACGGTTCGTTAACGCGTCTTAGTTCGATATCTTAACTCGATTAGTTATTTCTTCCAAGTCTTTCCCAACATGTGTTTTATAGAAATATTATCCACATTTCTAACCCATGTTACTTGGAAGGTTTGTGTTTTAGCCCAACTTGTTAACTTAGATACAAAAATGCTTCCAATACTTTTATATTCCCATTTATATAAAAGTATTCATTTTTGTATAAGTTTCTCAAGTTTGCTTAACATTTTTATAAAATCTCTATTTTATAAAAATCCTTATTTTAAAACCCTTTGTATTTTTATAACTTTCAAAAATACACTTTCATACAAAATACCCAAGTATTTCTACTAGTATTTACAAAAATCATCCTTAGACTTTATTACTTACATTTTTGACACCGAACTTTCCATACTTGTATTTTTGGACTAATAGTTTCTAAAATATCCATTTTAGCCCTTTAACTTTCAAAGTTACAACTTTAGTCCCTTAACTTCCAAAAGTTGCATTTTTCCACTCTAGCTTCCAAAGTTAACATTTTTCACTCAAAATAGTAAACTTTGAAGATTCAACTTTTTATTGGTAAGTTATTTTTGTATCAAAACACTTATGTTAGTCTTGTATTTCATATGGAAGACTACTTATGTGTGTGTTTTATGTATTTGTCCAATTTAACAAAATATCATTCATCTAAGTAAGCTAACTTAGATTTTCCATCTTCTTCATTCATGAACCTCTAACATGTTTTACCACATATTACACCATGAATGATCATAATAAGATGATTTAAAGTCACTTTTAACATATTCAAGTTCATCCCACAATTTTTAACCAAAACATCATCCTACTTAGCTTTAAATGTAAACTTTACATATTTTCAAGATCATATTTCCATCATCATCAAATCCATGATTTATTTCCATATCTTTAATCATCCATTTTACATATGTAAAACCTATTAAAGATTATGTTCAAACCTCTTTTTAAACCCTTCATGTACAACTTGCTACTAAGAACACATACATGAATAATAATAATCAAAAACAAGATTAAGAATGCTTACTACTAGCACAAGGCTAGGGAAGACAAACACCTTGGATTTGAGAGGGGTTTAGTGTGTTCTTCCAAGTGGTTTAGCTCCAAGCTCTTGAAACACACAATAGGGGTTTTGATGATGGATGTTTGGAAGTGATTTGAATGTGTTAAACTTGAAAGAAAGATGGGTTTTGTGTTCCTTGAATACCTACGGCCATGGGAAAGGAAAAGAGAAGGATTTTTGCTTTGCTATCCAAGTATTCACCACATGTCTTCCTTTATAATTCTTCCATATCTTTCAAATATTGTAAGTAATCTAATGAAGATTGTTTAGTGTACTTGGGTGATCTCTTGGTGGATTCTTAGTGTGTGTGTGTGCCGTGAGGTTAGAGAGGGATTGGGGAGATATTGTGAATCTATGAAGGACATGTTAATCTTTTTCAAATCCTTTATAATCTTCCAAGATCACACACATGATTCATGAGATCCCTTAGTAGCTTGTCTAGCTTGTACTAGTGATCTTTTGGTGATATGTTGGGGGGGGGACAAGGGGCCGAAAGTTTGCACAAAAGGGAAGCAAAGTCTTGCATGTTTTGGCACTTAGCTAATGATTATTATCCTTCCATGATTACACATGAGATCTTATGTAGATTTGTTTAGTAAGTGGATGTGTTTAGGTTGTAGTATACTTGATCTTGCCTTGGATTTTCCTTGGCCATAGGGCCGCAAATTGTGTAAGGGTGGGGGACAAAAGTTGCGCATGCTTTGTACTTGATAATTATTCATGTTTCTTACACCTTTTGCATGCTTTATATGTAGGTTAATAGATCATGATTATTAACACTTGCATGGGCACCACCCTTGGCCTTTAGGCCGGCCCCCATGTGGGTTTGTGTGGGGTCCACAACTTCAAATTATTACCCATTGCTTGTTATGTTTAATCCCCCGTCGTTCGGGTGTCGTTCGGGTATTTTTCGGGTTTTAATTACGCGTTATCCGGACATTAAAAAATACCTTTAATAACCCTTAAATATAGTCTAATTTAAGCGTTGATTGGTTAATTAGGCCTTTGCCGGGTGAAATTATGAGTTATACGCGTATCGGGTGCGGTACGCGCATTTTATTCGTTACCGGGAGATTTGTACAAGACGTTTTCATTTATGGTTTTGGAGTTCCAAAACTCATTATATCTTATAAAAAATACCCCTTTATTTTATATCCTGGGTGTCCGGGATCCGTTTCGTTTATTTAATTATTACCGGGTAATTGCCAACGTCCATACCGGATAGCTTATTCGCACATGATCCAATCATGTCTTACCATTAAACGTATGCATTCCTATGCAATATTTGGAAATTGCTATCTCCTAAGGCCTTGATAATTAAATCACACATAATTGCATTTAATTACGTTAATCATATACTAATTAATCTGTACGGAATTACCTTATTTTTGCCGGTTGTTACAATATACATTATGTAATGTTTCTGTTTGACTCATTCAAGTGTCTTCATAATTTATGGAATATAAGGAATATGCAAACTCTAGCTTTGTGATTACTAAACGCAGTAGTTATTTATGATAAAACTTCAAGTCTTTTTCTGATCAGATTATTCTTGATGATGTTATTATAAGGAATATGCAAAACACCATTCCTTTGCATTGGTAAGAGGAGCAAAATCATGTGTTCGGATGCTTCTTACTGCAGGAGCAAATTGTAACCTGCAGGTACTCATTCCCACTATCAAAGCTGAAGTGAGCTCAAAAAACTACAAATTTCGCAATTGAGAAATAAATTAAATTACTCAATAATTTTATATTATGTCAGTTTGAGGATGAAGAACCTAGAAGGAGTGCAACAATTATTTGTACCTTAAAGTACAACAAAACATGCATAAAATGGTTACTAAATATATATATATATATATATATATATATAATAATTAAGAGTTAAATGCCAAATTCGTCCATGAGGTAAGGTTGAATTTTAAATGACAAATTCGTCCCTGAGAGGTAAAAAGACTACACTACCCCTGACATTAACGAGCTTTTTTAACTGAGTTAGTGAAAAGGATGAATTTGGCAAAAAAATCCAAACCTCAAGGAAGGAATTGCAAAAAAAAAACTTTTGTACTGGAGTGGCAAACTGGCCTAAACCTCAGGGACGAAATTGGCATTTAACTCAAAAATTAAAGCATAGGTAATGTTTGCTAATGCTTGAATGGGATACAGAATGAAGTGGACCATTGTGATAGAATAAAAAAATGTGTGTGATTGATCAATGAAATTGAATCGTTCATTATGTAACTCATTTTATTTTCTCAAAATCATTCCAACACCCTGTTTTTTCCATTCCCCCTACATCCTTCATTAACAACACCACAACCCCCCAATCATCATGTTGCCACCACCCAACATCGCCACTGTCGCCACGCACCCACCAACGCCTACCACCACCACCGCTAGGCACCACCACTGCTGCCACCCCCCCTCGTTGCAACCAACCCACCACTTGTTGCCGCCAACAATATCCCTGAAGTTTCGGGTCAAGATTTGTTACTTCCAACCATCATCGTCACTCACCACTAGTTTTATTCCTTCATCTTTTCCGTCTAACATCACAAATTAATGATTCATTCTATTCTTACGTAATAACCAAACAAGACATGAAATTGTAATGAGTTATGTTATAGTGTTATCAAACTTTAAGAGGCCGAAGCCCAAATCAAAATATGCCCCATTTACAAGTTCCAAGCCCAAACCAAGATATCCATATCCTCTCTGAAATTGTAATGGACATTGCTTGTGCAATTATCCTCTGTGACGCGGTACACCTTCAGATCAACCATAGATGATCACCATTCAACAACATCCATCGTCTCTAACAACATGCACACACACAGAAAATATTAAACAACTATAACGCAATAGGAACAACCAACGGAGCTCATCAAATAATAGATCTTTCGTCATGCTTGCCAAATTATTTCACAAACCTCCACAGGAACCTTCTCCTCATAATAATAATAAGGTAATTCATTTACTAATTATTTAGGTATACGCCTTATTAATTATTCATTTACTCCATGATCAGGTCCAGATTAGGTATATGCTATATGATCGAGCTTTATATTGTTACGAATTGTTTCGTTGACAACAAGGATCGAGGATTTTAAATGAAAGCAACGTTAATTGATAATTGCAGTTGTTTAATGCGTATGATGAGCTTAAGGTTAGCATAGGTTAGGGTTTAGGAGGAATGGAAATTGAATTAGGCAAAAGTATGCGTCCAGTGATAATGATTTCGGTTAGAAGTCGGACCGTGTGTTTATAGTTGCTATTACTGTTGAAAATGCTGGTGTTTTATTGCACAGACAAATAGTGATTGAAGGATGTGATTGTGAAGTGATGATAGATGTGAAAATGGAATGGTAATGGTATGTTAGGAGATTTGTCATTAGATGGTCGAATGAGTAATGACCAATGTTTCAGTATCATGACTACCGATATTGCAGTATGTTAACTTGTTAAGATTGTTTAGATAACCTGTTGAAAGGTGGAAGCGTGAGTTATGATTTTGAATGATAAGAATACAAGCCCATAGAAATTGCAAGAAATTCCTTGTTTTATAAGTATGCCGAGAAGTTACCTTATATGTAGTTATGTTGCTAAATCATGGGGTATGGTTTCGCGCATAGTTGTTAAAAGTCATTGCCTCTTGCGCCTAAGTCAAATTTTGAGGCGAGGCGAGGCGAGGCAATTGCGCTTTAAGATGAGGAAAATTGCGCTTTAATTCTCCGGTTGATGGTTTAGGCACAGACTCCAGCGAGATTCGCAAATTCCAGAAAGTTTCCCCAAATTCTCTAAATTATGGCTAGATTCCAGCTATATTTCTACTTTTATCAAAGGAAAACTACTTTTATACACTAATACATAAATATTTTATAAAAACTTTTGATACTAATTAGATGATATTAAATATTATTTAATAGTTTTTGCTTATTTTTCTTTTGAACAACAATATTTTTTTTTTCATCCAGCCATAGTGGTGGAGTGGTGGAGTTGCCTTTGTTCATTTAATGTGATCAAGGGTTTCGATCCCCATTCTCAACATTTATGGTTTGGATATTTTGCCAAGTGATGGTTGAGCCTACTCTCTTCGGAGGGGCCAGGTTCGATTCTGATGGCCCCCCGGTTTTCTACTACCATGCATTTACTCCAGAGAAGCTTGCCTCTTGTGGAGGGTGCAACATCTGTCAAGTGGCAGGTGGCGGGGAATTTTCCGGGTGGAAGCCTTAGTGCCCTTATGCGCAGCCTCGACTCGCTTGTGGGCTGGCCAATCTCGCGTCAGCGTGGGCCCGGTTAAGACAACATAGTTTGACCATTGTAGAGTGGCTAGGGGATCCCCTTCTTGGGGGTTGTGATGATCTCTGCCACAACATAGAAAAATCACATTCCAAAAAAAAACAATATTTTTTTTCCTTACCCATAATAAGCTTTTACTTTTTTTTCTTTGTTCGTTTTTTTTATCCTAGGCCCTCACTTTTTTTGCGCCTTATGCTAGGCCACAGGTGAGGCCCTATGCGCCTTAAGTGCACCTAGCGCCTTTGATAACTATGGCTTTGTGTTAGTTGTAGCAAAATAGCATATTTACCAAATTGTTAAATTGTTTTTGCTATACTACACCGTCAAAATATTTTATGTTTTGTGTATATTTTTTTTTAATAAAATAGTTGCTATAATTTGAAATGTTTACGTGCTGTTTTTGCAGGATGCTCCACAAATGAAAGACTTTGAACCACATGTCGTAGTTCATTATGGGATTCCATCTACTGCATCAATCCTGGCCTTTGATCCCCTTCAGCATCTACTGGCTATAGGCACACTGTGAGTATAGTATTCTTCTTTTCGATAGCTAGTCAAAGAAAGTTCTTATGCACAACTTACTTCAAGTGGAGAATATGTTCATGATATTTACCATTTTTTATTCAAGATCTAGTTATGTTACTTTAAACCACCCATCCTGCTGCGTTTGCTGCCCCTGCCTCTCTATCATACATTCTATCTGAGTGTTAAAACTTGTTATTTACTCGATTTCTTTTATTTGTTCTTTTGGTGTTGCAGGGATGGCAGGATAAAGTTGATTGGTGGTGATAATATTGAATGCCTTCTAATATCACCAAACCCAGTACCCTTGAAATCTCTAGAGGTTTTTAAGCTCGACACTTTTGGCTTCTATACATTCTTTTTATGTACACACACATATGTTATCGTTGGTGCTTTAACTTTTTTTGTTGTAAACTTGTAATGATCTGGTGCTTTATTTCTCATTACTTTATCATCCATAAAGTTTGCAATCACATATACTTGCATGTTTTTGGTACTACACAAGAACATGAAAGATGACTACTGTCTAGTGAAGTATAATATCATTCACTCTTTCGTCTAAATCCATAATGAGCTTTTTTGTTTTGTTTTACATGCAATATACCCTTTGAAGATAAGAGATTATGTCACCTCTTGTTTAACAAATATTTCTCTCTTTTTTATTTCTTCCAGTTCTTACAAAAACCAAGGTTATCTAGTCAGCGTCTCAAATGAAAATGTAGTACAGGTATATTGTATATGTTTATATGTATGTGCAATTGCATCTCTTGCCAAAGAAGCACTTCGCCTACTATTTGTGCTTTTGACTTTGACAGGTGTGGGATCTAGAAAAGAGGCATTTGGCTTCTAATTTACAATGGGGATCCAATATAAGTGCATTCTCTGTAGTTTATGGCACTAATTACATGTAAGTCTCCCCAAAGTTGACTGATTACATTTTGGTCTATATGGTACAAAGGACATAGCTTTAAAGAGTTGACTATTGCAAACAGGTATGTTGGAGACGAGTACGGCTATCTCTCTGTATTAAAGTTTGACTTTGAAGAAGGGAACATCCAACACATGTCTTATCAGCTTCCTGCTGATCTCATAGCTGGTAATACAGCTCTACTAGTTTATACTTGATAAAGTTGATATGATTATCATTGCTGTGCTTTAGGAACTCCTGCTTCATCTGTTCTACATCATAAACATTCTCTTCTGTTGGGATATATTTTCTTGTGTATTTCTAGGACTGCTTTTTAATTTTAGACTATTGGCATCTTTGTTTCTTCAGATTACAGCAACTAAATGATTTAGGATGATTTTTAATTTTCTGTTACAACTTAAGGCTTCTAGGCTGACCCTTGGATATACATCTAGGTTCTGAGAAATAGAAGAAAAACATCAAATCACTGGAAAGTGGAAACGAAGCCTCCATAATGTACCATTTCCTTAAGAAGTCTAGTTCTTGAACAATGCGAAGTTAGAATGGGTGTGTGGCCACATAATTATGAGCAAGATTATAAATGAAAATACAATTATTAATACTAGGGGTGAGCTTGGGTCGGTTCACTTATGGGCTAAAAGTGAGCAGATAACCAAATGATTTGGTTTTTAGATTTTCATAACCGATCCTTTCGGTTATAAACGGTTCAATTAATTCAGTTATTGAAATAGATAGGTTGGTTAATTTGGTTCACCATCGGTTAACAACCAACTTTGGAGGTGAGCAATTACAATTATATATCGAGTCAAATATAATATTAGCAATCCTTTTAGTTTAGTAATAAGAATAGATAGGCAATAACTAGTATGTTGTTTATAAAAAATAATAACAAAACTTTTTCTAACATAACATATAATTTACAAGAATATATAAACGTTAGTTCTATTGTCAGTTTGGTTAATTTGGTTATTTATACACTTATAACCATAACCGAACCATAAAAACTGGTTATAAAAAAACCATAACCGAACGATGGGGATCTTAATCGGTTCAGTTTTTCGGTTATGGTTCTGCTCACCCCCAATTAATACTATTTCCTAAGAATGTGCATAATGATTAATGGTAACTGTTTATGTTGTATCATTTCATTTCTTGAAAGGTTTTATGAATTTGTAGTGGGCACATATTTCATCAAAATTTCTGTTGGCTCATTGGTGTTCGTATGCAAGTTATCTGTTTCTAAGTTATCAACAGGGGTCAATACAAAACTAGCACATGCATCTCTTGCAAAGAAAAAAAAAATCCATAACAACAGAACTAAAGATAGTCTTAGATATCTCTTTATTTAATTAATCCTGGTTTTCTGAAAATCAAATTTTGACTTGTATCATGCTACTTGTTAGTTATACCTCACCAATCATAAATCTTTCATTTCCTTGCAAAAAAGATAACGAACTCATTAAAAATCTGCGGCTTCAAGTTTAAGCAGAGCAATATTTCACGCTGGCTAGTTAAACGTATTAGTGTATTACAGGATCCAGCATATGTTGAAGGGTGCTACTAAATGTACTCCCCCTCTCACATACATGAGAGGTGGGGCCCAGGTGGTCCACCATACCCCTCTCACAAAAGGGGTATGTTTGGTAATTAGGGAGGGTGCATTTAGACTCACCCATGTTGAAACAGAATAAAATGATATTATAGTTAACTGTTAAACGTAGTGAGTTTTAAAAAATCTGTAGCCATAACTTTCAACATATTTATTGTCATTTTGCAGATGAAGCTGGGATTCCAGTACCTGATCAACTGTCTGTTGTGGGCCTACTTGCTCAACCTTGCTCTTTAGGAAAAAGGCATGGAAAATATTCAACTTTAGTTCTTCTCTTTTGTAGGTCAACACATGTTTACAGTCGTTTACTTCATCTGCAGAGTTTTGATTGCATATCAAGTTGGAGTGATAATTTTATGGGATATTTCTGAAGATAAGGCTATACTTGTTAGAGGCCATAACGATCTCCAACTAAGAGATGAAATAATTATTCATTCTACAGGTGATATCAGCCATGATAAAGTAAACAATAAATCAAATGAAGAGCAGATAGAGAAGGAGATTAGTGCTCTTTGTTGGGTTTCTACTGATGGGTCAATACTTGCTGTTGGTTATGTAGACGGAGATATTATATTATGGAATTTACCAACTGCAGTATCTGCCAATAATCAGAAAGCAAATAAGTTGTCCAATAATGCTGTTAAGTTAAAGTTATCTTCAGGTGACCGTAGACTCCCCGTCATTGTTCTCCATTGGTCAAATAGTCCACATGGTGGTTCTGCAGGTCAACTTTTTGTCTATGGAGGTGATGATATTGGATCCGAGGAAGTCCTAACGGTATCATTTAAAACACTTGACTCAATTATGTTTTTTTTAAACCCGGATAATTGCATTATAAATAACTTTGATACAACTTCTATTTTTAGGCCGTAAAACTATCATAGTTTTAGAAATCTTACTTTCAAAATTCCAGTTTAAGGCAATCTAATCCAGTAAGCAGTCAAAATCATGACATTTTAGTCACAGTAAACTTATGACCATGTTGATTGTCTATTCTGAATTGACCCCAAAAAACCGGTTATGTTAGTGTAATCACCTCAAAAAAATTTTTTTTTTTTTTTTTTTGAAAAATTTTGATGAATTTTTTTGCCCTAAAATTAGTTGGCGGCCCAAAATAGAAATCAGACCAAAGTTTGTTAATTTTTACACAAACTTCCTTTTTAACCTAACCAAACAATGTTTACAGTAGTATAGCAATACCATATACCATCTTGCTTTAAACATTTCAAATTCTATTAGCAATTCCACCGTATTTGTTTCTTTTGCTTGATTGCTCATCTGATGGTGCATAAATTAAGATTCTGCCATTTGCATATGGAAGATAGTTCTTTGTTTCATTCTATAACCATCAGATGTTACCAACGTTTATCATCTTCTTTTTGCAGATCTTGAATCTTGATTTTTCTTCTGGACTAGAATCCCTGAGTGTCAAGCGCTTAGATCTTACACTTAATGGTTCTTATGCGGATATAGAATTAGTACGTGCACCTGAGAGTAGTGATACTGCACTTTTTGTGCTGACCAATCCTGGTCAATTGCATGTCTATGATGACCAGTGCTTGACTGGATTAGCATCTGCTCCAGAAATGAAACATGCTGTAAATGCAGTTCAGTGTCCTGTAACTTTACCAACAGTTGAACCTTATATGACCATCTCAAAGCTCTGTTTGGTGGACAACAAAGGTTTGCAAAGGGTTCTCAAGGAGGTTAGAAATACCTACTAATAGATGTGGCGTGTTAGGCGGGTCGGGTAAAATTGCGTTTGGATTGAAACAAGTCAGTTTTAGTATAGGTTGAAATGTAAACATATCTTTTTGTCTATTTTTAAAGAATATATAATACTTCTGTTTTGGTGCAAGAATGATTTAAGTAGTAATTTGAATTGTTGAATAAAACTAAGACATGAGGTGACTTTTGACACATTTGAACTTTTCAACTATTTGACCCGTTCTCCTTTTAGATAGCATCTTAATTGACCCTTTTATAAATAAATATGTCGAATATGTGACCTCTACTTACTAGCATCAGCTTGCTTGGCATACACTTTTTTTTTTATTGCATGCCAGTGCTAAGTTTCACTCTGTGTGCATTTCTTGTTTGAAGATAGTGCTGGCTGCAAAACCTCAATCGTCATCTCCTATATCCCCAGGGAGTGCAAAGTGGCCTGTGAGTGGTGGCTTTCCCAGTCAACTATCCTCAGCTGAAAATATTGGAGTTGAGAGAATATATATTGCAGGGTATCAAGATGGCTATGTCCGAATATGGGATGCCACATTTCCTGTTTTGTCACTTATTTTTGTTCTTGGATTGCAGGTTAGTGTTATAAAATTTATAAAGATGAATTTCAATTAATTAAATGCCATAAAAAATCATTCATCTTTTTAATTAGGGTGTGATTAACAATGAATAGCAATCATTGGAGCTTAACCTATTTCCCCAGGTGGAAGGTACCGAAATTCCTGGTGCAAGTGAACCCATATCAGCCTTGGAGTTTAATTCTGCAACATCAAACTTAGCTGTTGGCAATGATGGTGGTCTGGTATAAATTATTTTCTCAAACACTAGTTCCTCATCCATGAAAATTGCAACAAATGATTTGAGACTTGGTTTAACAGAAGTATTAAAATATTTTTGAACATCCAAAATAAATCTTATGGACCTAAATCAAATTCAATTAATTGATTTATGATGTTGAGAACGGTATATAATTTGAACTTGGGAACTTTCAAGAAAAGGAAATCGTTTCAAAATTTATCAGACGAAGGAAGTATTAGCTGTTTGAAAGCTGATAGATCCCTGGTTATGTCTATCTTTCATCTTTGATAAAGTAATTTATATTTGTATAGGTTCATCTATTTTAAGCTAGTTGGAGAGTCTGAAAAGTTAAACACACACCTTGTGACTGAAACCAAATGCGAAGGTGCGTTTTGTTAAATACAGTTGCCTTATACTTCATTTATTTGTACTTGAGTAGTTGAGTGTGCAAAAGAAACAGAATAGCTTCCGTTCCTTTAAAGTTTCATTTACTTTACTAGACACCACACATGTTTTACAGAAATTAATCTGCACCATGGGAACGGGTGGCATTCAACAGCTGTCTTTTGTCTCATAAAATCTCCCGTACGAAGCCTACAATACACATTTTCTGGAGCTAGAATAATCGTTGGACATGAATGTGGTAAAGTAAGAATCATATTACATATTTTTTAGTTGATAATTGTTCAAATTGTCAAATACGTTATTAGTTCTTTACTAACTCACTTTTTGCATATTAGGCTGCTGTACTCGATGTTATATCATCATCAGTACTGTTTCTTACAGATTGCTTAGTCAGCAATAATACTCCAATCGTTTCTATAGCCATAAAAACATATTTAGAAACTGATACTAACGATCCCAATCAATCTGGAGACACATCATCAAAAGATCCAGAAAAGGAAGTCGCTTTCTTATTGACTAAAGATGCACACGTCATCCTTGTGGATATTCGTAGTGGTGACAAGATCTGCTGTCAGTCTGTAAGCCCTAAGGAATCACCTGCAATCTCAATATACCTGTTAGGCAAGTTGCATTCCTTATTCTAGTGAATGTTATTAAGTAATTATATATGTATTACTAACCTAGTAAGTTTGAGTTGGATAAGACCGTTTTGTTTGCAAAAAAAAAAAAAAAAAAAAAAAAAAAAAAAAGATAAGCTGTTACAAAATCTCCCTTATTAAAAATATATAGCATGCTGATTATAGTGTTTTACGTATTTAATCATAGTGTGATTTTTGTTGTTTGTTATGGTGTACTATTGTACGTAAATCCTATACCTATTAGTTTTGTACAGTTATGTATATATTTTTAAACAAAGTTTAAAGGATTTAGATTTAATACACACTTCTCAAACTATTAATATCTGGTTTATCAAAATGCAGTATAACATTCGCTTGTTTCTGAACTTGATTGTTATTGCTAATGGAACACGTTTGCATGCAGATGAAAAATTTGCTGTTCCAGAATTGTCTGAACAGAATCCTGTGAACTCGCCACATAGCCTGACAGATGGAAAAGAGCCTTTACAGTCTGGTACGGGTGCAGAAAGTGATACAACTGAAGATGAAGTAAGTACCTCAAGTGAAGCCACTGAATTATGGAAGAGTTTTGTTGACTCACTCATTTTAGTTTGTTGTGGGGATTCAGTACTTCTACATTCGACTAAGTCACTAATTCAGGTTCCTTGGGTTTATGGCATCTTTCTTTTATCATTTACGTTACACCATTTTTATAAAAATAGTGTTTCAGGGGCGGTCAAACTTCATCAGAAAAATTGATTTAGAGAAACAATGTTGCTGGGCTACAATCTTCAAGAAAAATGAACTAGAGTCTGGAGTGATTTTAGTATATTTTGACGGAGTAGTTGAGATCAGGTGAAGCATTTATTCTCACTTTCTACAGAAATAATCTTACAAGGTGTTTTTATTTTTTAACAAGTTTTGTATAAACGCATCTGGGAAGACTAATGAACTTATATTTATGCAGGTCATTGCCAGATCTTAATGTGCTGGCAGAAACTTCCATAATGTCTATTCTCAGATGGAATTTCAAGACCAATATGGAGAAGACAATGAGTTCTTTTGGCAATGCAAATATAACAATGGTCAGATTTTTTCTCACTTCTAAGTTATACCGTGACTCTTTTTTATGCATAATCAACTTATCTTCAAACTGTTTTTTATTCGTTAACTTGATATTTTGGTTCTCTAATAGGTGTACGGGTGTGAATTTGCTGTTATATCTCTTTTCACGTCTGAAAATGACTTCAGGTCTCTCTCTCTCTCTCTCTCTCTCTCTCTCTCTCACGCACACCCACACTCTACTAATTCTTGATTTTTTGAATCATTTAGGATCCGGAGTCTTTACCTCGCCTTCATGATAAAGTTGTTGCGGAAGCTGCAGAGGCTGCTCTTAAATTTTCTCTTAGCCAGAAGAATAAACAGGTTGCCCTGTGTTTAAAACCTTCCGTTGTTTTCTAGAACTGCTCTTAATTTTGTTTGACTTCTCTTTCCACAGATTGCGCCAACAGGAATACTTGGTGGTATCATCAAGGGTATAAAAAGAGAGAAGGAAAATGAAAGTACAAATATTGAAGAAACTCGAGATGTTCTTGTTCCAAAGCTAGAAGCCTTGTTTTCAAGTCCCCGTTTTCAATTTCAGATTTGGACTTGGATTTGGGAGATGATTTCGATGCACCAATCAAATTAGGTTTCCCAGTTCTACCTCTCACCTTTTTCTCCACCTAGAGATGGCAATTCGATCCATTATGGGTCACGATTTGGGTTACATTTTAGCAAAAGGTCAAATTGGTTTAATGATAAAATTAAACTAAAAAGGAAACTGGTCAAATTTAAAGTGGATTTGTATTGCATACAACCTCATAAGTTACTTTTTCTCCAAAATCTTTTATGCGTTAACTAGTTATGTGTGCGCGCGCACATGCTAAATGGACAAAGAAATGTTTCGGGTCAACTCACTTGGATGCGCCCATTTTGACCCGTTATTTTGGCGCTGTCCGTTTTACCAAATATGCCTATCTGGCCTCCTCTACCTCCACCCTGTAGTTCCACTTCTCTCTTTAACTTTTGAGTATTTGAACTTTCTGATCAGTGGTAGAAAAAATTGAGGTCGAACCTAAGTCTCCGGAGCCATCAATCCCGAGTCAGAGTCAGACCAAGACAGAAAAAAGTATACTACACTTTCTCTAACTATTTGCATAAATGATTTTGTTTTGGTGCAGACTAACCAGTTTTGTTATGGCATGTAGACAAACAAATGGAGAGGGATCAATTATTTGAAGGGGGCTCAGAACCAAAGGCTAGGACAGCAGATGAAATCAAGGCCAAATACCGAAAGGCGGGGACCGGGGTAATTTAATTCCAGGAATTCCTCCTTTTTGTGCTTAAGAATAATGATTCATTTTATTCTTTGACCCTCTTGAATTTTTTTCATTTAGGATACAGCGGCTGTAGCTCTAGAAGCAAAAGAAAAGCTTCTCGAACGCCAAATGAAACTTGAGGTATTGGACTCTCCCAATCGTTTCTACATCTTTTCTTAAATCTTCATAATGTCAAGCAAGTAGAATTTAGGGTGGTTCATGGTCCAGAAAATGACGAACTAAAACAACCGGGTGCCCGGTTGGTTGAGTCGGCCAGACCAGCCAGTTAAGCAGTTAAATTTTCAGTTTGAACCGATTTTTCTAGTTTATTTGATCAATTCCAAGTTCCAAACCGTGGGTTGGACCATAAAAATGTGGAACCGGCAAAAGTGAACTATGAACCTAACCATAGACATTGCAAACCGGCCAACTTGCTTCGGGTTGATCAGTTCATTCAGTTTGTAAATGTATTGTCATTATTACAATGTTGAACTATAAAAAGCTAAAGCATTACCAGTCCCTACTTGTAGCTAATTATTAATCTACTGACACCACCATTACTTATCTCAGTGCCTGGTGAAGGTGATTGCATATGTCAATCCACTGAGTTTACTTTATATTTCTCAATCTCTCTTGATTTGTTTTTACAAATTTTCACAATGATAAAAATATGACAGAAACTAAAAGAAAACGCAGAAGAACTAGCAAGCGGGTCCGAGAACTTTGCATCATTGGCAGGTGAGCTTGCAAAGCAAATGGAGAATCGAAAATGGTGGCAACTATGAAGTGGCTCGAACCGGCTGATCTTGAATGATTGTGTTTATTAATTTGGTAGTCCATAAATCATTCTTTTACCTAATAATATGTCTACAAACCTCATAAAGCACATTGATATCGTGCATGCTTGTGTGCTTGTTCCTTCCATTTATACATGGTTTGGCAAATTACTTTATTTTCCTTCTTTTGACCCTCGGTGTGATGTAGTCTACGTGTCGTAATAAAATTTAAACACCACTTGTCAACGGTAAGTTATAAGAGTGTTCAGATTAGGTTCTCTATAGAGTTACTGTCTCAAAATTAAAAGGAAAAAAATATAAAGTTTTATTTGGTTTATGCTCTCCATTAGCATCTCTAAGGTAAGGTGTAGAGAACCCACCTTAGTTCTCTAAGTATTGAGACTCAAAATTTATCTTTATATATAATTTTGTGAGTGTATTTAAGTGAAAAAAATAATAAAATAAGTGTTTATGATTAACATAAAAATAGAGAGAGAATCTGATGTGTGAAGCTTATAAAATAAAGAATGTTTACATAAAAATGTGTATTTTGGTTAAATTACAGTAATAGAGAGTGAGAATCTACTGTGAGAGTTAAAACATTTTACTATCACTTTATTTAGAAATAAATATGTAAGTTTTTGAAAGGTTTGATCCAATATGCCTATATGGTTATATGGTATCTTTATTTGTTAGTAGTCCTTGAAAATACCAATTTTATGTGATCGATTCGCAATTTTGTTCAAATTTATCATAATCATGTTCTTTTTTCTTTCTACGTTAATTGCATAAGTATGTTGGTTGACGTGGGCTTTAATAGTATGGTTAGGGGAGAAGTTGGGAAATGGGTCGCGAATTCGGTTGTGGATTGATTCTTGGATAGCTCCGGTCCCTTTTAAAAATTTGTTTCCTTTGTTTCGATTGGAGAAGAACAAATGGTGATTAGTTTCTGATCGGGTGGGTATTGATGGTCACGCTGGTGTTGTGTTGTGGGATTGGGCATATTATCCTGCTTCTGAAGATCAAGTGTGCGAGCTCGTTGAATGTCAAAGGATGACCGCGGGTGTCTCTTTATCGGTTAAGGATGATGGGTGGAGATGGAATGATGGTTCGAATGATGTTTTATCTGTTTCATTGATCAAAAAGTGGCGGACCTTCCAATATAACCGACAAGTTTAACTGGTGTAAATGGATCCCCAACAAATGTAATATATTTATGTTGAGGGCAGTGCTAGACCGTCTCCCGACTAAAGTGGCTCTAAGTAGGAGGAATATTGACGTGGGGGATACTTTTTGTCATTTTTGTGGAGATTATGAAGAGTCCATGGATCATATTTTTTCAGCTTGTGCGATTTCAAGTGGAGTTTGGCAAGGTGTCACGACATGGTGTGGGATTCCAACTCCATATCTTTTTTCAGTAAATGACGTATTGGAATTACATGAACATTTGGTGACTACTAATTTGAAGAAAAAGATTATATATGGGATTGGCATTATTACATGTTGGAGGATATGGAAAGCAAGAAATCAGTTGTTGTTTTCTTTCAAGAGCAGTGTGGTTGAGATTGTCTCCGATATTAAAGTTATTGGTTTTTTTTATGGTATAGGAGTAGATCAAAAGCTAATTCTGTAGATTGGAATGGGTGGTGTAAATTTGATATGACGTAAGAGTCTGCACAAACCTTTTTTTTAGAAAAACAAACACCACCTAAGACTTGTTTGGTTGTAGTAATGACTAGTTGCGTTTAATTAGTTATAATTCCCCTCTTAGTTTCTCATATTGTTTAACCATCATTTTCAGCGTTAACATCTTTAATTAAGAGGTTGTTTGGCAACTTCTAAATGAGTAAGTGCTGAACCAGTAAGAGGTCTGGATAATTCAGACTTAGTATAATGTGTACCCATTCAATAGCAAATGTTTGACTCATTCAGACATCTGCTCGCGAAACAGTTTGAATGAACTATGTTTGATTAATTCAGACATCTGTCCAATTTAAGAGCTCCTTAAAAACTGAAACAAATAGTCCTTAAATGTTTTAAAAACCCAATAGGCAGCCGGTTTATTGTTTAGACTTTAACTCAAAAACTGGAAGGACATCATAGATAATTTAATAATTAAAAGAACATAAATGTGTAATTTGTAAAACTAACATGCTATAACTGAAGTGTAAATAGAAGAATTATTTTTTAAGCATAATAAACATATCTAGTTATTTTAATTGTATAAGTAAATTTAAAGGCCTAAACGTATTTTATACCAGTTATATGATTTTATAACATAGTTACTAAGTTCAAGTCTTGGGAATTACCTTTATAAGCTAAACTATCATTTCTCTTACATTGCTTGGAAATCTTCTTCTTTTTCTCCTGTGTAGGCCAAAAGGAGTGGAGGCTTGGGTTGGGCCGTTGGGGTATAAGTTGTCATTTGAAAATACTGGGCTCCACAACTCAAGACCCTAAAGAGATGACAGGTGGAGGGACTTGCGTTTGAGGCTTGAATGGACACGTGACATTTTTTTATGAACAAATTAAAAAAAGTCAATTATATTAACTAGAAAAACACATTAAATTTAAAAAAAAGTACAAATAACGGTCTCGCGTCTAAAGTTTAGACGCAAGACCTTAAAAACTAAAGCGTCTGAATACTTTACACGTGTAATCATCTGATTGGTAGACGTAAAAGAATGACTGGTCTATAATGTTTAGACGCATCAGGTGTTTATTTTGGTAAATTTTATTGGTCAAGTGTCTATTTTAGTGATTTTCTATTGATATAATGATATCTATGTATCAAACAAACAATATCTATCCTATAAAAATGCACACTCACTCCGGGGTGGACGGTAATGAGAATGGGGAACTTTAAATTCATTCAACGCAAACATAACTTTCCAACTTTATGGGCCTTTTTTTCATTGACCTTCTATTTAGACTTATGATTAATTCCAACTAGTTTCTTCTTCTTTTTCTTTTTATTAAACGCTATCATACAAGTCGCACGATTTAAATCTTCAACCAATAAAGGGAAGACATCTATCACCAACCAGGACGTCCTTTGAGGACATTAATATCAAGTCGTTAAAACTATAATTAAGGTGTTGATTGTTGGTCTAGTAACACTAAGTGTTTATTGTTATCTATGCTACATTACAAAGGAGGAGAGATGACTAAAATAGTCACTTCATATCAATTTTAAGATGACATACAAAAGGTCACAAGGTAAACCATCAAAAGTATATTCATAACCTTATCACTTTATCAAAATGTGTATATACAATACATCTTGATGATTATTTTGTGTGGCATGTATAACTATGTGGAAGTTTCATCATGGCATTAATTCTTTTTGTGCTATATTTGGAGCACTCACCTCCACTTCATCATGCTTATTTTGCAATGACGGTATCACGCCACGGTTAATCTCTTCCGTGATGCTCGCTCGTTTGACGTTTCAGCCTATTTTTAACTAGCAAGTTTTATAACAGTGATCAAGTTGCAAACTTTTTCCCGCAACAACGCGCGGGTTTCTCACTAGTGAAAGTAATGTGGGGTGTGGGTTTAAAAATTAAACATTTTTTTAATACTAAAATGATCGTACATACAAAATTAATAAACCTTTATATAAAGTTACGGTATTATCTATAATACATTATAAAGGAAGAGTGATGTACAACATAGTAATTTTGTACATCATCCAACTATTATAGCAACATGTACAAGTAAATTAAGCTTATATCACAAGGGTATAATTGGAACTTTGTGGAACATTAAGACACTTGCAAGGATATCAATGTAATTTTACTATGCTCTCCTACCACACATCCTCAAAACATATTACATCCCTACCCTCACATTTATATTATTGGTTGTTACTTTATTGGCCCTTTATTGTTGGTGTAATTTTCATTTAAGGGGAAGGAACTCAAGGGACTAACAAGTTGTTTCTAACCCATGGGTCTATAAAAGAAAAGAAGGATTGTGAAAAAATTGTTGAAATCTTGTAGGGTCATTCTTATATTCATTTGTCGTTCTCTTAAATGATGATTAGCATGTTAAATCTACTTACGCTATCGATTTCACTTACGGTAAAGGTATGCTCTTCTCTCCTCTTATGATTTAATTGGATTTTGCCTATACTTGGATTTTTTTGGTTGTTATCGTGGATTCGTGCCGTTGTTGCATGTGATTTTGTAGGTTTCATGATGTTGACTTCACTTTCGCTTGACAATTGGTCCGTATGCATCTGTGGCAGATTTATCCTCTTCTTTTGAAGATGATTTATTCCGCAAATTAGCTTGGCATTTGTGATAGTGCAGTTGTGATGTATTTTATGGATGTTTCCTTTTAATAGGTAATATAATATGAAATAATATAACTTTTTTTGGAGGTTGTGGTGTAGCTGATCCGATTTGATGATTTTTATTTGGAGCTTTAGTCAACATATTTCATGTTGGGTGAGGGCTATTGATAATTTTGGTGGAGGTTGTGCTGCTGGGCTTCAATGCCTTTTGGTATATTACGTCTAGGCAGTGTATCATTGGCATAAACTTTGGTAATTTTTCATTTTATTAGAATTCATGTTCGCTTTCATACCGAATTTTAATGGCTTTGGGGACCCTTGCTTACTAATTTGTTTGTTTATTGGATCAATTGCTTGACTTATCATGCTTTCATTGTTCTTTTGTTGACTTAAGTTTTATTATAAAAGATATCGGTTTTGCTTAGTGTTTGTTGAGTCTTCACTATCATGGTCATATTTCATCCGTTGAACCAAGAGATCCTCCACAAAACTTCTCGACAATGAGGTAGAATTTCATGATATTAAAATGTATACATTTCCCCCTTACAGTTTTGTTTTTTTATATATAGTTTTCGATTTGTAGTTTTTTTTAGCAAGCAAAGATTTTCTAATATTATATCAATTTTCATGAGGGGCTGTGACTTATTTGCGTTGCAAGACGTAATAGTCAATATTACTGGGAGTTGTCGGAAGATTATTATAAAAGGTTTGTTCTCATTCTATCCTTGTGTTGCATTTGTGATTTGGTTTGTGTTGTGTTGTTATTTACAGGAATTATGCAATTGCTAGCATATGATGCAGGTTGCAAATAATTGCTCAACTTGGAATTTCATGGAGAATGATTAATTAATGACCTAAATTGTAGCTAGCTGTTAGGAATGATCTGTAATTTGTCAATCTCATGATTTTGACCACCCTCATTTGTCATTTTATGCAAGTCTGGCTCTTTTTCCTGATGCAAGTTTTTATCTCATATGTAGATCAATTGTATAGAGTGTGGATTGCATTTTTCTTATCAAGATAAAGTATTGACTTATCATCTTATTACACATCTAAAGGTATGCTACTTATGGTTTATATAACAGTTGTGTCCACTTACTTTATACACTTAAATGATTATGGTTGTTTTTTATAACTTTTTCTATAACCATATTTCTTGCGGTAATAAGATTTGTACCAGAAAGTCAACAAAAGATGCAAAATCTTTTGGATAGACTACCATTAGATGAGTAATATGGGTTAGTTATCGTGTACCTTTAATGGGGCAATTGGTTATCAAATGTTTAAGCACAAGGGAAACATGTGAGATGGTTCTTGCGTCCAAGAGGCCAAAAAATCATCTTAAATGTATTGTTAGTTTTTGTCTTTCCTTTACTTAATTTTTTTGATTGATTTAAAGCAATTAGTTGGTTTAGAGTGCATTGACCGGTAGCTTTCAAATAACCCATTATTGATGCAACTGTAGCACGCTCTAGAGCCGATTCTAAGTTTTATAAATCGAGACACCCGCCGCAACGCGCGGGCATTCCTACTAGTCTTAATAATATATTGGTCCTTTTAATGTTTATGTAAATAAAAGGTACGACGAAATAAAGTGAGGTGTTGACCTCCACACGGTTTGGACCCAATTCATCCGCAGCCGCAACAAAAAGCTCCTTGGTCTTGTTGGTTTCTCGACCCTTCCTCCGATGAACATCGTGCCTCCTTTTTCATACATATTTAATTTTAATTTTTTTAACGGGGAACTTCTATATAAAATATAAAAACCGGGCTAGCAAGAAACTGAAACCCGACAATTTTGAAGTCACACCATATAAAACAATTATACATATTTAACTAATGTGTCTATACATCTTTTTTCATCTTTTTTTTTTTTTGAACGACCAACTAAACAACGCCGGGTACTTCGTACGCGGCTCCCCAGTGGCAAAGACAGGGGCACAGCCCAGCCCACTCCGGACGCACGAAGCCCCTAGCCCGCCTGACAGCCCGTTTCCAGGGAAAACCCGACCCACATACCCGCCCGAAGGTACGACAGTAGTGAACCGGTAAAACCTGACGAGATCAGGACTCGAACTCATGACCATAGCCCATGAGTCATCCATCATTTCTCATTATGTCCTTCGTGGGAATCGAACCTGAGACCTCAAGAGAGATCCCTGGTCCATTCACCAACTGAGCTACCCGTGAGTCATCCATCATTTCTCAACAGGAAAACAACTGGTAGAAACTCTATGAGAAATATCTTAGTGATTTATGATCTCTCAACTTTCAAGTTACACAATTTCTCTTAATTGCCTAGTTGGTACTGAGTGACTAAATTATTGCTGATCAATAGTAACATGCCACTGATGAAACAAGTTGTTGGGAACCCTATCTAGCACTAATGAGAAATCGTAACTCGGAGAACCATCAAAATGTTTCAGTTAGCAGTTTGAACTGTCGGTAACTTAGTCATTGCTGAGTTACCATTTCTCTTAGCTGGTACTGTTGATCGATAGTAACTTGCTAGTGAAACCATTTGCCACTTAAGTTGTTGCTAATTTTAATGGCCACTAATGAGAAGTTGTAACTTGGAAGAACATCACAAACGTTATGTTATGTACTATTACAATAGTAAAATAATAAAAACAAGATTAAAAAATTTCAATGTTGTTCATGCATTGGTTTTTTTATATACTATCACAAAGTTACAATCCCGTTCATTACACTAATGTTATACAGCTAGTAACAAAAGGTTATATTTAAAAAAACATACGCAATATAATGTGATTTGTTAACATATATAATCGCCAATATATGTATTTAGAAAAAAATATTGACGTAACATTTATAAATTGTGTTAAGTTAATTTTTTAAGCATTAATTCTTTCAATTGGGTATTAATTTGATTTTTTAATATCACCTATTTTTAAACATCTTATATATTGGATTTTTATCATTTATACCATCCAATCACATTAAATATTTTAAACAATCACATTAAATATTTCCGCGCATCGGGAGAAGGCAGGGGCTGCTGGAGGTCGAGTAGTCGATTCTTGGGCACGGCGCCCCGCAAGGGTGATTGCCACACAGTTGTTCGCCGATCAAAAAAAAAAAGTAATCTTTTTTTATATTTTAAACTAGCTTTTATCCCGGGAGCAACCCGAGGTTGAAAAATATAACAATTCTAATAATACTAATACTAATAATTATTACTCTTGTAATTAAATAAATAAAAAAATAACCTTGCTATAAGGTGACACCATGTGTTGCAGTGTTGCACGATTCTTTCTCATAGCTTCTCTTGATGAAGTATACCTATGCATCTTTAAAAGAGTAAAATTCCAATGAAAGCATGACGATTGGGCTGAATTTCAACATCATAGATAAGAATCTGGTTCAAAAGAAAAAACATTATTAATGAATAACCTGAACACTTTGTGTTTTTTTTCCTGTATGAACGAAACCCCACAAAAAATAGTCGTTTTTTTTTTCTCCGTTTTTTATATAGCACTATGGTACTCGTTGGAAAGATAATAAAACGCTCGTTAATTTGGTGTAATTTTTTTCTTTAAAAAATCTCGTATATAAAAGATATTAACGTTTAAAAATTATGGGAGGAAACATAAGAGAGAAAAATTAAAATTTGTTTTTAAATTCTTTTTTCCTAAAATAACTCAATTTAAATTTAGTAGATTAGGTTTTATATTATTATTTATTTTTTTTTTATTTTCCATATGGCATGACACATGGCACACCCAAGGAGGAGAATGCCTCCTTAAACGCTATGTCATTAAAATGGCTTTCTTAGACATTCATTGAATGACAACTTATCAATCTTCAATTCTTTTATTATAAGTTATAGATAACATAATTGAACTTGTGAACCTTTTAAGTAAAAAAAATATGAGTTTATTTAAAAATTAATAATTAATTTCATATCAATTTTATTTGATTAATAATATTAAAAAAATCTTTAACTAAGAAAAAGAAGTATTCATAATTGAGAGAGGATATTGTAAAAAGGAACATTAACATAATAAGTGTAAGAAGTAATATTAACCATTAGATTGGGTTAAACAAAACGGTGGCAAGATTGTAATATTTTGTGTCCTTAATTGATCCGAAGTATATGGGGAGGGTAAATTAGTAAATCACACGTCTCGATCCTAAATTACATTCAAAATCAAAGCGCCACTGTTTTTTATTTTGTTCAACACAACACTCTGTAGCCGATTGGGCGATTTGAAGACGGAGGAAAAACATAGTAAAATATCATTTCCACGTAAGTTACTTTTATCAAATAACGCAAAGTGCAAATATTTGCTTTTAGTTTGCAGCAAGTTTTTATATAAAACGCAAGTACTATGAACGAATAACTAACAATCACACAAGTTTTTATGTAAACACAACTTCTTAACAACTAATAATCATGCAAATAATATATAATATTAACAAAAGTATCATTTATAAGTAAAAAAATGTTTAAAAAACGTAAGTACTATGAAAAAATAACGCAAGCAATATCAGCTTTGTCATAATAACGCAAGGATCATTTATACGTCCTACAATAATAAAAATTGACGGTTTATACAAGACAATTTAGAGGCTTCTTAAGTGTAATGATATCATATCATATCATGTCGGAAATGAAATGTCACCTGAGTAAAAAAACACTTAAACGTTTTGATGAAAAACAATTAATACTTATCATGTAAGAAATGAATAGTCATCTAATCACAATCCCCCCCCCCCCTATAATCGACCATTTCAACACTTAGGGCACACATCTACATTGCAGTATTCTCTCCCTCAAAACTCACTATCTCACTCATCAAGAACACAAAAATAGCCGAACAAATAACTTTGAACACTTGGTGGTACGTGAAGAGAAGGTTTTACCTTCCCATGAGCGACAACAGGAAGATACTTTGTGATCTATAACAGCACAAGAGAAGTGCTTAAAAAATGCTTTTAATTGGTATACCACTAAGAAGTTTGTTAAGAGTAGGGTTCATAATTACATAAGTGGTGAGTGGATGGTTTGAGTGGAATTTGGACTAACATTTATGTTTATCTACAACTTATAATAAAAGAATTGAGTTTGTATGAGGTGACATTCAATGGAGGCCGTCATATGGCATCATGTAAAACTTTCTTTTAAATTTATTTTGTATTTTTAAATAAAATCTAAATCTATATTATCTTAAAATTTCAAATAATCTTTTCCTTATTTTCCTCTCACATTTTTTAAATGTTAGTGAACTATGAATTATTTTAAAATTTCAAATATGTTAATTAATATTTTTATCTTTATTTTTTTCTTATTTTCCGCTCACAATTTTTAAACGTTAGTAATTTTTATGTATGACATTTTTTTGAAAAAAAAATTACACCAAATTAACAATCGCTTTATTATCTTTCCAACGAACACCATATATAGTGCTATACAAAAACGAAAAAAATGTTTTTTTAGTGAGTTTTTGTTCATGCAGAAAAAAACACAACGTATTTAGGTAATTTCTTATATAGGCAAGTCACTAATCATGTTATCATAGTATATATGTTTTTGAACCTACTATTACATATATGAATTGCCCATGTTCATGTGCTATAACGATATGCTTAGCATTAAAAGAGGTTGAGATTTTTTTAATCTGCTGGGAACGTAGCATGAGAACCCTTTTGATAGTATAAACATTAGAACAACTTTCTTTAACATTAAAAGAGGTTGAGACTGTTTACTTTTTTATCCTTTTTTTATTAAGTAATATTAGATTTTTTTAACCCCGGAACACTCCCGGGGTAATCAGCTAGTTTTTCTAATATTTTAAACATTTCACAAACGCGTCATGATATTATTATTACTATTAGTGGTTAGATTTAATACTACTCATATACTATGAAATGTGTTGCATTAGGGATGAGCTCGGGACGGTATCGATACCGAACACATACGGTACGGTACGGTATCGGTACGGTACCGGTATGATATCGGTATTTTGCCTTAAAATACCGATACCATACCGATCCCGTACCGATACCGATAATACCGAAGCCGAAAATCCATAAATATGGGTACCGATACCGATCCCGAAACCCCTCGGTTCGGTATCGGTTCGGTACGGTATCAGGATCGGGACGAGACGGGATCGGTATTTGGCCTTGTATGCTCATCCCTATGTTGCATAACATAAAACCCAAATATCATGTGTAACTAGCGCTGAGTTAGTGGTATTATCTCAAATCTCTCTAATCAAGTAACCCTGGTTTAGGAACTAATTTTGTTTTGCTTGTTCCATATGCTTAAATTATCTAAAAGATTGAGAATACTAAACATTGTTTGATCAACTAAGCCATCTATCCTAATCAAATTATGACTCCTAATTAATTAGATAATTATAGGGAAAATTAGGGGTGAGCATTTCGTGGTTCGGACCCACAGGAACCTTGGACCCGACCCACGAGACCCTTGGACCCGAACCTTTTTAAATATATGGGTCGGTTTTCGGTTCTAGATTTATATGAATTATCGGTTCCAGGTCGGGTCGGTTCCAAACCCACGGTTCTATTATAAGAACCACAAGAACCGTTTGTATTTTAATTAAAAAATAAAATAAATAATCTTTTTAGTCTTTTCACTATTCGTTTTTACGTTTTATTGTAATCGATTTCATGTAATGTTAATACAATAGTAAAAATATTATTTATAATAATAACAATGTATTTTTCTTGAAATATTTTTCAGGTTAATGGATATGCATAGATGTGATATATTATATAATATATATATATATATATATATATTATATCTAAATTTGAAGTAAATATTTATATATGTCGTTCTGATGTCTGTGTGTGCGTATTTATTATGTATACATAATATATTCACATAATGTTTCTAGTGATGAGAATAACAAAATTGTTACGAAAACATAAGTCGAGAAACGGAAAGTGACTTAAAAAAGAGACTCATGGGCTATTGTTAGACTGTCCGTTGTGGAAGCACGAGCAGCACGACACGAACGAGGTTTCAGCTCTCGTGCTCACCCCCAGCCACAACAACGTACCCCACGCGAACAGTCCCGGCAAGAGCACAAGCGATGGTGGTCGCGTGGGTTAACGGGAAAAAGTGACTTTGGTCGCGTCGTTGCTCACCCCCAACCACAACGGGGTCAAGTGACCGGATTACTTGATAGTCACGTCGGTGGCTCGCACCCGTTCGCTCACGCGTCCAAAACGGACGATCTTAGAACCATATGGATGAATTCTTTTACGAGCATGGTAAAAGAATAGGAATATGTAAATCCTTTAAAAGTAGTTATTACATTAAAAGGTTCTAGAGGGTCAGACCCTTTTACCCGACCCATGAGAACCTTTAGGACCCGGAACCACATAGCCTTTTAAGGTTCGGTTCGTGGTTCCTAATTTCAACAATAAAAGGGTATACGGTTCTGGTGGGTCTGGGTCGGGTTGGGTCGGTTCCTGACCCTTTGCACAGCCCTAGGGAAAATGGATTTTAATACTCCCAACTATCGCCTGTTGGCGGATAATACTCCCAACTATCACTTTGGCCATTAGCACTCCAAACTTTCAACTTGTTTGCTTTTATCACTCCCAAACTAACTGAGGTCTAACCCGATTAGTGTTCGTGGCCAAAATGTAAAAACCTAAACTTAAGGGACCCTTTTGAAATTTATTATTATTATTATTATTATTATTATTATATAGCCAGATCTATCTAGAGAGAGAGAGGGGGAGAGAGAGAGAGAGAGAGGGGGGGGGGGAGAGAGAGACGAGAGAGAGACGCAGAGAGAGGAAGACCGGTGGTCTTCTCCACCACCAGCCGAACTCTGGTGGCCGGACCCCTCTGTTGATTATATTAATGAGAACATAAAGGTATAGACATAATATTTAATCAAGTGTACCTGATTTGCTTAACCGTTTAGGAACTTCAGTAATGGAAGACACCATCATCTTGATCGGGTTCCCTTTAGGGTATGCAGTTCTGATGGTTTATGTGTTCTTGCGTTATGAACACATTGAGAGAGAGAGAGAGAGAGAGATAGGGGATGGCTAATGGTGTTATGTTGTTATGATTGTCTCAACCCTAATCTCATAACATCTCTTCATATTTATACATACCCATGGGACACCCTAATAAGGCCCATCTAATGATAGTCCGCCCATCAAAGACATATCTATTATTGGGCTTAGGATAATATTAATAATTGATCAATATAATATAAATGATAATGATGGCCACAAATAAATATAATAAACATAATTTATATTTATTCTAACATTCTCCCACTTGGCCGAGTAATCATTTATTATGAGTATTACATTAGTCTGCAGATTAATACTCATTTTAGTTATAAACCCAAAATGTAGCAGAGAAATACAGCCGTTAAGTCTTTATTCGACTTAGGACCCCCATTAATCATACTACACCCAAATTTAAAACTTAACATTAGGATCAATTAACGTTATGCCCTTAGTTGATTTGTTATATTATTGTCTTTATGCCATTATGCTAGCTTAGCATACTAACAGACAAACAAATCATAATGAGGAAAATTAATCATTAGTCATTAGTCATAAGTCATTCATAGTACGATATGCAGTTGTACATGGTCATTAGTAAAACCATTTTCTCTTAGTTGGCCCTTAGTGAGACTTTATGGGTAATAGACCTTTAGTTATTGGATCCATAAGCATATCATGAATGCATTCGATACAAAATCCTGATTTCCTCTATTTGTTCTTAACATAAGCGAACAATAATTTCGTATCGAACTCTAGTGCAGCTCCTCTCAAACTGTTACTGTTCGAGAAATTAGGGAAGCTGACTTTATCACAGTAAGTCTTCAACTTAGTATTTATATGGAGTTAATAAGTTATGAGTCAACTAATAAATTTACCAACAACATTTAATGACCATTCTGTTGTGATCAGCAACACATTATGTCATGATAACTTAGGTTGTTGTTAACAGTTCCTTATGACTCCTCCATGAGATAGTTATGTCTGCTAACGTTATGATATACCCCGAAATTGACACTCGATTTCCTTTTAATATAACAAAGTTAGAGTAAGAGTAGTCAATCACTTTAGGTTATCACTTCTTCTTTAGATTATAGTCTCTTGTTTCTTAAAGATATTGTAATGTTCCATTAGATGCTTTTCATCAATCTAGACAAGTCTAGTATCAAGCAATACGAACAATATCATAAACAAGCATAGACTTAAATTTACATCAGTCTTCTAATTAATGAAGCATAAGGTGATAATCTCAAATGATCCTATTATCCTCTAAAAGAGAGCAATGTTGTATGTTACATACTTAGGGACCCGCTTAGAGTAAAACTTATGGGATGAAACTAATATCCCGTTGGGTCTATCTCGGTATATTTTGATTCCTATCACGTAAGAAGAATCCCCGATATTCATCATGTCAAAAATTATGCATGAACAATGCTTTGACTTAGGTAACATACACTTGTCAAGAGAAACATCATCTATGTAAGGACAAGTTTTCATTAGTTGCTCCCACTCATCTTGAGGTGGGTTCTTTAATCCACTTAGTTCTTGATGAAGGGAATTTCATTATGATTCAAACACATTTTATGCTTGCATCAACCCATACATGGATCTTATTGACTTACAGACTAAGTGTTCTTAACCTTCAGTTTAGAACTTTCAGGTTGCTTAATGAACATGTAGGTCATTGTTATGGAAAGTTGTCTTAATATCCATCTAATGTGGCTCTTAGTTATTATGAGCTATTAGGACGGTAATGATCATCAAAGAAATCTTTTGTAATGCAGATAAGAAGATTCTTTGATAATCTAATCCCTCTCGAGTATAATCTTTTACAATCAATCTTATCTTACAACGTTCCCATTCGGATCTGGTTCAATTATGAATACCTTTAGGTTATTCAACCAAATCCCAAACGTTATTCTAAATTATGGAATGAGTTATGCTAATAATAGCTTTATTCCATTTAGAAGATTGATTGATACTAATGATTTAATTAGAAGAGGTAGGATCAGTAAACTTTCCAAACATCCTTTTTGTGTTAGTCAGGAAGGTTACATGATCATTAACTTTAATGGGCTTTTAGACCCAGATGACCTCCTGAGTTGAACATTGGGTTTATTATGATACAAACTTGGCTTTAGTTAGGTGTTTTATTTTCAGGTATATAAGGAGCAATATTAGTTTCTAAATGTGTAAGAGTTGGTGCAGTAAGGTGTACAAGAGGAATAATCGAAGTTAAATTTGGAGTTAAACGTAATGAGTCTCGAATTTTAATGAGTCTCTCCCCCGCATCTTGTACTTCCGAAAAGTCATAATAAGGACTTGTACTGCACCCATTTACCTTAGAGATCTTAATGAATTCAGCATGCTTGAGATCTAACATTTGGAAGATCCATAGATTTTAATAGAGAAAACAACCTAATGATGTTTATTGTCGTTTCTCTTAATGAGGATTACTTTAGTAAGAAATCTAAGTTCGTCCATATTTTGGCATCCACAAAACTTTGTTAGGAGTACGTTAAATGCTAAGGAGACAAGTTGTGATAGAGCGTTGTCCAGTGCAAGAGGTGTAATTTGAGGATAGATCAAATTTCCGTTCCCCCCACCTCTGTAACTTTTGCAAGTCATAAGTAGGACATCTAATGCTCACACTAATCTTTTTGGTCTCTTAGTACCTCCACATAATAAGTTTTAACGATGCGTGTGAATGAGAATATTTCATATATTTTAAACTTGATTTCCCTTATCGTCCAAATTTCATAAGAGATTTTAAGGACATACTTAGAGGGAATATTATTAAATATATATGAATTGATTTCTTTAATAATTTGGTCTGTAGGAAACGAAATAGATACGGTTAGATATTTATCTAAGCTCCACTGATGTCAATTAGTTATGACTTATGATGGAAACCCATTTATTCCTTTCGCCATTTAATGTTTAGGGCGTTTAACACATGCTTTAAAGTCACTGAGAATAAGATTTGATAGCCAAGCATCCTTTAGTGACCTGGTCATGATTTCTCATGAAATTTTGGTCTTAGTGGATGAATTGCATGGGTCTCATTTTCCTTTGTTAAATTCTCATTTTCATGATAACAAAGTTGTGAAAACATTATTGGATCATCTAGTTTTATTTCATAATGTTTCTATTCAGATAATGACAACAAACAATATGAGAGTTTAACTTAATAGTGGCTTTGAGTTGGTCATTAAAACCTTGTAACTGTCAAAATTGTAGCTTTTAGTATTGATACTAAATTCTGAGTAATCTCAAGAATATCATAAGGCATCATAAAGCTTCAACACTAAGATCAGTTATTAATGGTTAATAGACCCTTAATTTTGCCACCAACTCTCATCTTAAGTATTTGTTGAATTATAGTAAGGAAACGTATAAAACTAGACTCAGCCATCATGTGTTAATTGGAATTCATTAGCATTTGTGGAGTTAAATATCCTTAATTAGGCACTACATATCTTAGCCAGCCATTCTCCTTTCTTATGGGTAATCTTTTTTGCTTATGCCTATGCTTAATGGCACAATTTTGCTTAGTAAGACTTTCCCTTTGGAGAAACTTATAGTTGAAAGTAGTACATGTATCTTGTTTCCAGACCTTATAATTATCCTCTCTACGGTAGTTATTTTTCCTCTTTTGGGTTTAATGGTAGTAAGGTGAATAACATCAACTTTTCTAGTTTAATGCGTTCTTTTTCCTGTACGTAATTCGCTATCAACCCACTCATTTTACTTTGATATTTCTGAGTGTTATAGTTTATTCATAATACAAATCTAATCGTACTGATGGAAAGGTTATTATGCACTAGAAATTTATTGATTTCCATGTGTAACCCCTTAGTTTTATGGGTCATGTTATTCAATATTAGGATGTATTCACAGATGCCATTTAACCATAAAGTTAGATTTATTTATTTCATGCTTCTTGGGAATTCGTTATATTCTTTCATTCCATAGATAATACATTAGTCTTAGGAATTTCAGAATCTTTAGTAGCTCACCTGATAGGAATCAGTAAAAGAAGTTCTTAATTACCATAAGAGACATTTTATTCCACTTCTTATGCTCATATGTTATTCTGTAATACTTTATCAGATAGAGCGTAGGAATGTCATGTCTTAAGAGGTAACTTAATAAGAACTAAAAGTTGAGAAAACTCTTCTTAGTTTTGATAATAAGAGTGGATTATTTAGTTGAGATAGTAATTTATAGAAGAATGTGAGATTAGTTTCGAGTTACGGGTATTGATGTAAGGCAGACTTAGATTATGATCGTTATATTAATGAATGATCATTAATTGTGAGGATCAATTTTGTAATGAAGACGTGATAATATCATAACACCAACATAAGCTACTTAAATAACATGCTCTAGCTTTGGCTATACGCTATTTATCTAAGTATTGAATTGCCGACAGTGAACGTAACCCATCACCTTTGGGCAGAAGTGAGACATTCAAAGTCCTAATGCATTACGCTCAGTTTACCAACATAATCTGTTACACATCACCTTTGGGCAGAAGTGAAACCTTATGGCACTTATGTGAACGAGCTACAATGCTTAACGGGATCTTTATAACGAACTAATGTGACACATCACCTTTGGGCAGAAGTGACACCTCAAAATGTTATTTCAAGTTAAGCAAAGTTTTATAATGTTTTGAATAAACTTGATACATTGGTTTTTATCAAAACTGTAAATTTTATTAGAGATCCCAAAAAAATAATGGGTTCTCAGTAATCTTATGAGTTCCTGAAAAAGGAAGAGTTCTCGAATTAGCTTATGAGTTCTCGAAATAATGGGTTCTCAAAGAATTGAGTTCTCAAAAAAATTATATGAGTTCTCAAATAGCATAAGGGGTTCTCGGAAAAATAATGAGTTCCCGGAAAACTTATGAGATCTCGAATAAATCATGAGTACTCGAAGAGTTAATGAGTTCTTAGATATCATAATGAGTTCTCGAATGTCATGATGAGTTCTCGAATATCAGAATTAGTTCTCGATTTACTGATGAGTTCTCGAATATTATGAGTACTCGAATAACTTATGTTTTCGGATAACTTTAATAGTTCTCGGATTCTTTAATAGTTCTCGAAAAAATATTGGTTCTCAAATACATGATAGTTCTCGATAAATAAGATGGGTTCTTGGAAACATTATGGGTTCTCGAAAAAACATTATGGTTTTTCGAAGATGAAGACCTTGACCGAGAACTTCTGTCCGTGAATCTAATCGAAAGCTTTAAAACCGAGAACTTATACACCGAGGACCATTATCCAAAACTTAACTAATAATCCGAGAACTAAATTCGTTAACCTTAAAACCGAAAACTTATTATTCAAGAACTAATACTAAATAAACGTGGTTCGAAATTTTAGGGATTATACAGAATATCAGTTTCCTATTTTAAAGGAATTTTAATTATCTCCAAAATTTTCTAAGATTTCAAAATCAGTTTATCATCTTAGTTGATTTCGAAAATAACAGGAGATAAAACTAAGATCCTAAGTTTCAGGAAACATGATCTGATCCGTTTTCAAACCAAAATATACTAAAATTTTCGGTTTTCTTATGTGTTCGTGAAGAACATTAACAAAAAATATTAACATAAATCATATAATGTTTATCTCATGAATCCCTAGTTATCTCCTATTGAATTTATAGAGTGGATTCAATTTAAAATAATAATAATAATTTTTTTTTTAAATCAAATTATTATGTGAATCATTATGAAACAACAACACTGATTGAATGAAATTAATTTATATCATTCTAATTATTATTTTTTTTCTTCGAAATCACATAACAACCTTTAGCAAACGATTTATTAATATAATCAACATTGCTCTGATACCACATGTTGATTATATTAATGAGAACATAAAGGTATAGACATAATATTTAATCAAGTGTACCTGATTTGCTTAACCGTTCAGGAACTTCAGTAATGGAAGACACCATCATCTTGATCGGGTTCCCTTTAGGGTATGCAGTTCTGATGGTTTATGTGTTCTTGCGTTATGAACACATTGAGAGAGAGAGAGATAGGGGATGGCTAATGGTGTTATGTTGTTATGATTGTCTCAACCCTAATCTCATAACATCTCTTCATATTTATACATACCCATGGGACACCCTAATAAGGCCCATCTAATGATAGTCCGCCCATCAAAGACATATCTATTATTGGGCTTAGGATAATATTAATAATTGATCAATATAATATAAATGATAATGATGGCCACAAATAAATATAATAAACATAATTTATATTTATTCTAACACCCTCAACCAAACACTCTCATCTTCTCCGACGTGAAGAGAGAGACGTGAACAGGGAGAGATAGAAGAGAGAGAGAGTACGTGAACAGAGAGAGATAGAAGAGAGAGAAAGAGTACACGTAGAGAGAGAAAGTTGGAAGAGAGGGAGAGCTCCGGTTGACCTCCGGTCATCTTCTCCGACTATCCATATGTCTCCGGCGTATGAAGTGCATTGCAGACTGCGTTTCAGTGATGAGCATGTGTTTTCATATCGTGAAAAATGAACAAAGATGGCACAAACCTTTGCTAGTGATAGAGGTGTTTATAGCCGGATATCTAAAACTTCTGGGAACCTGGTTTTACTATCTGAATCCGTATATGAAGTTTAGGTTTAAGTTTGTTTTTATTTGTTAGTATGTTTTTAGTTTTAGCTTCAAGTTTGTTTGTTTGTTTTAAATTTGTTGTATGTTTTATATGTAGGTTTTAAGTGTTTTGTTTTTCAATTAATGGGTTATCTATTTACTATTTTTTTTTAAAATTCGCATTTTTAACATACATAATTTAATATTATAATAAAAATAAATAATATTAAAAATATTTTAAATAAATTATAAATAGATTAAAAAATTAGATGTAGATTATTAAATAAAAGAAAAAGTAGGTGATTGTTGGAGGAAAAAGTGGGTTTAGAATGATTGAGGTATAGAATGATGTGGCATGCTAATGTAATGGATTTATTCATTGGACACGTCTAGAGATGCTCTAAGTTGAATGAGCAAATAATAAGATTTATCATCAAGCGAGTTTTAAAAGAGCTAAACAAGTTCGTGATTCACGGGTTTATTGATTGTTTATGAACTTATCTGTTTTCTCCCTCATTGCTTTTAGGTTTATGTTTTCTCCTATCATTGATTTTAGGGTTCATTTTTAGATTCGTACACAGAATTATTTAAAGATTAGTGATTTGTAATTTTATTTTTGCATGTAATAAAAATACTTCGACTATGTTATTTTTTTACACAATATAGGTCATTTATTTTCTATTGTATAACACCGTGTAATACACAAATCTATAACCTAGTTATAACACACACACACACACACACACACACACACACATATATATATATATAGGATAATGTGGAAACTTTTGTTATATGGTAAACTCTGGAAACTCTGACTTCCAATTTTTTTTTATTTTTGAAAAAAAATAGGGCATGTAATATACATGATTTTAAGCATTTTGAGCCAAAAAAATCAAAAAAGCGTCGAGTAGTTTTTTTGTTTTAAAATAAATTTTTGACTAACACATGTTAAGCGAAACTAACACGTGTTAACCATTTGTTACCCGAAGACGGTTTTTTATTTTTTTTAAAAAAATGGCTCGGCGCTTTTTCCATTTTTTGGCCCAAAATGCTTAAAATCATGTATATTACATACCCTAAAATTTTCATATAAAAAAAGTCGGGAAGTTAGAGTTTCCAGAGTTTACCATATAACAAGGGTTTCCAATATAACTTATACTATATATATATATATATATATATGAACGATATATGTAAATAGGGTTAGGATCATGTGAGAACCTTAATGAGTTGTGAGAACTAGAGAACCATTGTGAACCATAGATCTTAGTGATCCAATGGTTGAGAACTAGGGGTGCAAACGAGCCGAGCCGCTCGCGAGCTACTCGAACTCGGCTCGGTAAAAAGCTCGAAACGAGCCGAGCCTTATCGAGCTCGAGCCGAGCTTGAGCCTAAAACAAAGCTCGTTTATTTATCGAGCCCGAGCTCGAGCCTGACGTATGAAACTCGTTAGGCTCGTCGAGCCTTATCGAGCCTATGTATAATATTAGTTTTTTTAATATTTAATCATATTTACCCCTCGTTTAAAGTTGTTTAGTTAACGAGCCCGAGCTCGAGCTTCACTTATCGAGCTTACGAGCCTAAACGAATTATTATTTATATTATTTTTATTTAATAAATTAACTAATAGATAACAAACGAGCCGAGCCCGAGCCGAGCTCGAGCTTGAGAAATTACTACCGAGCCGAGCTCGAGCTTTGAAAACAAAGCTCGAATCGAGCCGAGCTCGAGCCCGAGCTCTTATAAGTTAATCGAGCTCGAGCTCGGGCTCGGCTCGGCTCGTTTGCACCCCTATTGAGAACCAATGTTTGTGTTTTTTTTTAGTGGGTTTATATAAGTTGTTGATTAATTTATAATAAAAAACAAGTTTAAGGGGAATTTTCGGTATGAAAGAACAATCAAACCTGCCATCTCGTTTCCCTCCCACTGTCTGTAACACCCCAACCGATGGCGGAAACATCGAGGTGCCACATACGAATGATTGTTCAGTAGTTCATGGTAGTACACAAGTTTAAATAATCCTTTAATTCATTACAATATTGAATTACATTAAAGTCTACATCAAATAATCAAACAAAGCTTCAAATATCTCCTCATGCTAGCTCTAGACTTCAAGCATCAGTATTTCCTGTTGAGTTTGGAAAAATGAGGGGGTCAACTAGAAGTTGGTGAGAATACATAAGCCATGTCAAGCAATTAAGTTTAAGAATAAAAGTTTAGCAATTCACATGTCTATTGTAAGTTTAAGTCTACATGAATAAGCATAATATGTTGAATCGACATAATCAAACCTCCGACTAGTTTAGGTCCATCCCGTCATCTACGGTTCACCTTAGTAATATGTTGGAACGATAACAATCACCCACGCTACCTATGTAGGAGGTACGCGTATCCGGGTGGGGTTGTCAATCCAATAGATCTATTATTGAGTATCGCCGGCTTGGCCATAGCTAATGATTATGTAATGTTGAAACTCGTTGAAACTGTTGTTGACTAATTCATGAGGCAATAAAGTTTACAACTAGACATGCATGTTGAATTGCTTAAATAAAATGTTGCAAGTATAAAGAATCGCATAAACATGGTTACGTAAACTCACCTGTAATTCACTGTATAAGTACTAGCAAGTAGCAACAAGTCTGAACTTGGATTAATTGAACTCTTGTATCCTATTACAAATAAACGATGCCTTAAATTCTATTGCAAATAAGCTTGTCTTTGTTATGGTTGTAAAGATAGTTTATCCAACTACCTAGACTCGTATTGTAAACAATACGTGTCTTAATGTGTATAACTTAACGAACCGATGGTAACTTGGTTTGGTTTCACAAGAATATATACGTATGTGTAGTTACTTGGAATAACGCTTTAATATATCTTTCAATGTCTCGACTTGGCATTATGTCAACAATAAATTTTGGTTAAAGAAATAATATTTACGTAGCTTGAATCGAATGTTAATTCGTCTCGTATCTTGGATAGTATATATGTTTCTAGATGTTTCTATTTTAATGAGGTGAAGTTTGGGAGTTAAGAATATCATTTATAAAAACACGAATTTCGTTTACACGTAATTACAACATGAAAGCCCGATTTGTTTCTTATATTTTATACAAATTTGGGCAGAGTTTCCTCTGTTTTTGTAAGAAACCGACAACTCATGTTGTCTAATATTATTCCCAAAATCAATAGTCAAATTTCACAACACGCAACATTATTTAACTAAGTTATTTTACTCGACGAATGGTTTAACTTAAAACGCTAAAATATTGAGAAACTATACATTTCGACAAGTGATATGTAGACATATGTAGTTTAACATTTAATTATCCTCGCGACATTAAGTATATAATAAGTTAGTTATTTTTCCGTTCCTTCAAGACACTAAAATAAAATAGTTTTTAGTCGCAATCGGTTCGGTTCGCTTACACTTTTAGAATAAGTATTTATATACAATATACACGAAAAAAAAATAAATAAATAAATAAAATAAAAATAAACTAAGATCGTGGCGCGCGTTATACCTTCCCGCGAACAACTCTCGAATCGACACGCATTCGTCTAGAACCGAGTTGACTGATCTGACCCGACTTGACTGTTGACTGGAGTTGACCAGCTTTGACCACAGTTGACCAAGTTGACCCATGTCTCAACAACCGGATCTACTCGAACACTTGATCCGAAAAGAAAGCAAATTGAAACTACCGATACTAACACCCAGATTATTGACTGAAACACCCCTTTCAAGCATCTATAATCGACTGTCCAGATCTGACCGGAAATCAAATAAACACCCGCAGCTGGAAAACTATTACTAGCGTCACCGTCGTGTCCCTCTTCATTCGTCGGCAAGTCGGGGTGGCAACCGAGATCCAAACCCACGTCACTGCTGCTCCACAACAGTAACAAATCCGGAATCAACATCAAAACGAAACCCACGATCTGGAGCCACTGTGGTTATTCGTAATCGTGATGTTATACTGCTACCGTTGCTGTTTGTGATGTGATGGAAGGGTGTCGTGTAAAAATAAGAGGAGAGGGATAGATGCGAGGGGGAGGGGGTTTGGTGGCTCGTGTGGTGGCTGTTGATGGCTCGGGTGGTGGTTGACGGCGGAGCCGCGTGAGAGTGGTCAGAAGGGTGTGGCGCTGCTGTTGCTGCGTCACGGTGGCTGTTGTACCACCGGTGACCGAAGATGGGGGCCGGCCGGTGGTCTCGAGGGAAGGAGATGAAATGGTAGTTGGCTCGGTGCTTGTGTGGGTGAAGGGGAAAAGGTTAGCGGTAGTTGTTTGGGTGGTTGTTGGCGACGAAGGATTGCAGGGAAGGGAGAGAGCAGGGGTATTGAAATGGTGAGGTGAGTGAAGGAGTTTGCTTGGTGGGGGTTGCTCTACTATTGTTATTTAAAGAGAAAAGGGTGGGAGAAGACCAAAGTGATGGAGGCTAGGGTTTGAGGTTGAAGATGATAAGATGAAGAAGAAGAAGACTTTTGGGGTTTTAAATAGGTAGGGTCTTGGGTAGGTTAAGTGGAAGGCATCACGTATACTAACTCGTACCGGCTCGGGTCTCGTTTATGAACTGGACCCGTTATCAATAACATAATTATTTCATAAGTTATATAACTGTAGTGTGAATTAAACTAGCATTTGGACTATATATTTATATATATATTGAAGGGATAGGGAGCCTAATCTGAAGGGCGTCCCTATCCCCGCAAGGTAACAACCCTGCGCCAGGTCACGGCGCAGGAGCATACTCGCGCGAGAACAGGCAATCAACATCCTCGCGCGCCGGCACAGATGATAAGCAACAACTAATACCTGATACGCGCGTGCCACCACACGCGGAATATTCCCTTGGCACGTCAGAGGAGGTACAAGGGATGACAAAAGGAAGATTCATAAGGATCTGTGTCAGAGCATACACCAACAGAAGAAGGACATGTGGCAGATAGTACAAAAGGTGAACGGCTGCACTGTACACGCTGTCGTGAACAGCGACCAGCAGGCATTACCTCGCCCACTGTCAGACGTCAAATCAGCCAGCAGAGATAGCCTGGACACTGTAGCAAGTACGACATTACTGTGCACCACCAGAAGGCCGCCACGTGTCCAACTACAACAACGACCACACTGTAGCCTGATGTCATCAACAGTGCCTCGTCCTTTCCCGCCATTTCCAGAAGGACCATGGGCTTGGGTCCCGGTTGGGCCCAAGCCAATGGTGTCACTAGTGGGCCTCTCCATGCAGCCCACTACTAAGCCTATAAATAGCACCAGATACAACTCATGTATTCATTCACAAATACAGCCATCACAAATATACTCTCTACTTGTAATTCTCTCTTGTTAGTAATAATATTCCGGTGTACTTACAGTGGACGTAGGTCATTAACGACCGAACCACTTAAATCTCTTGTTCGTAGCACACACAATACATATCACACTCACCTTAACAAACTCTCGGGTTACCATAACGGTTTGGGTAAAGGATTAAACCTGTAGTTACATAAGTACTAACCCCCCGGAGGTCAGTCTTAATCTCCGGTGTACTTATTGTTTCTTCATTGGCGCCATCCAACGGTTAGAACAGCTCTTTTCACCCATCTTTTAACCCACCCATGGCTGAACCCAACCCTAACACCTCCGGCATGCACCGAGCCGGAGACGAAGATGTCCAACAGCCGGACAACCAAATCACACCTAACACTGTCGTCAAACAACCGACATCCCGGCTCGACAGATCAGCTGTTGAAATCCGTGATGTCGAGTCAGATGATGACAGTCAAGAACTCTCCGAGGAGGACCCAGACCAGTGGCTCCTCCGTCAGAATGCCAGAAGTGCTGCAATCTATCAACGAAAACTGTTACAGCAAGCAAAAAAGAAAGGTAAAGCACTTGCTTTTGATACTCCGTCAAAAGCAAAGTACAAGAAGAAAGATACGGCCGGTCACGGTGACGGTCGTAGCGGGGAGCTCGGCGGAAACGTCAGAGCTCGGGGCTACGCCAAATCACGTGACGAGCCAGACGGTTATGAATCGTCAAGCAGCGACTCTGGGAACAAAGGGAAGAAATACACTCCCACGTCGCGAGACAGTGAGATAGACGATGACTTGGTCAAACCATTTCGACCAAAAGCTTTTGCCGAGAAATCCAAGTTTGTCGCCCGCATCGCGGCTGCCAAAATACCCAGGAAGGCCAAACTTCCAAGCAGCATCGGTAGATACGATGGCCTGCGTGATCCCGACGACCATGTGCACGACTTTGAGTGCGCGGGTATGTCCGTAGACTGGCCCGTCCAAGTATGGTGTCACCTTTTCGCTCAAACCCTCACGGGTGCCGCCCGGGTGTGGTTCGACAACCTCCCGGCGGGAAGCGTAAAAGATTTCGACGACCTTACAGAAAAGTTTGGCAGTCACTTCTCACATTTGCGGAAACACAAGAAGGACAAAGCACACATCTTGCTATGTCGCCGCTATGATCATGAGACAATTGAGGACTACATCGTCCGTTTCAACAAGGAGGCCTTGCAAATAGGCTGTGGGGAGGAGCTCACCCGGGCCGCGTTCATTCACAATGTGCGCAGCCCAGATCTCATGAAATGTCTAACTGGCAAGGATGGCATCCCAGAATCCTGGGATGAACTCATTCGCTCAGCAAAGATATATGCATCCTCCGAAAGATCTTTTAATCAACTACACGGCTTCCAACCACAACACCATAATAATAATAGTAAACACAAAAACAAATCTGTTTGGAGCCGCATCTCGGGCGCCACCGACGAGGGGAAATATTCACCCGCAGGGGACGCCCGCCAAATCATTAGCTCGAAGCAAACGCGAGAACAACGTGGACACTCCAAGAAAAACCACGATTGGACTCCGTTAACTAAAACTCCTTCACAGGTCTTGAAGACCGAGCATGTCACACTCAAGGAGCCTAACCCCCTGGGGAAGCGCCGAAATGTAGACCGTAGCAAGTTCTGTGAGTACCATAATGACTACGGCCATCTCACAGACAACTGTTATAGTCTAAAAATGGAGATAGAGGCAGCGCTGAAATCAGGCCAGCTCGGCCACTTGGTTAAAAATGTTCACCGAGCTGGCAAAAGCCAAGGAAACGAGGAAACCCAAGGCGAGGGATCACGGAAGAAGATCCGCGACCTTAACACCCATGCTGCAACACTAATTCCCCGCCATCAATGCAACATGACACGGCGGGGTAAGAACACCCAACATGGGAAGCGCACCCGAATACAGCCTCTAGACGACTCCTGGAAGGAGGTAGACATCCTCATGCCAAGGGTCAGAGGTGGCGCCTCTTGCACTGCTCCACTAGTAATCACTGCCGTCTTTGGACATTACCGCACGCGGTACATGTTTTTAGACGGCGGCAGCAGCACAGATATCATGTATGACCAATGTTTTCAACAGCTAGATGAAGAAGACAAGGCGAAGCTCATTCCGGTCAATGAGCCAATCTCTGGTTTCATCCATGAAACCATCATGCCCCGCGGCATGCTCTCTTTGCCTGTAACATGGACGGATGGTACACACGAGCGCACAGAAATATGCGACTTCATGGTCCTACCAGCCACATCAAACCATGACATACTCCTAGGAAGAGAAGGCATTGCTCACTTCAACGCCAACGCCTCCACGGCGCATGCAATGGTTGGTTTTCCCACCAAAACAGGCGTTGCCTTCATCCGGGGGAACAAAGATTGCCATGTCACGGAGACAGCCAAACCGCCAAAGATGGTCAAGACAAATGCCCACACAGAGCCGGAAAAATGGGCGCTCAACCCCAAATTTCCGGAGCAAACGGTGACCATTGGCCATGTAATCTCCGAATCCATACGAAATCATTTGAAGCAACTTCTGATCAGCAATATAGACATTTTTGCATGGCAACCGGAAGATATGGTGGGTGTTCCGCGGGACATAGCGGAACACAGGCTTAACGTATATCGTTCCGCAGAACCAATTGTACAGAAGAAGAGAAGTATGGGCCCGGAGAAAACAAAGGCCATGAACGAACAAGTCACCGAGCTGCTCAATGCGGGCATCCTCCGCCCCATCAGATATCAAACTTGGGTGGCCAATCCCGTCATGGTCGCCAAAGCGAACGGAGGATGGCGCATGTGCGTCGATTACAAAGACATCAACAAAGCGTGCCCAAAGGACTGTTATCCCCTACCAGAGATCGATTTGAAGGTGGACTCCCTCGCCCCATACAGATTCAAGTGTTTCCTGGACGCCTACAAAGGATATCACCAAATACAAATGGCGAAAGAAGATGAAGACAAAACAGCGTTCCGCACAGACGCGGGTATCTTCTGCTACACAAAGATGCCTTTCGGCCTGAAAAATGCGGGCGCCACATACCAACGCCTGATGGATACAGCGTTCGTGAAAGAAATCGGCGTACGGCTTGAAGTGTACGTCGATGATTTAGTGATCAAAAGCAGGGAAGAAACCGACATGCTACAAGACATCCAACAAACATTTCACCAGCTACGAAAGGTCCGCATGAAGCTAAATCCAAGCAAGTGCTCGTTTGGAATGGAAGAAGGGAAATTTCTGGGAGTCATCGTTACGCGGGACGGGTTCCGCGCCAACCCAGAAAAGGTACAAGCAATCGAGCGGATGCCATCTCCAGCCTCCGTTAAAGAAGTGCAGACATTGATGGGCCGCCTGGTCGCCCTAAACCGTTTCCTATCCAACTACGCTTCAAAGTCATTTCCTTTTGTCGACACCTTGAAGAATTGTTTGAAGAAGAGTAACTTCCGCTGGACAACCGAAGCTGAGTCAGCTTTTCAACAAATGAAGCAGTGTTTGATGAACCTTCCTACACTAACAGCCCCGCTCCCTAAAGAGCCACTCACGCTCTATCTCTCAGTCACGGAGCGGGCAATCGGCGCAGTCCTGATGGTCGATCGTAAAGGCGTGCAAACGCCTATCTATTACATCAGCCGCACGCTGTTAGATGCGGAAACTCGGTACACCATAATGGAAAAGCTGGTCCTAGCTTTAATTCACGCTTCCCGAAGATTGCGCAGATACTTCCAAGGCCACCCGATAAACGTCCTCACGGACTATCGGATTAACGACATTTGGCCAAACCAGAATTGTCAGGAAGACTGGCGAAGTGGGCTATTGAGCTCGGAGAGCACACAATCAGTTATAAGCCCCGACCCGCAATCAAGGGACAAGTATTGGCAGACTTCGCAACCGAGATCCCAGCCGACAAGGTTCAAGAGTGCCGAGAAGAAGAATCGCCTGCGCCAGCGCACGACCCATCGCAAAAGTGGTCCTTATACACTGATGGCGCCTCCAACGGAGACGGTGCTGGCGCCGGTTTGCGCCTCATCAGCCAAGACAAACATGAGTTCACATACGCCATCCGCCTCGAGTTCAAAAGCACAAACAACGAAGCGGAATACGAAGCGTTGCTGGCAGGCCTCCGCATAGCGGAAAAAATGGGGGCCAGACACGTAGAGGCACATGTAGACTCCTTGTTGGTAGCACGGCAGATCAATGGGGCATACGATGCGAAAGACGAAACCATGGCTCTATACCTGGAGCAAGCCAAGCAACTCATGCGCAAGTTCGACACATGCACAGTCGAACACATCCGACGCAGCGAGAACAAACCCGCCGACGCGCTCAGCAAAATGGCATCCACGGTTTTTGAGCACATGGCAAAAGAGGTCCGCGTCGAAGTACGAGATAAACCATCGGTCCCCGCGCGCCAGGTCAATGTCACTCAAACAGGTAACGCGTCATGGATGACACCGATCAAAGCCTTTTTATCGTCGGGAATTCTGCCCAATGACAAACTAGAGGCCCGGAAGATAAAAAACAAGGCCCTGCAATATCAACTGACCGATGACATCCTGTACCGCCGCTCCTACTTGGGGCCACTCTTGCGCTGTGTTGACCCGGCAGAAGCCTCCTTTCTTCTCAAAGATATACATGAAGGAACGTGCGGGTTACACGCGGGCCCAAGAATGGTAGTGGCAAAGCTGATGAATGCAGGATATTACTGGCCTGGCATGCACGTCGACGCAGTTAACGAGTTACGCAAATGTGACAGCTGCCAGCGCCATGCCCCAAACACCTTGCGCCCAAAGAACAATCTCGTACCAGTTACCGCGGCTTGGCCCTTCCAAAAGTGGGCTATTGACCTAGTCGGACCATTCCCGGCGGCGCCGGGTAATGTCAAATATTTGGTCGTCACTATCGACTACTTCACTAAGTGGGTCGAAGCGAAACCTCTGGCAAAGATCGATGGCGCACATGTCAAGAAATTCATCTGGGAGTTCATTATCTGTCGGTTTGGATTGCCGATGCAACTGGTCAGTGACAATGGAACACAATTCGAAGACCAGGCCCTCCAACAATGGCTGGCTCAAATGGGAGTCACGCAAATCTTCACATCCGTTGCGCACCCGCAAGGCAACGGTCAGGTAGAAAGAGCCAACCGCACAATCGTTGAAGGCATCAAGACAAGGCTCGGAACCAGGCGAACAGGGTGGGTAGACGAGTTGCCGCACGTCTTATGGGCCTACCGTACCCTCACGAAAACAAGCAATGGCGAAACCCCGTTCAGCCTAACATACGGGTCCGAGGCGGTAATCCCTGCAGAAATAGCTTGCCCCACGGCAAGGGTATTGATGGCAAACACAACCGACAATGATAAAGAACTCCGCATGAACCTCGATCTGTTAGAGGAACGCCGCGACCTCGCGGAAATAAAAGAAGCAAGTTACAAGACCCAACTCGAGCAATACTACAACAAGCATGTGAAGGAGCAAACCTTCAAGATTGGGGACTACGTCTTCCGCAACAATGAAGCTTCCAACGCCGAAAAGCCTGGGAAGCTCGCCCCAACTTGGGAAGGCCCTTACAAAATTCAAGAAGTGCTCGGGAAAGGTGCCTACGCATTAGAAAGGCTCGATGGCACCCCTATTCCAAGATCATGGAACGGCGCTCAATTACGGCGCTGTTATTTGTAATTTAAAATGGCTACACATGCCATATCATTAATGAAAACGTTTCCTATATCTGTGTTTCTACTTGTACTTTCCGCGCCAGGGTCTTCAAGACTTAGGCAAAATCACGTCGGACCAAACACGCTAGCAAGGCATGCCTTCAAGGCGCGCCACGTGCGCGTCGGGCGCCTACTCAAGCAGCGTAGTCTTCAAGACGGATTTACTCGCCGGACCTACAACACCGCATAACAACAACATGCGCCCCAACTCTTGTCTTCTAGAGTCATTGCAACTCGGACAACAGAGTAGCGCGCCACATAAACGCGGTAAACGGGTCTTCAAGGCGAGGCGATCACGCGCCTAAGTCGGACTCAATGGCACAAGTCGCCTCCGCTACAATCTTCAAGGCGAGAAAGTGTTAAACACTTAGACGTCGGATTGTCTAGCCGAGCGCGCGCTCTAACTCTTACTTACACACTGGGTGACGACTTGGTTAAATAAGTAAATTAGAGACGAGACAACACGATATAACAAACAAAAGTTTCATTAACAAAGGGAATTAAAAACCCTTCTATATTTACAAGGAAAAGAAAAGTTACAAGTATTAAAAGGCCTAATCACTGGTCAGCTGCGCCGGAAGGCCCCTCACCAGAAGCTTTCGCCAGCGCATCAGACGTTTCTATAAAATATCTAAGGGCCGCAGGTGGATCCGCGTTCTTGTTGCAGTCCGCAAGCACTTGGAGGATGGGGAACTCTATCTTCTCGAACTTTTGGAGTTCCGCCTCATACTCATCCTTCAGTGGCTTGCCATAATGTTCCGCGTCCACGATGCGCCCATTATTTTGCGCATGCAAGAAACCGTCTTCATAGCCCTCGCCATAACCGTAGGCTTAGGCACTGGCAGCAATGGCGGCAACCTGGTCTCCAAGCAGAGGCTCCTGCCAAAATCTCTTGAAAACCTGCGCATAGAAACAAAGTTAGCATATGGAAAAGACAAGTCTCAAAAGCAGAGAAAGCGCGAAGACTTACCCCAGCCATCCCGTCTGTCATCAACCATTTGATGGAGTCCTGCATCTGGGACTGGGCGGTGACAGCTTCATCCAGTAGCAACTTGGCCGCCTCACCTTCCTTCACAGCAGCAAGGCGAGCCTGGTCACAAGAATCCAGGTCTCGCTCCAGGTCCTCCTTCGCACCGAGGACCTGGACCCTCTCCCGCTCCAGCGAAGAGACGCGTTCAGTAGCCGCAACAAGGGCTTCGTCCTTAGACTCGAGCTCCTTGCGCATCTCTACATACTTCGCCGTCCTCTCCGTGAGGGCCTTGCTCTTCTCTTCGAGCCTCTTCACCGCCGTCCGCCGCTCCTCACGCGCCACTGACAGAAGCTCCTTGAGATCGGAGATGTCAGTGTTGGCCTTCTTCCATGATTCTGACCAACGGCGCCTGTCAGCAACCGCGTCTTCTTCAAGTTTGGCAACCTTGGCCTCCGCGTCATGGGCACGGCGGCGGTATTTGGCAATCTCGGCTTGGAAGGCAGCCTCTTTTTCAGCAAGGCTGGCCTTCTCCGCCTCCACCCGCTCCATGTCCCGCCACAACGCCGAGTCACGGCGCCGCAGCGAGTCCATCATGGATAGTTGAGTCGCCTGGTTAACGCACAAGGCGGCTATTAGGTCTTCACGACTCAACATATCCTGGTGAGTGCGCTCATAGGGAGGCACCACCTCGCTGACAAACTCCTCGGCAGCCAAGGAGTTGGAAAACAATGTGTTTTCCCTTATTGCCCAGCGAGGGCGCCAGATGGCGTCACCACCAGACCAACAAGAGCCGTCATAGACTCCTGCTGATTCCCCAACCCTGGAAGACTCGCGCCGATCCCGACGCGAGCCGCTCGCACCAGCCCCAGAGGCGCCGTGCTGGAACAGAGCCCTCTCGAAGGCATCCCCTCCTTCATCGCGAGCCATTTCCCGGCTCTCAGCTTCGGCGCGCTCCATCGCAGCGCGCTCCTCCGCCAGCTTGGCTTTTTCCTCCAAGAACCTTTGCTCTTGGAGGCGAAGGCGGTCCGCCTCAGCCTTCTTGTCTGCCTCAGCCTTTCTTGCGGCTTCATCGGCAGCAGCCTTCTTCTCCGCCTCAGCCCGGCGGTGGGCTTCATCGGCTGCCGCTTGCTTGGCAGCAGCGGCCTTCTCAGCCTCAGCCTTTTGCAAGGCTTCATCGGCCTGCGCCTGCTCCCGCGCAAGCTCCTGCTCCCTCCACAAAGCATCCTCCTCCCTTCCACCCGCTTCGGCGGAAGGAGACAAAGGTGCAGTTGGCACAATCTTCGGCGCCACTGCAAATCAACAATAACTTATTAATAATAATATAACTCATGAAAATAGAAAAGAAGAGAGAGGAGGAAAAAAGAACAACTTACCAGGAGTCTTCTTCCTCAGTAACTTTTGGAAGAGTGGTTGGCGCGCAGGGGCGGCACCAATGCCCATGCTGAAAACGGGCCCGCCATCGCCACCACTCCCAAGAGGACCCTTGGGAACATTAACTGGTTCCGGACCAGGAACCGATCCCTCACCATCTCCAGCGCCAGGCGCGGCTGGAGTCTCCTTTACCGGGCCAGCGGTCCGCGGCCTCTTCCTCTTTTCCAGCTGAGAAGATTCCGCCTCCTCGTCATCCTCGGAGGGTGGGCCATCCTTCCTCCGCCGACGCCCTTTCACAGCTTCTCCTGCTGAAACGGAAGAACCCGAGTCAGAAAGGGTAATCATGGCTCGGTACCTGTGCTTCCGCGGCGCGTGCTTCCAACGACCACGCTCCGCGGACGAGCCTACCGGCGGAGTCTTCCCTACGGTATCATCTCCGAAAATACTATCAAATAAAGGGCTGGGAGACTCACCAGTTGTGCAATAAGGCTTGGGCGCAGCAGAAAGGTCAGGATAGTAGAAACGATCCGCCAACGCATCCAAGCACGAGGTCTGGCCCTCCGCCACAGGCCTCCACTTAATGCCCTTCTCCTGGCGGGCAGCGTAGAATTCAAACTTACTTACACCTGCAAATGACACATCATAAGGAAAGGAACGCGGGAGGCAATAATGATAATAACTAATATAAAATACTTACCCTCCTCCGCGATGTAAGGCTCTTTACCCGCCCGGATGCCGTTCCGGCTCATCCCCAGAAGGAAAAAGATTCCCTCTGTCAGGTTCTGGAACTCCAGCCTAGTGGCGTTGGCGGTAAGGGCAACGAACCAATCCTGCTTCTTGTAATCTTTAAGCAGAGGCATGTCCGCCACGCGCTGACCATCCCCTATTATCTTCCAAGGGAGGCTAACAGGGATGACCCCCCTCTTCACGAAGAAGAACTTCTCCTTTGCCCAATGAAGGGACTTTGGGGTATGGGTGGCCATGGGAGGCACCTTGGGGCGTGGCTTAAAAGAAAACCACATTTCATCCCGCGCCATGAAATAAAACACATTGAACCGCTCAACAGTCGGTTCAATGTCTAAGGCGCGGCACGACGCCTCAAAATGAACTAACCTCAGAAGCCCGAAGGCGGTTAGTTGAGTAGGACCGACGCCATAGGCAACCATGGTATCTATCTGGAAACGGGTGCATGGAAGCCGGAACCCACACTTGGCAAAGTGGGCTTCATAAAGGGCCAGCTGGTCACTACCAGCAGATAAGACGGTGCTGGTCGGAGAAGGAAGCATGGGCTGCCACTCCGGGAGGATCCCATACATAACACAGAACCGGTTAAAGGCCTCCTGACCCCAAACACAGAATGTGTTGGTCATGAGTTTCCTCTCCTTCACTCGGCCATGCTCAACGGTGGTCTCCTGCACCACCTCCTCCGTCTCCCTACCCACAACCTCACCGGAAATGCTGTGACTGTCAGACATTGTGGAAGTTTAAAAAAGAAAAAACCTGGAAATCTCACCGGAAAACTTGGAGATCAACCGGAATCTTCAAACAAAGTGAAAAAGAACGGTTGATGAGATGATTAACAAAGAGAAAACAAGAGCAGAAGACACTCTAGAAAGGAAGAAACTTGAAGTTTCAACAACGAATCTTCAAGATCAGAGAGATCTTTGAAGATTAAACGGAAACTTCAAAGGAAAAGTTGACCGGAAGTTGAGATGAAATTGAGAGCAAGAAGGAAAGAAATAGGAGAAGTAACCATTCATAGCAACATTGCTAATCCTTATATACTCATCGCATTAATGACAGAGGGACCCACCTGGGAAGCGTAAACCGTCACAACTTTTCAAATTCTATGCACGAGATGATGACACGTGTCCGCAACAAAAACGAGCGGCCTGGATGATAGTGTATGACAGTTATACACTACACAGGCGCCGGATGGTCGACACGTGTCGACAGATCTCACAATATCAACCATTCAAGCGCGTGGCAACTCACGCGCCTGACAGACAACACGTGCCCATTGACACGTGGCACAATCTCAACCATGAAGACAAAACGTCAGACGCGTGAAACCCCACGCTCCTGACACAGACGATATATTGATAACTGCAACCACGATGGGACGTGTATCAGTCTGTACAACCAGACAGTCACTGACACGTCAGCAACCACTAAACTTCCATCAGAAGTAATTGATCATTCGAATTCCAGGCGCATTTATTCCAATTTATGAGAGACAAATTCAATGCTAATGATTTAGAATTTATCACAACTCCAGACCCGCATTAAATTACTCCAGCAGCAGTAAATTTCTCAGCGGAAAGTTGACGTAAACTTTCAAAAGACGTTCCCCGCCCAACCACTGCAACGTTGGGGCGGAGAACGTCCTTCGCAGCGGAAAGTTGTAAACTTTCAAAAGACGTTCCCCGCTCAACCACTGCAACGTTGGGGCGGAGAACGTCCTTCACGGCGCAAATTTGACGAAAAACGGAGAAAGACGTTTCCCGCCTAAATTCTCTCAAATCAGAACAATACCCCCAAAGGCTACAACACAAGCAGATGAGCTTTCATCCGCGACTTCTATATTTCGAGTCTAGCACTCCACCTCCTCATCAGCGAGCAGGAGAAGCCCTAGACTAGGGGGACTTGAAGGGATAGGGAGCCTAATCTGAAGGGCGTCCCTATCCCCGCAAGGTAACAACCCTGCGCCAGGTCACGGCGCAGGAGCATACTCGCGCGAGAACAGGCAATCAACATCCTCGCGCGCCGGCACAGATGATAAGCAACAACTAATACCTGATACGCGCGTGCCACCACACGCGGAATATTCCCTTGGCACGTCAGAGGAGGTACAAGGGATGACAAAAGGAAGATTCATAAGGATCTGTGTCAGAGCATACACCAACAGAAGAAGGACATGTGGCAGATAGTACAAAAGGTGAACGGCTGCACTGTACACGCTGTCGTGAACAGCGACCAGCAGGCATTACCTCGCCCACTGTCAGACGTCAAATCAGCCAGCAGAGATAGCCTGGACACTGTAGCAAGTACGACATTACTGTGCACCACCAGAAGGCCGCCACGTGTCCAACTACAACAACGACCACACTGTAGCCTGATGTCATCAACAGTGCCTCGTCCTTTCCCGCCATTTCCAGAAGGACCATGGGCTTGGGTCCCGGTTGGGCCCAAGCCAATGGTGTCACTAGTGGGCCTCTCCATGCAGCCCACTACTAAGCCTATAAATAGCACCAGATACAACTCATGTATTCATTCACAAATACAGCCATCACAAATATACTCTCTACTTGTAATTCTCTCTTGTTAGTAATAATATTCCGGTGTACTTACAGTGGACGTAGGTCATTAACGACCGAACCACTTAAATCTCTTGTTCGTAGCACACACAATACATATCACACTCACCTTAACAAACTCTCGGGTTACCATAACGGTTTGGGTAAAGGATTAAACCTGTAGTTACATAAGTACTAACCCCCCGGAGGTCAGTCTTAATCTCCGGTGTACTTATTGTTTCTTCATATATATATATATATATATATATATATATTAATAAATTATTGTTAACGAATTAACGCATCGTCTTATGAATAAAATATTATTATTATATTATTCGAGAAACGCTGGGCGTTACACTGTCATAATAACATCAGATCAGTTTTTTTTTTAAATTTTAAAACCACTCTCACATTCTCTCTCTCTCTCTCTCTCTCTCTCTCTCTCTCTCTCTCTCACTCACTCTCTGATTATCAACGATACAAAACCGTTCGAAAAAGGGGAAAACCGATCATCAAACTTACCTTTGAAAATAATCATCCAAAGTCAAGGCTCTACAAAAAAGGTATGTTGGTGATTTTTTTGTCCTGTTTTTGGTTCAGTAGAAAAATGTCCCAAAAGAAACATAGGGTTAAATAGTTTTTTTGTACATTTTTCGTGTTTTTATTGTGCTATTCACCACTACGATAGTAGGGGTTGGGTAATTTACGTTAGTTTGTTTGATTTGTATGTTTTTTTTTTGTCTTTTTTTTTTGGTGTGCATTGGTGTTGGAAGATGATGGGTTTTGATTTTTTTTTTTGGGTTCGTGTTTCATAGGGTAGTTATTGTTTTTTTTTTCTTTTTTTGGCCTTGGTGTTAAAATGATGGGTTTTGATTTTACTTTAGTTTAGGGTAACGTATGATCAGAATAGGTATTTTTTTTTTTAATTTTTTGTGTTTACCAACTTTGATCATAATGGGTGTCTTTTTTTTTTGTCTGTCTTTACATTGGTGTAAACGTTAAAAAATGTTAGGTTATGGTTTTGGTTTTACTTTGGGAAAAAATATTTTTCAGTGTATTATGCAGACTTTAAAAAAATGTATTTTTTGTGTTATTCAGATAAAAAATGGTGGCTGGTACTAGAAGTTCTAAACGACTGCGTGTGCAAGATTTGACACTTGGTGTAGGGGGGGTTGATCCAGAACATCCCATACATGTCGGGTCATCTGCTGCGCCTAAACGGACTAAAAGATCAACACGTGATGCCGTCACATGAATTGAAGGTGGTTAAGTCTCTGATACGATCTCACCAAAGAAAGTCTCTAAGTCTCCCCAAAAACACGCCTAGGGCAGTTTAAAAACCCGTTCATCCCCCCGACAGCTTTACCTAGGAATTTCAAAACTTAGTGGGCGTCAACAGGAAGCCGTTCGGCAAATGGGCTTTGGGGATTTATTGCGCTTCAGCGTAGACGGTATCCCGGTGAAAATCGCACACTACGCAGTTGATAGTTTCCAACCTTATAGGATGAAGTTGTGGTGTCGGAAACGGGGGGTGAGTATAGATGCTAGTCTTGTTCATGAGGTGTTTGGCATCCCATGTGGAGGTATTAAGTTTTCAAGTTTTGTGGAGCCGGAACAGTGGCATCCCAGGCTAAAGGTGTGGCGTGATCGCTACCTGGCGAGTAGTTACGTTTCAACATCGTTGATAGTTAACAAGATAGTCGCTGATGAGTACGAAGACATGTTTCTTTTTAAGGTTGATTTCATAATGTTGTTCGTAACAGCAATGATCATCTGCCATGGAAATGGGCTTTGCAAAGAAGAAATCCCAAAATGTTTTACCAGTGAAACATGTTTTGAGGCTATTGATTGGTGTGAGTTCATGGTAAGTCCCGTTCAGATATGTAAGCAGAGATGGAGGCGGAGTGACCCGGGCTGCGCATTTGTTGGTCCGTTGACCTTTTTAACGGTACGAACAGATAGACTTGCGCATTTTTAGCGAGATTTTTAAAATAATTGACTTTTTTTTCTTTCTTTGAACATCTACTGTATGTGGATTGTTTTGCCATTGATGGTATGAACACCCCCAGTGGGGTTCGTGCAATGCATCATTGGATGCTGGAGTTGCTAAGCAGGCGTCAAGAGTATGAACTACGACATGGGGGTTTTGGGTTTGGCAAAGTAAAGGAGGTGACTACGGGTAGCACTGACCATGGAAGGATTGCTGATGGGGGCGTGGAGGTAACATATGCCCTTGTGTTTGGTAAAATATTTTTTGTCCTTTATAACCTCCTTGAATGTAATCAGGTGGAGTTGCGTGCGGCGTGGGAATAGTTATCAGATTTGAAGACATTAAAAATGCAGGTTGGTGCAATTTTGAAATTGTTAACTTCAAGATATCCGAACAGTATCAACGTGTTTCGTTTGGAAGCTGAGTACCATCGTGAATTGTGTTCGGGCCGTGAAACACCTACTGATAAGGGGAAAGCGATTGAGACGCCAAAAAAAAACGATAAAGGATGTTGTCTCAGACTTAGGTAACGAGTACAACACTGACTCGCCGGTCGGTGAACCGCATAGTTTTAAAGGTACATGACAATAAAAAAACACATCTTATGCTTGTGGTTTTCATACATATTTTCTTTAAACACCTTTGTGGGTCTGTTTTTTTTTTCATTTCCGGGGGGGGGGGGCAGAGGGCTACGATTCGCCATATGTCGCTACCGGATCAGAGTCGTCAGAGTCACACGGTGATGGCCACTGGTTTTTTAAAAAATGTGAAGTTGAGAGCAGTAAAGCTACACCACACCCAAACGATATACAGGAAGCCACCGCAGTTGTTGACATCAAATGGAGTCGTTTATTCGAACCTGATATCGGTGCGTTGGGGAGCGGGGGTGAAGGGACACGTGTTGAAGATGCAAATGAAATGGTTGTTGATGTTGGAGTTAGTGGCAGCGGAGGAAGGAAATTAACGACGGAAATGGATATGCACAGGATGAGATTTGGGCTCCCAACAATATGCATGGGTGTAAATGGTATGTGTCTAAAACGTTTGCAAGAAAGCAGTTGTTATTTTTAAAATAAATTGCACATGTGTGCCCCACCCAAAAAAAATTGTTTCTTTATTTTGTTATGGCCGAACTGTACCAGGCTCGCCGGGGCTGCTGATCGGTTCCTTAAGTCAGCCAAGATTTAGCTTGGGGTTGACTGTAAAACCCTAAACCTTTCTAACAGGAAAATACGCAGCGGAAATACGAACTAGAAAATTTCTTGCTTTATAGAAACATTCTCGTATATTTGGGACCCATTTATACAAGATATTATATGTGTTTCATCTTTTGTTGTTTCTTATTACATCATATACAACTCATGTTTATTAGTTTACGTGACCGCGACCCCGTACAATCCGTGTCCTCACTCAACCCCCAACCATTTCTTGCTTTGTGAGACAGACTAGACAACCTGCACCCATCACATAACCATTTCGTTAGTTCATTAAGTGACTTCTTGAAAATATTCACAATATGGAAATAACATCAACAATACTCAATGATCATGTCCTACGCCTTTTTGCAAGTTCGGATCCGATCTCCGGATCCTATCCTCCAATTTCCATGCATTCATCCATACATACTTGCATCTTCAACAATACTACGATTGGACCATTTTCGTGTTGACTTGTGACCCCAAGCTTTGTAGCTAGCTTACTTACAAGTTAACATGCCATATTAGAATACTCAATAAGGAATTTACCAAAGCAAAACATTAGTGTTCTCTCTACACCATACATTCATGCAAACTCGTTTAGCAATTAGTTCAATCTAATAAGTTTCTTCCTATTCATGCTCTTGTTTGACCCATTAATTTATTTACTTACATGAACTGGTTGTTAGGTACTTAAAACATACCACATAATATGATACTTATCCCCTACAATCAATACCCCATGATTAATGCGGGTGTGTACGATCCTATACCTTTTCTTGATTAATATGAGATTATTAATGTGCAGCATTTTTCTGCGCAGCTGAGTTCACCGGCTTATTTGACCCACAAGATGTCCAAATCAGATCTTTATGTCTGAATATAAAATGTAGTACACTCGTAGAGCTTTCCGAGCATATAAGGCTCGTCTACATCGGAATTTTCTGTGATTTTATATGCTTTTTGCAAGATCATGGCAGACTCGAAGCTAACACATTTCAGCCTGCTATCAAGGCTGAATTTTCATCTTAACATGCTGTTTTGACCCACTTAAACTCCAAACTATCTTTCAATGTTTAAATATGAAATACAGTACGTTCAAATAGCTTTCCAACCATGTATAATACACCCTAAACGGATATGTTACCGTTCCATTACATTTGTTACAAAACTGGGCATTCTTCAACCTCTTGTTTCTTTCAACTTAGACCCGATTGTCCCATATGCCTACATTGCTGCATAGAGCACCATTCATGCCCACCAATCGACATCCTATAATCTCATCAACTATAAATTACCTATCCATTCATGTTTTTCATTCTATACTTACACACGAGTAAAATGTACTAACCGAGAAATTAGTTCATGAGTCACTTACCTTTGCCTGTATGAGTGTTGTGTCCATTCCATCCGTTTGACCCGTTATCTTCCAATCCATGTCATTCATATTCCTATTTTAACAAGTCAACTTGCAAACCATTAGAACATATAACGGGCCATTCATCACTTTTAATACCTAAGTATTATTCACCCATCCCATTATATGTGTTCATAATCATTTTACCATTCATACTAGTAATTTGGGTTAACCCCACCCATTTGACCCGAAATCATCCATTTGTGTCTAATGAAAACATATGGATCGTTTTCACCACAAATCCATGACATCTTACTTTTAACCCATATACATAAGTTTTGGGTTAATCCAACGCATTTAATCCATTCACCCAATTGACCCGTTTGGGTGATTCTTCCATTATTGACATACTTAACAATTTCATGACATTATGTTAACACAAAACAATTAAATCCACCAATAAGTTAACATCAAGATTATACCCACTTATCCATCCTTTCATTGTTACCATTCTTCATACACATAAGAATTCCAAATACATAAATAGAAGTTAAGTTTGTGAATTACTTACAAATGCGAGTAGAGGTCGAAACCATACCAAACGAACTCCGATTGAGATGATTTAGGAGTCCATGGAACCGTCTCGCCGAGATCTACGAAACCTACTAGTTTGTACTGCCTGAAACAGCCACCACTGTTGCTGAAACAGCAAAACAGTGGCCAGATTACCCATTTTCGAGCTGATGTCTTCTGGTCAGTAAAACCACTCTTCCAGGCCTCTAAATCAAAAACCCACCGTTGGATATGATCTTCTATGTGTGTTAAAGCTTCTGTAAAAATGTGAGAACGATCCAACGGTGCAATCTTCGGGAAATCACACTTTATGACAGGCTGAAAACCTAAAAACGGGATTTTCTTGACTTGGATGGTTCTCTCTCACACACACTCTCTTTCTCTTTATAAAATTTAGGGGAGAGGCATGAATGAACCAAAATCTATTTGACATACCTTTTATACTACCAAGGTTCTTCAATTGACACAATCTATCCTTGAACTTTTTAAAAGATTTATGGGCAAGTATACATACTTTATTAATATTCAAAATATGTCAATAACATAATTCCAACATTAGAACTTAGTAGTGATTTATATGCTTCACATTTAGTAGATAATTCACTTCTAAATCACAATTAAATAATTTACCCAACACATGGTAGGCATCATACCAATCAAGTATAGAGTAAAATCCCTTAATGCATAGTTCTACCAAATCATACCATCAAACTACATCCGCATATGGATTCCATCAAAAACATATTCCTCATGTTAGTTTTCTAACAATTACATCAATTCACACATGTTGCTCACATTTCTTCTTGCATACAATTTCACACATCACCTAGGCATTTCGCCAACACTTGGTGTGCGTACAACATTCTAAACACATTATACAAGCTTCTCATACATGCATTCAACTAAACACATAATGACCTTCAATCATGACCAATTTCAACATGAATCCTATCAAACATGAATATCAACTACACTTTATTTCTTCCATTATATGAATTCTAACATTCATTCACCAAACTTTCACAAGAAGCTAAACCATCCATTTCTTTAACTAGGTTAATCATTCTAGCTAATTATTTCATGCAATAGTACAAAATAAACATACTAATAAACAAGAATTCGGGTTTTGGGGCGTTACATTGACGCAGTTAACCCCACCGGTACGTCCCGGTAAAGAAAAGAACGTAGTGTCTCTGGTGCCCGAACCCGCACTAGGAGCAACAAAGTCGAGCCAGCCAGGTTTTAGCCTTGGCCTAACACAAGATATCTTGGCCGATTTGTCAGCGGGAAAATCGGGGGTTGGCGCAGATTTTACACAACCGTCATTTGGGTTGGGGGTGAGTCAAGAGCCAAATGAGCAAGGGGATGCGAGTGCGGAAGTTTTGAGCCGGGGCGGTGAGGCTGTTGTGGGGGGCAAAATTGTGAAGGGAACAAGTGGTTCACAACCAACGCCGGTTGAGCCTATAAAAACTCAAGGTACAAAAAAGCTTGTTTTTATTCTAATTTTATTTTATTTTTACACCGGTGTAATTTAGTTTTGTCTTTATTGGTCGTAATTATAGGTGAAGGAAAACCGTGCTGTGGTGGTGATGTATCGGCTGCTAGTGCGGCCCAAACTACTGATTGTGGTGTTGTGTTGAACGCAGCCATATCACATGGCCCAACAAGGAGTATGGTGGCCAGGTTGCCTATTGTGTTGAATAGTGGTGATGAACTACAGACGAAGGCTACAAAGAAAGAGCTGATGGTATGGGATTTCCTGTTTAGAACTGCTGACAAGACGGTGCTCATGGAACTGGCGATCGATGAGGCTAAAAGGCGGTAAGTTAAAGAATCTGATTATATAGATGTTTGGATTTTTTAGTTATTAGGAGGTACATACGCACATGTGTTTTACATTTTGTTTGTCGTTTTTTCAAGGCAAAAGGCTGTTGGAGGGTTTGTAGATTTGGCGGACATTGACCCCACTGAGTATTACCCGTGAGTGTTTTTTTTTACTATTTAAAATATGTGTGTGTCGTATAATTTTCCCGCGCCCACTGACACTGTATATTGTTATGAAAAAATGGCAGTTACGTGCTGTATGAGAACCGTTATGGAATGCGTTCTGAAGCTCCACGGTTGCATTCTTTGGGTGTGGGCGGGAGGTTGTACGGATCAGTTGTTGATGTGTGGGTTAATGTCCTCAATCATGACCCGATGTACTGGGGGCTCGGGGGTGTGCGTCGTTTGTTTGTTGCTACTACTACCATTGTGAGTAAAAATCAACTTCTTTGCTTGTTTCGGTTATTTTTATATACGGAAAAAAAATGAACGTGACATATTTTTCTGTGGCTTTAAAAATATATGCGCAGGTTGACTGGATGTTAAAGTTGGATGATGACCTAGGAGGTAGTCGTGTGGCTTGTCTAAAGAATGGTCTATCTGGTGCTCTTTGTGGGGATGCGGGAGCACTTGATTTGCAGGGGGTGGACATGGTTTTTGTGCCCGTACTAGAACATGAACATTATTATGCGGTGGTTTTTGATCTGAAGAATGTAGACGTCTGTGTGATTGATAACATTGTGCCGAAGAAGTCGCCCATGGTGTTATCGGACAACAATTTGTACTTTTTAAAAGCACGCCGTTCAAAGTGGTAAGAAAAAAACTTGCCATCATTTTTAGAACCCCCCCTATTTGTTGACTACCTTGCTCTTGTGAATCACCCGAAGGCAGCAGCGCTGAACGAATGCAGTATAAGGCCAGTACCTTTACCATGGGCTACCAAGAAGAACACGGACGATTGTGGCGTATTCGTTATGCGTCATATGGAAAACTACTGCGGGATTTCAGTTCCTTTCAAGTGCGGGTTTAGCCTGAATGGGAAGCGTAAATAGGCCCAGCTGGACACATTAAGGAAGCGGTATGCATCGGCTATCCTTTTGTCGTCCACGAACATCTACAGCGAGCGGGTTTGGCGTGGTCGGTAGTTTGTTATTATGAAAACTGATATTTTGGTTTGGTATGGTGGTATGTAAAACAAAAACATAAAACTGGTTGGTTGTTTTGTTTGTGGTTGGATATTTTGGTAGGTAGGTAGTTTGATTGTCATCTTTATTATATAAAATAGTTATGTTAGGCTTTACACCGGTGTAAAATTAAAATTTAATTGCATGTTGGTAAGCCTGTGTGTTGGTGGCCCCATTGTACACCAGTGTAAACATGTGAAAAAAAAAATCATTAAAAACATATTTTCATGGAGTGGAAAAAAATGACAAAAAAAAAAATACAATTATTGATTCAGTTGAATAACAATGAAAAAATGTCTGGCTTTTTGTAAAACCCAAATGAATCCCTAACCACAAGTTTTACACGAATGTAAAAAAAAATGACAAGAAATGTCATCTTTTTTATGGCCCACTTTATTCCATCCCCCACGTGATTTACCTCAGTGTAAAAAAATTGTAAATAGAGTTTGTGCGTTTCTTAACCACAAAAAATAGTAGGTATACACTAGTACCCAAAAAAGGAATAAAAGGGCAAATCCTCCAATCAAGCTCAGTTACGTGGCCTGTTTCTTTTTTTTTTTTCAACTGCTAATATAATTGTTCCCATAGAATAAGTAAAGTGTGTTTGCCTATTTATAGGTTAATGAGGGGGTGTGGCTCCATCATTTTCATACAATACAAAGACACCATTCCAAAAAAGAAAAAAAGAAAGGTATTGTTGCTTTTTTTGGTTGAAAAAACAATGGTGTAAAAACCAAAAAGTGCAAAATAAACGAATAACACCCTTGGCTAAAAAAAACACTGGTGTTAAAAGACACTAGGGGTGTGTGTGATATTACTTTCGTTTTTGACTCCCCCCTATTTTTATATATTTTTCTTAATGCCGTTGTAATGACAAAGGAGAAAATAATAGTGGGGTAAAAAACACTGGTGTAAAAATTTTGGGGTTGGGGGCCTGACAGACTTGTTCTACAAAAAACACAAGTGCAAAAAAAACACTGGTGTAAAAAAAAACAGTGGTTTAAAAAACTAATTTTTTTTCGTTCCATAATTCCTAACCTCCAAAAAAAACACTGGTGTAAAAAACACCTGGTGTAAAAAAAACACTTGGGTAAAAAAAAACACTCGTGTAAAACGCTGGTGTAACACCAAAAAGAGGTGTACTTTTTTCTTATTTTTTTCCTTCCAAAGTTTCTAACCCTCCTGTTAACAGAATGGGTGGCGGCGAAGAACGGCCTTTCAAGATCCCGCATAACGACCGCAAAGGAAAACTGGTACAGGTGTGGGATCGTTCACAGATGGGGATATACGCAAACAACGTCACTCCCCCTGAATCCGACGCCTTATGTTGCTGCACCAGTCGAGGGTGCGTACACCCGCCCACCGATGTCTGCATTTGCACCAGTGCGTCAAGGTTATGACAAAGGAAAATCAACCTTGCATCAAGGTATGTACACCCCCGCCCGAACTATGGGTCGCTACCGGTGTACCCAAGCTACGGGGGTAGTAGGAGAGGGACGGAGGTTAAGTTGCTCGACCTTGGATACGGTAACCCATTGGGGACGGATGCCGCCGAGTGCGCCTCACAGAAGGTGAGTTCATCCAAAAAGCCGGATAGTAGTGAGGGGTCAGTCAAAAAAGGTCGTGAGATGCGAAAAGCAGCTAAAGCAGCCCCTGAGATGACTTCATCCAAAAAGCCGGTGGCCGAGGAGTACACCTCACAAAATGTGGCGGATGGGACCTTGATGACAGTTGGGTGGGTTTTGACTGGCCGTCCGAGGATGAGACAGATTCCGATGCGGTGATGTCGCCCAAGGGGCGTTGGTGAAAAAAAGCTATCTTTGGGCCTTGGGAGTGAAGATTGGGGTCACTGTGTCTAAATAAAATGTAACTGTGGTCTGTTTGCTAGTTTATATTTCATATTATCAATTCTGTGTCTAGTTTAGGTTCTGTTACACCGGTGTAAAGGCTCCCCCCACTCCTAACGTATGGTTGTTCTTATCGCTTTGTAACTGTCGACGTACGGCCAAATTAATATTCAAGTCTTTCTAAGGGTTTTTAGAACATGCATTATCTACCACATTTTTTCCCAGGAAAAAAAAAACACACACACAAACAATTTACAGGGGGACATGATAAACACACACACACACACACACACATATATATATATAGGTAGAGGATCCGGTAGGAAAATTGTTTTGTGTAGAAAGTGTAGGAAGTGTTTTCAACCGTTGGATTAAATCTAATTAAAACTTGAGATGATGAGAATTTTAGACTTTTTAACCATTTTATTAATTATATCAATCCCACTTTTTTAGCAACTCCCTCTAGTGATTATGGAGATTTATTATCCTTAATTAACTAATTATTCTTTCTTTTCAACTTGATTCATAACATCTTCTTAATTCCTACATGATCTCAGTATCTTTTATAATAATCAGATTTAATCTTCATCTTCTTATAATAATCGAATTATTCATACCAAAAAAAAGATTTTCTAAATGCTGTGTTTTTGTTAACACGTAGTAATAAGTAGTGTTTTAACATCTTCTTATAATAATCGAATTATTCATACCAGTAATGATCACCACCAGCTAGCCAAGTATCCATATGCATGCTAGTTGGAAAAATCCACAAAAATGCACTTTTTGTTATGTGCAGCTGCTTTTGCATATAACAACTCCATGTGAAATGGAGGAATCATTTCATCTCTTAAACCAGAAAGGAAAAGTATTGGCTGTTTAACCTGTGTCTAAAGAGAAAATCATCTAATAACGGCATCGTTTGGTCAAACTTGACACATGTATATCAGTTAGGCCTTTAAATAGAAACCATATGTAATTTTAAGAATATATAACAAAAAACGAAATATTTCTTCAAACGAATTACATCATTAAGTTTTCTTCAATACTGTCAAAATAAACCTGATGTTTTAAACAGACGCAAATCAGTAGTGTTTTTAAACAGACACAAATCAGTAGTTTTTTAAACAGACGCAAATCAGTAGTGTTTTTAAACAGATGCGAATCAATAGTGTTTTTAAACAGATGCGAATCAATAGTGTTTTAAACGCGGTGCAAAACAGTAGTGTTTTTAAACAGACGCAAATCAGTAGTGTTTTTAAACAGATGCGAATCAATAGTGTTTTTAAACAGATGCGAATTAGTAGTGTTTTATAACACTGCTAGTTGGAGGTTTAAAACACGTGCAGAAGTTGGATTGAAGATGACTATAAAATATGAATACAAACCAGCACGCAAGATATTGTGGGTGTTATTGCGTTTTCTTTTGGAAGATGAATTGAGTTTGAATGTAAGAGAGAGAGAGAGAGAGAGAGAGAGAGAGAGCAATGAATATTAATTATCTATAATAATATTTAGATGAGAGAGAGAGAGAGTCATTAATGTAGGAGCATTAAAACAGTTTCCAAAACACTTTGATACAAATGACTTTGATACCCTCAATTAAAACACATATTGACGATCTTACTCTTAATTCCTATAATATATTAATTAGATTTTAAACACATCCCATATTTTAAACTCCACCATCCATCTTTAAATCTAATGGTTGAAAACACTTTCTACACAAAACCATTTTCTTACAGGAACCATACCCTATATATATATATATATATATATATATATATATATCCGAACATCAGAAAGTTTTTTTTTACATAATCCCCCTCCCCACGCAAAAAAACACAAAACCTTCATGCTGCTAAAGCTGGTCAATCCCCACCCTATACATGGCCATAAATTACCCGTTCCACAAAAACTATAGTCGAAGATGCGAAACAGACATTTACACCATGTCACCATTTAGTGGAACAGAGTCAAATAAACGTTTACTACACCACACAGATTATATAAAAACATACTACTGGAAATAAAAAAAACATATTAAACCAAAAAAGGGACGAGCGGGGAATCTGCTGTGGGGCCTGGTGCATTAGTCTAAGGGGTCGGATCTTTGTTCTTCAACGGGCAGTTCCTGGAGTTGTGATCAGACACAAATTCAAAGCACGTCTTGCATTGGCGCGCCGTCTTCTTCTTCCTATTTGCAGCCTTTTCGCCCGGCCCCACTAATCGCCGATTTGTACCACAACCCTTGTTCCTGATGCCTTGTGGGTTACTACACGAACCTTCAATTTCCTCGGGTACACGTAACAAGTTTGCAATTACGTGTTTATTCACCCCCATCATGTTCAGCATCACCCACACCCTTTCCCATAACTTCATCCTTCATGCCCTGTAATTGCTCTGAAAACGCACATAACATCTCGGGCGATCCACTTAGCCGATCCACGCATTGATTAAACATTTCAATCAACCCATTCTGCATAACAACCGTTGCACTGTGATCTATCCCATAACGAGCATCTATGCTAAACACAGATCTGGGGAGCAAATCGCGCCTCCAACGGGCCAAAATATACTTCTCCGGTATTGCATCGACTTTTGTATATCTGAAGACGCAGAAAATATGGCGACACAAGTATCCAATTCGGGTCCAAAGGTTACACGAGCATGTGGTGTCACCCGCGGCAGCATCAACCTTAACATGTATGTTAAAAAAAACAGGGGAAAAACACATTATTTTAAACAGGGGGCGGGGGACTGTATATATATACAGAAAATTACACCGATGTAAAAATTTTTAAAAAATAACAATACCGTGTATTCACTGACCACGTCTGATCGCTTATCAAGGTGTGTTACAATGTACACCTTGACGCCATCAACCTCTTCTTGGTTTGAAATGAAACACAACAACAAACCTTTTTGGATTTCCTTTCGCACCTCATAGAACAGTGTTTGAGAATACACCAACACATATTGCTTTTTGATTTGCAAACCGATTTTAAGTTCAGGGACCCTGGTCTCAGTTTGGTGCTCGACAACCCTTTGGTTGTATCTTTGAGTGTCCATCGTAGTGTCGAAGCACAACAGAAATTGCACAAGCGTGTTGGCCCAACTGGAATTGACTTTGAAGGCGGCGTTAGAGCTTTCACATCAAGATGTAGTCTTCATCAGGCAGGACATGGGGATTTCGCGGAAATAGGCAGGCACCCATAGCTCCCTCATGTTAAACATATCCGTAAGCCAGTCGTTGTCCGTTAGTCCATACTTCTCAAGTAATTTCCCCCATCGCCTTTCAAAAGTCTCCGGTTTTATATAGATATTCCAAACCAATTTGTGGATGGCCACACGTACCTCTGCATTATCAACCCCAACTCCAACAACCTGTTAAACAATAAATGCAAAATTACACAACAGCCAAAATAAAAAAGTGTGATCACACGTACAGAAACAAAAATCAGCGAGTAGATACCTTTGCGGGCAACTTCTTCATAATGTGCCACATGCATAGGCGATGCCTAGCCTTAGTAAACACAGCGGGCACAGCTTGCTTCATCGCTGGATCCTGGTCCGTTAACACCAGCTTCGGCTGCTTCCCATGCACTCCCAAGAACGTGTTGAGCAACCAACAATACGACTCTATAGTCTCATCAAACAATAGGCCAGCCCCAAACGTAACGCATCGCTTATTGTTGTCGACACCGGTAAAAGGGACAAAAAATAAATTGTACATGTTAAAAAAACCAGTGTTGTACGTATGTGTTTTTTGTTACTCGCATGTTATGTACTAATAGGATTACTAAAAAAATAAAGACTATAACAAGAAAAAAATGTGTGAGTCTACTGGCCTGTTAGTTTGGTATGTCGAATCAAACGCAAGGACCTCGCCAAAATGCTGGTAGTTAATCTTCGATATCTCGTCGGCCCAAAAAACATGCCTAAGCTCGCCGTTCACCAAACTGTACTTGAACGAAAAGTTTGGCAAGTGCTTGACCCTATCATTCAGCTTCTCGATCATCATGGACGAATACCTGTTGCCCACGAACATACGGATGCTCCTGGAGAAATTCTTGTAGTCAACCGGGGTACCCTTCACATTGTGGTATCCGCCTTTTAGACTAACTTGCATTCTATGCGCTACTGTTGGCCCTACATTGTTTAAACTTACACGATGAATGAATTCCTTAGTTGCAAAATCCAACTTCCTCCCTATTTTCGTTAAATCTATGTTGTAAGACGAAACCAGCATGTGATTGTGCGTTTCTTCGAAGTGATAAATCTCCCACAGTTGTGTCGCGTTACCCATCTTAGCTCTAATGCTGGCTTGGCAGTCAGTACGCTGGAAGGTGGACTACCTAACCTTCAGTGATGTTTCATCCAACGAGTCGAATTTCCTCTTGCTTTGCGGTTTACCAGCATTCGAACATAGTATATACCTATGTGTGATCAGACCATTTACCCTTTTAACAGTACCATACCTAGTTGAAAACCCACACTTCCCCGCATACGCCTCGTACATTGCAACGACATCTTCCCACTCTCTATACTTTGCCCTCATGTTTGGTTTAATGGAGTCATCTACGATTGGTTTCCAGTAACGACTACCGTTAGGAGTAAACCAGTAATCACAAGCAGACCCTGCACCAAAAAAAAAAAAAAAAAGGTGTCAGGGCATCACCATTCTTTCATTCCATTGTCCACACAGTTTTACATAATTTGAAGACCTATAAAAAGTCTCACCCCCGTTCCAAACAAAAAAATATATTAACCTATTCTGTTTGTTCAAACAGCCATAACAAACAAACAAAAATTAAAGCACTTTACACTGGTGTAAAAAGCATAAAAAAATTTGTAAAATCACAACCATTATACCCGCTTCTTAAAAAAATCCTCATCATGCGTATTTTTTCATTTTTCACAAAAAAATGAAACAAATTAACCCCCACCACTTAACCCCCATTGTATCATTTTTCAAAAAAAAAAAAAACACTCTTAAAAACCCCAAAAACAACCAAGCACCTAATCAGCCACCCTCCTATTAAAAAAAAAAAAAAAGAGAAACATACCATCATCTTCAACACCAACAGGCTGCCAGAGATATATGGGTAGCATTAGCAGACGATCCCCCTACATCACCCGAAAACATACCACCTTCAACTGACGTCTGCAAAACACCAATCGTCTCCTCGTTAACATCCGCAGCCCGTTTCCCCTTATCAATAGTATTTTCCCTCGTTCCCAACCCATCCTCTGCTCCAGAATGAATGTCAGGGTTTTCAGTGATGAATATAGCAACGTCCTCTAAATCTTTAGCAGTGAAAAACTCAAAATCTTTGGCAGCCTCCTTGGATTTCTTCGTCATTAGTAAAAAGTGTGATTGGTGTTTTTCGATAATTTTTTTGTTCGTGATCAGAGTTAGAAAGGGTTTGCATGTGGTTTTATTGGTTTGATTGTGAGTCTTTTATAAAAAAGAAAGCAATAATGTATAAATGGGCGGGAGAATTGATACAGTGGTTATTGGGATAATACAAATTTACTAACAAAAATTGTACAATAATCATCAGACTTATCTTTCTTAATTTCTTTATTATAGATAATAAATATGGATTACCCAAAATACCCATTAATAAAATATAGGATTAGTGGCTATGTGTTAATATATTATTGGTTCAATTGAGTTCTCTAGTTCTCACAATTCAATGGGGTTCTCACATGATCCGGATCCTATGTTAATAAGTTATACATTAGTAGATGTAACATTATTAACAAAAAAAATTATCGCCCAACACACACGTATTATACATACTCTCAAATGTTAATTTTACATCAATCTTCGCTATACACTAGAACTCTCAACTACTTTGAGAAAAAAAACACACTTTTAGTACATTTTTTGATACCGCGAGCCAACAAGGCCTTTGCCCTTTGGTCTACAAATAAATAAGTGGTTATATTTTAAACTAGTTTTTATCCCGAGAACGTCCCGGGTTGAAATATCTAATATGACATAATAAAATATCTAATATGACAACATAATTAATGACTTGCATTATTAATGAATATTATTATTATTATTATTATTATTTTAAACAAATCTCTACCATAAGCTATCATATTCTAATATAAAAAAACGAATCTCTGCACTGGGTATAATGTCAAATGAATTCGGAAGTTTGTAATCGAGTATTCTAAAAAGAACTAACATGAAATAAGGAAAAAAAGTTATTTATTGAAATATCGACCGCATTAGTCTAAGGGTTATGTGATGCGTTAAAAAATTCATGGGTATATGATCGGGTATATAGTTCGGGTATTTGGGTATGTAGTTTCGGGTAATTGGGTCGGGTATCACCTAATCTTAGGCCCGACCCAAACCCACAATTTTTTTTAAACTAATCTCAAACCTGACACAATACCTGTCGGGTTACAAAAAATAGTCGTTTTTTTCTCCGTTTTTATATAGCACTATGGTACTCGTTGGAAAGATAATAAAACGCTCGTTAATTTGGTATAATTTTTTCTTTTAAAAATCTCGTATATAAAAGATATTAACGTTTAAAAGTTATGGGAGGAAATATGAGAGAGAAGATAATAAAGGTTTAATATTTACATTTAGTAGATTAGGTATTTAATAGATTAAGTTAAACCATATTTAATCCTTTTTTTAATTGGTTTAGAGTTGCCACATCACATCCTATGTGGCATTTCTCAAAGGAGAGATTGCATAAGAGTATGACATGTAGGATTAATCCCTTTGCAATATATATATATATATATATATATATATATATAGATATAGATATATAGATATAGATTTATTGGATAAGAAATCTTTAATATTTTAAAATTTTAAAATTGTCCACAAAAAGGACACAGTCATTGAAACATGTACATGGCGAACAAGGGTAATTTACTACATATATTTCTTGAAAATGTTAATACCACTAACCAATGTTTAGCTAAAAGCAAGCGTTATGGAACATCAACCAAAACAATTAAACGTCTATTACCAAACAATTTCTAATGCTAAATCAATCATAACATATCCTCTATAATATAAGAAATTTAACTAAACTTATCTTTTTTTAGATTATTAAGAAGGCAATATGTGTTTTAAGAGCATTAGTAAGATTTAAGGATATCATATCTTCGACTTGGTAGTCGCACAACTGAACAATTTATCTTTGAATTCACCACTTTAAACCTAAAACACAGGTTCCTAATACGTGATGTGAACATACTTTTTTTGGAAAGTTAAAAATAACATAGTTCTTACTAAAAAAAACAAGAATCACTTTTATGTTTTTTCCCTCTACCTACGATAAAACAATCGTCAGTGAAGAGCTTTTGCCCTCTACCTATGATGGAGCAGCGACAGTGGTACCATACTCCGGCGTATAGACCACTTCAAACCCATCATTTGGATGTCAGAAAGCTACAGGTGGTGACAATTAGGACTAATAAGGGGAGCTGGTGTCGTTTTCGGAGAGCACAATTGATCACCCAACAATGGTGTTACAATATAAATCGACAATGTTAGTGTTAAGTATACACAGATCCCAACATTAGAAAGAGATGGAACTGTGTTAAGGTTTCGACAGGTTCTACATTGGTTCTCATGTCAAAATAGTTGACACAGATTGACTTTATTATCTCAAAACAGTCAAGAACAACAACTTTGTATCAGAAGCAAATTACAACACAAACCTCACTACAAGAAGATCTCTCAACACTCAAGTGATTATCCTGAGATAAACACTAAACAATACACGAAGAGTGGAAACCTAATACAATATCAAGATGATCTTGTATAAACCCTAATATTGTAAGAGAGAGAGACTGGAACAAGTGAGATCAAGAAAACAGAGATGCAAAAGTGATTAAGGAATGAAGGAAGCAACTATATATAGCTTCACATTTGTGCTTCTTCGACAAGATCAACGGCCAGAGAACAATTGATCCAATGGACCAAACCCAAGTGTGTTTCTACACATGGATTGCCAACGTGGCAATGTCACCAGGCTGGGCCAATGGGCCAACAGCCAAACATAGATGGGCTCATCTAAAACTCACGAACTGGGCTTCTTAGATCTTGAACACAACAACAAGCCTGACCTCTCCATCCTTGGACTTGGGCCTCTCAGCAACCAGACCAATCAACCAAGCCCACTTGAAAAACACCTTATGCAAAATATTTTAAATCTAAACATAAGAAATAAAATTGTATAAACAATATAAGAATTGTTATATTTTTAACACCCTCCCTCAATTTTATTTCTTATATGGGTCAAACATATTAATTGACTCACACATCATTTGATGATCAGAGGTAGATAAATCTTTAGTAAAGACATCTGCAAGTTGACTTTTGGAGTCAACTTTGCAGGTTTTAACCAAACCTTTAGAGATTTGCTCTCTAAGGAAAAACAAATCCAACCAAAATGTTTAGTCTTATCGAAAAAGACAGGATTGGCTGCAATGGAAATGGCAGCAGAACTGTCACAAAAAAGATTGACTAGAATGTCAACAATGATATCCAGTTCAGATAATAAATTTTTGAACCAGATAACTTCACAAGCAGCAGCACACGTTGCACGATATTCTGCTTCAGCAGAAGATCGAGAAACTGTGGATTGCTTCTTACTTTTCCAAGTTACCAAACATTCACCAAGATATATACAATATCCGGTGAAAGATTTTTGAGTTTCAAGGCACTTTCCCCAATCAGAATCAGCATAAGCAGCAAGAGTATTAGGATTACCTTTACCAGGAGAAGATTTTAGGTATCTAAGTAACCTAAATGCAATTTTAATATGACCCTCAGTGGGTTTGTGCATATACTGACTTAAGTAATGCACAACATATACCAATTAACTGTTGATACCCAGTAATATCAGATAATATCTTATTATTACTAGCAACAATATTGGTTAACACGTGGTGCTATTTAAGAGGATTAGTGACAGGCTTACACCCTAACATCCCATATTCCATTAACAAATCAGTGGAATACTTTCTTTAAGTGAGACAAATACCATCAATGGTTTTGATAACTTCAATTCCTAAAAAAATACTTAAGTTCACCAAGATCTTTTATCAAAGATTTTGTTTTAAACAAATTTTTGATTCTTTCAATCTCAGTATTAGAACTTCCAGTGATAATAATGTCATCCACATATACAAGAAGCACATATTTGTCATTCTTAATAAACATAGAATGGTCACATTGATACCAAGAAGCACTAAAAACACATATTTGTCATTCTTAATAAACATAGAATGGTCACATTAACTCTGAACAAACCCAAACTCATATAAGGCGTCCACCAATTTTTCATTCCACATCCTTGGTGCCTGCTTTAGACCATACAATGACTTTTTTAATTTGCAAACTTTGTTTTCAGGAATATTAGAGCAACCCTCAGGAATAGACATATAGACATCTTCTTTCAAATCACCATACAAGAAAGCATTGTTAACATCTAACTGAAATATGTTCCAACCATTATTAACAGCTAGGGTCAAGACACACCTAACATTTATATGTTTAACAACAGGGGAAAAAGTTTCCTCATAGTCTAGACCCTCCCTTTAACTGAACCCTTTAGCCACAAGTCTAGCTTTGTACCTTTCTATTTCCCCATTAGCTTTGTATTTAATCTTGTATATCCACTTACAACCAATTTTATATCTATTTTTAGGCAAATCAACAATATCCCATGTATTATTCCTATACAAAGAAGCAAGTTCATCATTCATAGCATTTACCCAATTAGGATCAGTTATAGCTTCTTTAAAGTTTCTAGGTTCAGAACCTTTATCAAGACTAGATACAAAACACTGAAAATCGGAAGGTAAACTAGACATATTCACAACTTTATTAATACCATACTTGACTTTGCCTTCAATGACAAAATCACTAAGTTTCTTTGGAAAGTTAACAGTCCTAGTAGACCTTCTAGTGGTATTAACAAAATCATTATTATTAGTGTCACCCTCAAAGTTATTAGTCTGTTCATTGTCTGTATACACAACCTCAGCCCTATCAGGTTGCACAACAGGTGAACTAGGCTGCTGAGGAACAACCTTGCCTAGAGTTCCACCAGGTGAACTAGGCTGTTGAGGACCAGCCTTGCCTTGAGTTCCGCCTGTATTATCTGATTGCTGAAACCCTTGTGTTCCAGACTCCTTATTAGTATTGCCCTTTCTATCATCATAGGGGTCATACACATTTAAGTTTTGAAAAAAGTTTGAGTCTTCAAACAAATCAAAAAAATTTAGTGTTGTTATATCTTTATCTTTGGAAAGTTCAAAGTTTTTAAGAACTGAATTTTCTTTAAAAGGAAAAAATGATTCAAAGAATTTAACATCTCTTGAGTAGAACACAGTTTTACTCTCAAGACTAAATAATTTGTATCCTTTTTTCTCATTTGAATAATCAATAAAGACACACTTTTTAGTCCTACTGTCTAATTTATTATGATTGTTCAAAATAGTAGAAAAACATAGACACCCAAACACTTTAAGATGTTCAAGAAAGGGCTTAAAACCATATATTTTCTCATAAGGAGTCTTTCCATTCAGCACAGAAGATGGGGACCTATTAATCAAATAAGCAGTAGTAACAACACAATCAGACCAAAACCTTATGGGAACATTAGACTCAAACAACAAGGCCCTAGCCACATTTAAGAGATGCCTATGCTTCCTTTCCACAACACCATTTTGTTGTGGAGCATAGGCACAGGTGGTTTGATGAACTATCCCATTATTTTTACAAAACTCATTCATTTGATGATTAATGAACTCTAAACCATTATTAGACCTAATCACTTTAACTCTTTGACTAAACTAAGTTAGAACAACATTGATAAAGTCTTTAAAGTTTTCAAACACTTCACTTTTGTTTTTCATTAAAGAAATCCATAAACTAAGTTAGAACAACATTGATAAAGTCTTTAAAGTTTTCAAACACTTCACTTTTGTTTTTCATTAAAGAAATCCAAACAGCTCTGGAATAGTCATCAACTATAGCCAAGAAATACCTATGACCATCTCTATCTTGGACCCTATAAGGACCCCATACATCAATATGAACTAACTGACCAATGTGAGTACTCTTATGATCACTAAGAGGGAAAGGCTCCATGTGTTGTTTTATTTTATGACAAACATCACAAGGTCCATGCTTAGTGACCTTATTACCTAGATCAGGTTTAAGAATACTAATCACAGGGTCAGCTGGATGACCAAGCCTAGCATGCCAAATATTAAACACATTACCACTATTGCAGCACATCTTAGAAGACACACTAGCATTCCCACACCTATACAAACCATCCATCTCACTACCAGGCACCAGGATTTTCTTGGTTGACAAATCTTGAATATAACATTTATTCTCATCAAACCCTATAAACATTTTATTGTCCCTAGCAAGCTTATGGATAGATAATAGATTGACAGCGTATTCAGGTACAACAAGAACATCTTGCAAAACAATATCTTCACTTAGTTTTAATTTACCAATTTTAGTGACAATAGCAAATGTACCATTTGGATGTTTAATTTTAATGTTCAAATCAGAAACATCAATAAAATCAAACAAACCATCATCACTATTGACCATATGTTCATTAGCACCTGAATCAACAATCCAGTATATGGCTAGAAGTTGTCCATTAGCACTAGTGAAACAATAAATAGGAGAAGAGAAAGCAGAAGCACAGAAAAAGCTAACTGCTAAATTACTACTAGGAGATGGATCAGATGGTTTTTCATGCAGAAGACTCAACAACTTAGCAACTTGATCACTAGTTAAGCCACTAAGAGAGTTGTTAGAAGATTCAGAAACACTATTATTACTCATAGCACCTTTCCTGTTTTGAAAACCTCTATTTTTAGCCCAGGTAGGATAACCAATCAATTGAAAACATTTATCTACAGAATGACCATTTTCGTTGCAGTGAGTACATTTCAGGGATTGATTAGTGCTTTTATTTACCCTTTGTTGTTATTAAAACTTTCTTGATTAGCCCTAGCCATGAAGTTAACAGTTTGATTAGGTTTACTTAAACTGCCAACACTAGAGTTTCTATGAGATTCCTCTCTAGAAACTAAAGCAAAGGCTTCATTCACAGAAGGTAGATCAGTTTTAAGTAACAGAGTGGTTCTAACATGTTGATAAGCAATATCCAACCCCATCAAAAACTGCATAAGTTTAATCATATTGAAATGATTATTAAAGTCCCTAGAGGCATCACAGACACAAGCAGGTAATTAAAGGATCTGGTCTAATTGTTTCCACATAGTGTTTAAATTGTGATAATATTCAGCAACAGTCATACCATTTTGACTGAAGGAATTAATTTTTTGGTACAAGTCAAACACTACAAATCCATCAATTTTATCATAGGTCTCCTTAAGGTCCTTCCAAACATCAAAGGCAACTTTAGAATAGACCTGTCCCATATACAACTCCTCAAGTACAGAATTGAGGATCCAAGTAAGGACAATACTATTACACCTTTCCCATTGATTAGCAAGCACAAGATCATCAACATGTTTAACACATTCACCATTAATGAATCCTAGTTTTTTTTTTTAACTCTTAAGGCAAGTGTCATAGAATTGGGCAATTGGCCCACACAGTGTAATTTTCAGTCCCCTTAAGTTTAATACTAATGACAGTTAAATTGGTAGAGTCAATAGCATGAAAGTACAAATGGTCAGTAGCATCAAGTTTTCTAACAAGAGTAACAGGGTTACGACCAGGATCAACAGGGTGAATAACAACCCCACCACCAGCAACATCCCCATAATAACAAGAATGCAAAGAACAAGTAAGCACACAACAAGAACACAGTCAAGTAAAAAACCACAAATAACACCAAGATCAATCAAAAGACCAATCAACAGTGGCGAAGCCCCGTCGGTGATCCAGATAACCGGTTCGTCACTCAAATGGTGTATAAAAGATATTAACGTTTAAAAGTTATGGGAGGAAACATTAGAGATAAAAATCTAATTTTGTTTTTAAATTTTAAATTATTATGTTCCTAAAATAAAGGCCTTGCCACATGGGATGACACATGACACGCTCAATAGAAAGAATACCCTCTTTGAATGTCATGTCATTAAAATGGCTTTGGTTTATTATATGTATAGATGTATACATAAATATATTATGTTCTATATATTATATATATTATATTATATTATATTATATTATATTATATTATATTATATTATATTATATTATATTATATTATATGGGAAAAGTGAATATGGTGTTGTTACGTATCTAACCTTAGATGCGAAACCATCAAAACTACGTAGTTTTGTTTAAATCCAACTTAAGTTTAGTTTAAATCTTTTTATTTCACTATATGACCTTCGATAATCTTGCCATCATCTGCTAACCTTGTCATATTCTTCCACTAAGCCTACCATACACTTAAAACGAACACACAATAATCTCAAAAAATCGTGTGTACCGTAATTAAAAAATCAATGAATTACAAGAAAAGAAGTCAACTAAAAATAAAAACTCCAGTGTAATATTTTGTCGTTTCGTATAATTTAATTATGTATGGGTGGAAGGAGTATACGTGATGTGTCAGGTTTGCTGTGGATTTAAAAATTTGGTTTTCATTTGAGAATATTTATTGACAATGCCTTCTCCTTGAATATGAGAAACAAACAATTGATGAACAATATTGCGTAAGATTAGAAAGAAATAATTATTTTGATTGAAGTTTTAAACTTTTCGAATTAGGATTATAACTATATTCAACTATAATGATTATCTTGAGCTGTGATGCTAAACAAAGAAGATGAAGATTTGCAGCCAAACTTAGTTTGGATTAATACGACGTAGTTTTTAAGACCATATTTAGTAAAACTACGTAGTTTTGGGAGGTTTCACATCTAAGGTTAGATACGTAATAGCACCATATTCACTATATTATACTATACTATATAGATGTATTATATAAATAATATCAATATTATATTATATTATATTATACTATACTATACTATACTATACTATACTATACTATACTATACTATACTATACTATACTATACTATACTATACTATACTATACTATACTATACTATACTATACTATACTATACTATACTATACTATACTATACTATACTATACTATACTATACTATACTATATAGATGTATTATATAAATAATATCAATATTATACATATATAAGAAAGTTAATTCTGTATAAGGTTATATTGGAAACCCATGTTATAGTGAAAACCTCGGAAAACTCTAACTTCCCGACTTTTTTTTTATGAAAATTTTAGGGTATGTAACATACATGATTTTAAGCATTTTGGGCCAAAAAATTGAAAAAGCGCCGAGCCGTTTTTTTTTAAAAAAATAAAAACCGTCTTCGGGTAAAAAATGGGTAACACGTGTTAGTTTGGCTTAACATGTGTTAGTCGAAATTTTATTTATTTTTTTAAAAAAAAAAAGTGCTCGGCGCTTTTTTGATTTTTTTGGCCCAAAATGCTTAAAATCATGTATATTACATGCCCTATTTTTTTTTTCAAAAAAAAAAAAAAAAAATTGGAAGTCAGAGTTTCCAGAGTTTTCACTATAAGAGTGGGTTTCCACATTATCCTTACCCAATTAATTCTTTTATATATATATATATATATATATATACTTATATAGTATATTTATATGTTAGAGAGACACTGTAAGCACATAAAAAAATATTGCTGTTGTTATTGTTATTATTATCATCATCATCATCGTCATCAATAGTTAAATTTAAAAAAAAAAATTAAACTATATCAATACCATATTCAAATTATATTAGTATGAGGTACGAAATTTTTATGCGTAATTATACACACATATATATTGCATAATTATTTTACCTTAAGCGTAATTAATTTAGTTTAAGCGTAATTATTTTGCTGCATTCGTAATCACAAAGAGTAACTATATAAAATGTTAAAAAAGCATAAAATTTATAACACAATACAAAGAAAGTTAATCATTGTTATGTATATTATTTTTCTATACAATATCATGTCTGAAGAATTTAAAACACCATGCATATATATATATATATATATGTGTGTGTATGTATAGGGGAATGTTAATTTGAGAACACGTATATTTCGTGTGAACCGCGAGAATGCTATCTAAAACCATTCAAATTCAAATTTTCTTTTTACACTTGTCTTTATTATTAAAATACAATCTCAAAAACACAATTTACGCGTAATAATTTAAACGTACGAAATTAAATTGTTTTTACACATGTGTAAATTTACTGTTTATAGATGTGTAAACTGTGCCATTTACACATATGTAAAAAGTTAATTTTTTAGTGTTTTTGCAATGAAAGATGAATTATGTGGAAAAAAAATTCATTTTTTAACGTTATATTTTAATTATAGTTAGGGTTGTATTGAAAGAAATTGATTTTGATTGTTTTCTCATTTGTTCTCACGGTTCTTGCGATATTTAGCGTTCTCAAAATAATCATCCCCTGTATGTGTATGTGTATGTGTATGTGTGGTATACATATATACTATACAGTATATAATATTTATATTCAAGAAGTAACTTTCATTTTAAACCCTGTGGTATTTTGGTCAATTAGCCAACACTTATCTTAGCTTTTGCTATTGGTGGGATTAACTTACCCTCCTCAAACCCTACCTTAGCTTTTGCTATTTGTGGGATTAACTGAGTATGATGATGATGATGATGATGAGCCAACACTTAACAGAAAACACAAACTCAGTTAGCCATTAGCACGAAAAACGTTAGAAAATGCAAACCTCATGGTTGGATATGTTAAAAGTTAGATTTTTGGACTAGATTAGTTAAAACAAACAAACCTCAGTGACGAAAACGAAAATTAACTCTAATACTTTTTACAACGGCCCAAAATTGACCCAAATCCATTTTGTTCGGAGCTCATTTTGACCGAATTCAATTTACTTAGAACCTATCTTGACCCGAACCCGCACCCACCCAGTTTCCGAGGCCTACAAGCAATGTAGCCAGTGGCATAGCATTCAAAGGGCGGGGACCCCCCCCCCCTGAGTTTTCGCTCAGAAGTTTTGAGTATATAGTGTTCGTATGCAATTTTTTTGGTATATACGGTTTCGACCACTCATTTAAAAAATGGTTATATAAACTAAAACTTTAACCCAAAACAAAGTAAATGTAAAGCCCAAATTCTAAAGTCCTAAGCCCAACAACTACATGAGTGGGATAGTAGATTCAATGAGCAAGCGATGAGGTTGTTATCTCTTAGCAACTCGAGCTCGGCTTGGTAAAAAGCTCGAAATGAGCCGACCCTTATCGAGCCCGAGCTTGAGCTTAAAACAAATCTCGTTTACTAATCGAGCCCGAGCTCAGCCTAGCATGAAGCTCGTCAGTTTCGTCGAGCCTTAGTGTAATATTAGGTTTATTAATATTTAATAATATTTACCCCTCATTTAAGCTTGTTAGCTAAACGAGCCCGAGCTAAATTTCATTTATCGAGCTCCGACCTTATTATTTATATTACTTTTATTTAAAATATTAACTAATAGATAGTAAACGAGCCGAGCCGAGCTTGAGCTCTCATAAGTTTTTCGAGCTCGAGCCTGGTCGAGCTCGGGCTTAGCTCGGCTTGTTTGCACCCCTATCCATAATTGAAGAATTCAAAAATCTTAAAGGTCAACGGGTTGAACTATAATTTATTCATCCAGGTACCAACCCTTTGTCTCATTTTTAATGTTTTAGTGTCTTTGTTCAATTGTTTGTTAAACAATTATTAGAACTTTGATATTTATTGTATTTAATGCTTGACTCGACTCGACCCAAATCGAATCACTGACCCGAACATATCACCCAAACCATAGCTACAGAAAAAAAATTTAGGTCCCGTCCCGTGAACGCTGACTTCCGACTCTCCGGTCCAAATTTTCAAGCTTCGCCACCGAATGTAGCTGAACTTTGTTGCAACTAATCACCACGTCATTTAAGACGTATCCTAAAGAAGACGGAATATATCATTGATAAAATTTTAAGACGTATCCCTTCAATTTCACACATAAAAATCATGTTTCTGATTTCTCCTTTTCACACCAACCTAAAAAAAAACAGAAACATAAAAAAGCATGGTCAAAACAGAATGGAAGGTGTAAAGAAACACACACCCATTAGATATATTATACACACATATCCGTACAAACATACCCGTCTCTATATATATGCACAATAACATCTTAACACTTATTCAATTTCATCAACTTGGTATCTCTAATGGCCACCAAATTGTTGTCAACATGTGGTTTAAAACCACTCCCTAAATCCTATATTAATCCAACAACAAGAATATCAGTTTCCAGCTTCCCAAGTGTGATAAAATCGCCATCGTCGAATATTTTGGGACCAAAATATTCGACGATCAAAGCGAGTGCACCCGTGGGAGTGAAGATTGTTGAAAAGGATGATAAAAGTGTTAATGGGCTTGAAAGTGGAGAGAGTGGGTTCAACCCGGGTGCACCACCACCTTTCACATTGGCGGATATCCGGGCTGCAATCCCGAAACATTGTTGGGTTAAGGATCCGTGGCGGTCCATGAGTTATGTGTTGAGAGATGTTGTGGTGGTTTTTGGGTTGGCCGCGGTGGCGGCTTATTTTGATAGTATGGTGGTTTGGCCGTTATATTGGTTTGCTCAAGGGACAATGTTTTGGGCTTTGTTTGTTCTTGGACATGATTGGTAACTAACTGACTAAATCTTAACAAACATTTAGATTCTGCCTAGGAAGATCTAATGTTTTTGTGTAAATTAAGGTTATAAATTATTATTATTCTTTTGTTTGACAGTGGTCATGGAAGCTTTTCTAATGATGCAAAACTCAATAGTGTAGTTGGTCATCTTCTTCATTCTTCAATACTTGTTCCTTACCATGGATGGTATGTTCTCCATTTTTATTAAAAATAACTTTATAATTAAAAATATTTTTTTATAACTTTTTAAAGATTGTTTTTGTTAACCATGGTTATGATTACAGGAGAATTAGCCATAGAACTCATCATCAGAACCACGGGCACGTTGAGAACGACGAATCTTGGCATCCAGTGAGTCATATACGCGCTTTTAGCGTGATAAATTTGGATCATGATATCAAATTTAGGTTCATGTAACAAATTTTTAATTTATATAAATTTGATCTTTTTAGTTATCTGAGAAGATTTATAAAAGTTTAGACATGGCTACTCGGATGTTGAGGTTCACTCTGCCTTTTCCTATGCTTGCATTCCCTTTGTATCTGGTGAGTCTGGGTACATCAGGTTCGAACCCAACCTGTTTAGTTTGTTCCGCTTTGCTAACTATTGTTTCGGGTTATAAACAACAGTGGGGTCGCAGCCCAGGAAAAAAGGGGTCTCATTATCACCCAGGAAGCGATTTATTTCGGCCTAACGAAAAAACGGATGTGATCATCTCAACTGTTTGTTGGTCAGCCATGGTTGCCTTGCTTGTGGGTTTGTCCTTTGTCATGGGTCCTCTTCAAGTACTTAAACTCTATGGCATACCCTATTGGGTTAGTAATCTTACTTATATGTACATACTTATGCATATGATATTATGATTCTTGTTCTTATTTTTTTAGCTAAATTATTCATTCGAATTTAGGGTTTCGTCATATGGCTGGATTTAGTAACTTACCTGCATCATCATGGTCACGAAGACAAACTCCCATGGTACCGCGGCAAGGTTTGAAACCAACCCGACTTTCAATTTTAGAAAATTACTTGGTTTTGTATCATTTTGGTCGCATTTTGTTGCTTCGATCAATGATTATTTGATATCGTTGTCAACTGTGACAATAGGAATGGAGTTACCTAAGAGGCGGCCTAACGACAGTTGATCGCGACTATGGATGGATTAACAACATACATCATGACATAGGAACCCATGTTATACATCATCTTTTCCCTCAAATCCCACACTATCACTTAACAGAAGCAGTAAGTGTTCTTCTCACTAAACATAAGTTTAAAAAATGTGTACTATTTTTTACCAAATAATAATGTGTCCGAATTCTTAACATGTAGACCGAAGCCGCTAAGCCCGTGTTTGGGAAATATTACCGAGAGCCGAAGAAATCAGGGCCGCTTCCCTTCCATTTACTCGGACTTCTTGCAAGTAGTATGAAAAGAGATCACTACGTGAGCGATGAAGGGGATGTCGTTTATTATCAAACGGACCCTAAGCTCACTGGTGATTCGAGATAGTGAACACATTGAGAAGTTAGTTCAAGAGTTTGTATAATACATATGTGTATGCATCATGTTAAAAGAGAAATATTAGGACCAAACATTGTGAACCATGTTTATGTAACATTTTGAGTAATAGAACAAATGACAAAAATGGTGCCATGTCATATTTGGCACATAGGAAATAATAATTCCTAACATCAATTATTCATGTTAATTTATAAGATTATGATCAATATTGAACGGATTTTACCGCGCTCATGAAAGAGGATATACGCGATGTATCTTTTTGAATTCCATCTGAAGCACATATACCACTGCTGACATCAACTCCATCTGGTTTTAGTATAGATATGGCTTTGGTTACATTCTCGGGTTTCATCCCACCAGCTAAGAGCCATCCATGTTTGCTATTGATAGGCGGTAGCTTGAACTGGGACCAGTTAAATCCTTTACCACTGAGATAATAAATGCAAAACCAGTTGTTAGTTGAAAATGTGTAAAACTGGCGATTTTGGCCCATTTCGCTTATAAAGGGTTGATTTTGGTAATGTTTCATCTAAAAGGGTACTTGAAAAAACATTGGATGGACCGGGTCAAAAGTGGCTCGGAAAGTATTTTTAGTGCATATGTCCTTCTAAATCACTTTTTTTTTTTTTTGATCAGCAAAATTCTTTATTCATCACCAGAACAGTTTACAAACAAAAGGCTAGTAAGATACTAGGCCATACATCACCAAATTTCCTCACCCACACAGACTCATCTTATACATTACCTATCCCTATGTGATCGGTACATTAAAAGTAACCCAATTTTCCCACGTCCAATTACTACGGTTGGGTTTGTTTTTCGCCCAAAGAAACGTCGTGGTTTGAATTTCTGCGAATAAACCTTTGAGTACATATTCTTTTCCCGGAAAATATGAGTCCGTTTCGTGCTTTCCATATTGCCCAAGCCGCCCCCATGTCCTTCTAAATCACTTAATTTGGAATTTCAAGCTTCACTGATGTAACGCTATATAATATGATGCAAAGTCCATAATACAAAATGAAACAAAGGGTTAAGTTCATCATTACCTGCCCCCTTTTGCACTGTCCACCAGAATCCAATCAACTAAAGAACAATCTCCATCTGATATATGGTTCATAAGGTCACCATCCTCATTCGCATGAAGAACATAAATTATTCTCCGTTCCCTCGCCAAAACAGAAAATGCAGACCGTGATCCATCTCCATGGAGCTGTAAAACTTATATGTTATTAGTCAAATAGAACTAGTTGATGTTAGAAGTGACAAACAGGTAGGTTTAGTATGTCAAAACGGGTCAACAGGACAACAGGTAAACAGTTTTTTGTCTGCTTTGTATTTCTTATATAATAATTAACAAGTTAATAATTATTACAATAATAATCTAAATCTGCTTAGAAGGTTGCATGGATTAAAAATACTTTGAATGACGTCCGACTAATTTAACCCATTCCCTTTTAGCTAATTATCTTGATTTGGCCAATTTAAGATTAATAAACACAACCGAAACCAACCCTTTATTAAATGAACAGTAGACAACGCAACCTCTAACAAATGTTCATCTACATAAGCTACTAAAAATCAGAAATTTACCTGCACAAACTCAAGATCTGCATCATCGGAAGCCCTCAGCATTGAGTTGGAGTCATCATCAACAAACACACCAACTGGCTTTGCACCATATTCACGTGCAACTTTTGAAATTTCCTTAGCAGTAGAAATTGAAACGGAGCGCTTAGAATTAGGCCAGATTATCATCCCAATAAAGTCGGCACCAGCTTCTGCTGCCAGAGCAGCATCTTTAGCTGAGGTAATTCCGCACATCTTAACTAAAGGTTTGTCATCTGTGTCCCTCTTATTAACAGAGGAAACTTCAGTTGGTTGGTTTATCATACAACATACTGATTTCTTTTTCAAAAACTCTGGGCGTAATGTATGTAACGTCATGTTCTTTGAACCTGTAAATAATCAAAATAATTGAATTAGTAATGAATTGGCCAAGCCTTTGTTTCATACAAAACTAATATATGTTGAAGGGCCTTTAATTCACAATTAATAAAAAACACACATAAGGATAAGGACCAACAACCCTTGCAATGGATTTCGCGAATTTTTGAAAAAAAAAAATAGGAAGTTTTTGTAAAAAGAAAGAGAAAAGATGTTTAAGGTATATTGTAAAGCATATTGCTTTTTTAACATATGCAATAAAGGTGAATGCGAATATCACTTAAGAGAGTATACCAGGGTATTGCCACTTGTGCATTAGAAGTCCCCTCGTCTGATAATGGCATCCCACGTTTGACCCTGAAATTGAGGATGTTTATATGCATATCGGCTTACCGCTTACATGAGTTTATGCTTCTTAGAGAGAACATTTTTGACAAAAAAAAAAAAAAAGTGGACTTAGTATCAGATGATCGCATACCGATACTAAATCAAGAGAAGTTGAAAAACAGAAAAACACAAAAAGTGGTCAAAAAATAAATGTTGTTTGGACTTAGTATCAGATGACCGCACTACTGATACTAGCATCACTGATCGTACAAATATACACGCACCTGCAATCATCTTACCGTCTGCTTCCCAGATGCAGATTAAAGAGCTGAAGAAAGAAGATGATCAACAAAATGATTGCCGAATTTCTGAACTGACAAAAGAATAAAATCATTCATTAGCTTTTTATCATATCGGTCAGACTTCCAAAACTTGCATTACAGTCTGTTTAAGTGTGGATCACAAAAATGGCCCTTGAAGTATAGACTAACCAACGAAAGTCAACAGCAGCCACTGTTTGAGTCGTCGTCATCATCATCATCATACTCAGTTAATCCCACCAATAGCAAAAGCTAAGGTAGGGTCTGAGGAGGGTAAGATGTAGACAGCCTTACATCTACCCTGTGGAAATAGAGAGGCTGCTTCCAGTGAAACCCCCAGCTCAATAGTGGTTTTGTATCAAGCCTTAGACATAAGGCACATAACACTTAGCAATCGGGACAAACCCGATTGGTGCATGTACCCCCTTGTCTTTTGGCTATCAACGTCACCACCTGATACATGATTAACCGTCCGTCTTTTTTAATGTTATTTTCACGAAATTAGTAAAATAACGTTAAAATTAGCAGCCACTGTTTGAGTAGAAGCTGATTAACATCAGCAGAAACTGACCAGAGTCAGACGGGTTCGACCAGAAAAAGTCAAACAGAAAATTTAAGGCGAAAATCAGCCGTGATATGATATCCGAACCCTAACAACAACAAAAAATCCCATCCACTTTGACCCAAACAAAGCAGTTGCGAATCTATGAATCAGATATCGCGTGGATATGGCAAAACTATCAGGACATGCGGGTCGGGTAACGAGTTAAAATACTGGCAAACAAAATTCGTACCAGACTACCGTCTAAAGTAAATTTGGATAAACCATAGAGGCATATCAGTATGCACATTTCAAACAGACCAAAATTACCAGATGACAGCAGACTGACTGCATATGATACTCTTTTATTTTCAAAAAAGCTTTCCATTTGTTCTAATCAAATAATAGAACAATTATTTAATTTCAAAGAAGAATTCATACAACTATCAATATATAAGTCCTCAACATTTTAATAGTAACCTAAAAACAAAACCCTAAACCCATAATAATTCACACTGAAATGCTTCATTCATTGATTAAATCACACGTGTTAAACAACTCAAAAAGCTTATTTAAAAGTCACTAATTCAATTGAAGATAAGCCTAGAAATTAAAAAAAAAAAAATAGTGTGTAATTTTGTACCGGAAACTGGAAGGTGTGTCGAGAGGTGAGAAAGCAACGGTGATGGTTGAGAGTGAAGTTTGAAGTTTCAAATGATAATATAGAGGCCGTATTTGCTAGCGAGCTGGGCCTTAGTTTTTTGGGGCCATTCACGGACTTCAATTTTTGTGTGTTACACACGGGTGTAAATGAATCGAGCCCGAGCTCGAGCTCTATTTACTTATAAGAACTCGAGTTTGAGCTCGGCTCGTTAGCAGATTCTCAAGCTCAAGTTCTGTTTGGGCTCAGCTCGTTTATTAAATACTAGTTAATATATAAAATAAAATTAATAGGCTTTTTTGGGCTCAGAAGCTTTATAAGTGAAGTTCAGGCTTTGGCGTTTACTAAACAAGCTTATTTTTAGATTTGCACTTGGCTCGTAAACAAGTTTATATAAGCCCGGCTTGCCTTGCTTACTTTACAACTTTAAATGAGGGATGAATATATCAAATATTAAAAAAAACTAATATTATACTAAGGCTCGATAACGCTTGAAGAGCCTGATGAACTTCACATCCCAGGCTCAATCTCAGGCTCGATAAACAAATGAGCTTTGTTTTAGGCTCAAGCTTGGCTCAGACTTAATAAGGTTCGACACGTTTCGAGCTTTTTATCAAGCCAATCTCAAATAGCTCGCGAGACGCTGGGATCGTTTGCACCCATAGAATTACACTTACTGTTTGACACTTCATTTTTTATTTTTATTGAACCCAATGGGAACATTCTTTCATAGTTTTCAATTTTTCATAGTTGTCATACAGTATACACTAATCCATAATGTAATGGTTTATAATTATATTCTAAATTTTAACTATTATATGATTTTTATTATTAGCTTATCTCTGCTACATTATAAATGATGAGTGATGGCTAAATGTGTCCAAATTGTCAAAGCTAAGATGGTATCTAAAGAGTCTCAAGTGTAATCCTCAAATTTTTACCCCATTTCTTCCATATATACCCTTATGTAATATGTACCACCATTGATACCAATTGTACAATCCCAACTTGCTACAAATCCAATTAAATCCTCCATGAAACCACCGTTCACTGCCTTTTTTTCTATCTCGTTCCCTTCTCCATCCTATTATATAAGCTCTTTTCACATCCACGCTGATATCCTCCACAATTTCATGTTTATTTAGAAAGATAGTTTTCGGTTGTAGTATAGACGGACTTGTGCCATATGACCACACATCATGTTTTAAGAAAAATGTTTTTAAAGTGGAATTACTATATATGGTGTATGAAAAAAAATATTACATACATGCGGAAAAAAACCTAAGTATCATAATGTTGTATTGCAACCCGTTTGTGAATCCCGCTGCAACGCGCAGGTAAACCCACTAGTATATGTTAAGACATACAAAATATAAACCGATTCCTAAATTCGGTGCGACCAGTGAACCAGTAAAATGATTGGTTCAATGTCCGGGCAGCTAAGAAAACATTGGTTGTTAGTATGAATTAGACATGTACAAAACAGTTATTTTCCCAAACCAGTTTGGTTAACCAAAAACCACCGGTTATTTGGTTAAAAACCAATTACTTTTAAAAAATCCCTAACCGGTTAGTAACCTACGGTTAAAAATAACCATTAATTGGTTACTCTTCGAATCGGTTATTACTTGCTAATTGGTTGCGGTTTCGGTTAATAACCAGTTCCGATTAATTTGTGCACCTCTAGTATGAGTAGATTGGTGTTGTGCGATGTGGCGGGAACATAAACACAGGTAATTACGTAATATTTAGTATTTTTAAATTAAAAAGAAACTGTAGTAATACCATACCCAAATTAAAGAGCATAAAGTGCTCATCTAATTTAAAAAGAAAATTTTAACTTATAAAAATTATGACTGTTTAAAAATGGTAAGTTGTGTGCCTGAATTTTTTTAATGGATTAAAATGGAAGGAAATTAAAAAATGTTGAGTTTGAGAGTTTTTTAAACGAGGGAAATGAAAAAAAAAAGAAAGAAAAATTCTTATTAATTTTCGTTAATAACTTTCCTTCTAAAATGGAGTTATTTGAAAGAAAACAAAGATTTTTCTTTTCCTTTGAACTCGGAACACAAGATAAAACTAATATTTCATTTCACTTTGTTGTGTTCCCGAGTTTAACAAATGAAGGAAAAGAAGGGAAAGAGAATTAAGGAGGGAAAAGAAAAGGACCGGAAAGAAAAAATTTAATTAAGTAGTGTGTTCCCGAGTTTGAAGGAAATGGAGAGAAAAGAAATTAAGTAGTGTTTAAAATATCATTTCCTTCCAAATCTATCCAATTTGGAAGGATGAAGAATGAAGGAAATGAACCAAAATTTTTCTTCCATTTCTCTCGCTTTCTCTCTTTTAAAAAAACTCTGAAACACAATTTTTCCAAACATCCTTTCTTTTCATTCGTTAAATGAAACTCGAAAACACATTGTTAATTCATTTTCTCTTCATTTCTTTTCTTTCCATTTCTTCTCTCATTAATTTTCTTTTCTTTTCTTTCGTTTACTAATCTCTAGAATGCAACGTCAATGATTTTATTAAGAGACTATCTCTGAATCAGTCTATACTAATAGTGTTTGGTTCACTGTCAGGACACATCTGAATCAGTCAGTAAGGCTTTTAACCACTAAGTTCCAAAATGACACTGAATGATAATTTTACCTCTTTATTCATTCAGTTATGTTCATAACTCTCAGCAAGCCACTCACACACCACCTCCCCCATCACTAACTAGTTAGGCCAAGCCAAGTCAGGTCTTTTACTGATTCAGAGTATCTTACCCAATTACACCTCTTAATAACTCAACACTTACTAACGTAAAGATTGTCAAACAAGCCCTAAATGTGTGTGGTTTTAGTCTCTTTACTAAGAAAAAGTTATTCAATAGCGTATTACAATTATCTTTATTTTTTTCAATCGACTCATCATATATTTTTTATTTTGAAACTAACCAGTTTGTATATAGTTCTTGGGAAATTGGATTTAAATAATTCAAACTATTGCTCATTGGCCGATATCACTTCTAACTATCACTTTGAATATCAATACTTCAAACTTTACACTTTGTTATATCACCTCCAAACTAAGCAAACACTAACTATGTTAGTTTTTTTTATGGCGTGACATTATTTTCTTACGTGGCATGCTGACTTGACACTTTCTCTTACATGACATGCTGACGTGGCAAAAATTTTCCTACGTGGCATTCTGACATCATCATGCCACGTCACACAAAATGCCAAGTCATAAAAAATAACGAAGTTAGTGTTTGGTTAATTTAGGGGTTGACATAACAAACAAAGTGTAAAGTTAGGAGTACTGATATTCAAAATGATAGCTAAAAATGATATCGGCTAATAAACAATAGTTTGAAGTATTTAAATTCAATTTTCCACCTTATTTTCTTCATTACGTTCATTGTAGATTTTAATTTCACTTTAACCAACCCACTATATTCCTGTTTCTTTTCAATCAACCCATTATACCTTCCCTATAATATATAGGAAAAAAACATGTCAAATAAAAAGCAAAAATAAAGTTAGAAACATGAAAAGATCATGTGTTTGGAAACAATCTATTTAGTGCTAATTTTCACAAATTAAGAAATTTAAATGATCTCTAGTTTTAATATAAATAAAATTAGGAATTTGTATTATTAGATTCTTGTTAGTACATATCTTCTATCTATCTATATTACTTTATTAAAGAAACTCGATGGACATTTTTGTAATTTCAAACCAATTTTAAAATAATATCTCAAAAGACATAAGTGTAAACCTCTAATTTTTAGCAATTATCTTCCACTTATGCCCCTGGTGTATAACTTTTGATGGCAATTATATAAGTCAGTAATGCAACTTATGAAGATTCACATAAACCACTACATTCTTGAAACCATAACATTTATCTCAATTCATTTATTCCTCATCATTTCATCAATACTCGTCTTCAATGTAAGCCATTATTCATCATTATCATTATCATTATCATTATCATTAATCATATTAAGAGAAATTATCATTATCATTAATCATATTATTAATATTAATCATATTAAGAGAATTGGATGGAAAAACCCCCCAAAATTTCCAGGTTGTAAAACCCTAATGGGCGATTATCGGCGGCCATCCCGAAAACCTATTCCGGGAGCGATTCTGAGCAGGATTACGAAGCTGTTTGTCTCAAACCTCCCGGATCGATGCAGTGGGAGCGATTTGGCTAGTTTTTTACGTGGGTATGGTGACATTTTTTATATATACATAGAGAAGAAAAGGGACAGAGGAGGGAAAAGGTTTGGTTTTGTATCCTTTCTTGACGTCAAACACAGTGAGGAGATGTTGAATAACTTGAAGAATCTGAGGATGGGGGACTACAAACTATCGTTCAATGTGGCTAGGTTTGTTTACGAAGAAGGGGAAATCAGGGATCCCCCCCCCCTCCAAGGAAACCGCCTAGGGCCAAGGAGATGCATGGTTCTACACAGAGCAACGGTATTCGAAGACCAGGTTTGAGAAATCCGGAACGTTCTCGTTCAAAGAGGCTCTCACGGGAGAGAGGAGTGACAACTCCGTATCTTCTAAAGTTCTTAGGGTTGAAGGCAAACACCCATGTTTCAATGATCTTCATGGGAGGTCTCTACTGATTCAGGTTTCGAATGTAGATATGATAAGTAGAGTTAACGTGGAACTGGCTAATATGAAACTGGGTGAAGGGGTGATTAAGTATCTTGGTGGTATGAATTTTCTTGGTACGTTCAAGTCTAACGAGCATGCTACCATGGCGATGGACGAATTGGTCGGCAGAAGTGCGGTTTTTCCCAGTGTTCAGGTATGGAATGTATAGGAGGTTGAGTTTGAACGGATTGCATGGGTGAAGATAGTAGGCATGCCTTTACACTTGTGTGATCCTGATGTTTATGCAGAGGTGGCTTCTTTGTTTGGTAAAGTGGTCAAACCGGTCAACCCCGGTCAGTCGAAGGTTGATTGGTCACGAGGGGTGGCAGGTATCCTAGTTAAGTCCGGTGGCATTATCAACGGGGAGGTTACAGTACCGTGGCAAGACAAATTATACTCGGTTTGGGTGGCGGAAACCAATTGTGATTGGTCACCGGTGTTAAGTAATATTAATGTTGATGAATACAAGGCTGTCCAATCCGAATCTGATAATTCTTCAGACGAAGACATGTCCGACGATGAAGTTGCAGGAGGCGCCGGAAACGACGACGAGACGGAAATTAATGAGGCTTTTAATGATAATAATGCTTTTTTTTTTTGGAATGCTAATGATAATAATGTTGACGACACTAATCATGGAAACGATCCAATCAATGCGAATTGTTCTCCAAATTATGTGGAGCCAGTTATGGAATGTTTTGAAACTCCAGGATTGAATGTAGTTAATGCAGTTGACCAAGTGGATTTTTCTGTGGGGGCAAATAAAAACAAAAGGAAAAAGAAAAAAGATATGGCCAGGTTTCAGGGTCTTATTCTAGCAGCAATGATAGACCACACAAGGAGTCCAGACTTGAGGAGAATGATCTGTTTGGGCTGGCCCCAATTATATTGGGCCAAAATGTGACTACTCACCGTGGGCCAGTACACTTTGATAGTAATGGTCTGGACCTTTCCGATTTTAATGACAGAGAAGAGCAATTTTTAGCCAACCCTGTTCAAGGTAATGCGACATCAGATGAGCAGGAGATAGGTATTGGTATTCCTCCACCCAATGAGATGAGAATTTTGGCAGAAGACAATAAGATGGAGAAAGAGGAAAGTCTCACAACCATGCTTGGGTCTACTGTAGGGGTGGACGTTTCACAGTTCCAACCATTAGTCCGGGAGTCTATTGTTAAGAAGGGTATACAATAAGGTATTAAATGAATTTTCTTTCGATTAATATTCGAGGGTTTGGTGGTGATGGAAAAGCGGGTAAGGTGAAAACTGTTAAGGAAAGACATGGTGTTAAGTTTTTGGGATTCAGGAAACTCATTTGGAGAATTTTAGCAGATTCGATTTTCATCAGTTGTGGGGTAATAATGTGTTCGATTTTGATGTTGTTTTTGCGAATGGAAGGTCTAGGGGTATTTTTAATGTTTGGGATCCAACAGTGTTCAAAAAATCCTTTTCGGTCAAGCATCGGAATTTCTTGCTTACTTCCGGATGCTTGGTGGAAGACAAAACTGTGTTTAATTGTGTTAATGTATATGCTCCTCAGAAATTGGGAGAAAAAATAGCTCTTTGGGAACTGATTAAGAACGTTCTAAATGGGTTGGAGGGATGATGATTCTCATGGGTGATTTTAATGCGGTTAGAGCCCCGGAGGATAGAAAAAATTCCCGTTTTAATCAAAGATGCGCTTCTAATCTTAATAACTTTGTTGATAGCCTGGGGTTGTTTGAGTACATTATGAGGGGTAACAAATATACTTGTCTGACAGTCAAGGATAATGAGTTTAAATTGAGCAAGATTGACCACTTTTTTGTTTGTCAAGGTTTTTTCAACAGGTGGCCCGAAGCTGTACTGAGAGCCTTACCGCGAGACTGTTCCGATCACTCGCCGCTGCTGCTTTCTCTTGTGAAGGCAAAGTCTGGGTCAATTCCTTTCCGCTGGTTCAATTCGTGGCTGGATAGGGAAGGTTGTAAAGAGGAGATTATAAAAGTTCTTGAAAATCCGAGGTTTGAAGGGACTCCTGAAGTAAAGATATTGTTGAAATTCAAAGCTCTTAAGGCTATGCTAAGCTCCTGGTGGTTACGAACAAATAAGAATGAAGGAGAATCTTTATCAGAGTTGCAAAAAGACATAGATATTTTGGAAAAGGCCATGGAAGTCAGGGATTTAGAAGAGGAAGAGATATGGGTATGGGAGAAAAGCAAACAGGAGGTTGATTTCCTTAACCAGTGCAAGATTAGAGATCTAAAACAAAAGTCTAGGGTCAGATGGGCGATGCATAGGGATGATAACTCTGCTGTTTTCCACGGGATTGTAACTGGGAGAAAATCAAAAAACTCCATTCCGGGGTTAATGGTGGACGAGATTTGGATTACTAAGCCCACGATTATTAAGAGAGAGGTGTTAAAGCATTACAGGGGGCTTTTTTCGGAGATGTACACGAGGAGGCCTTTTTTACGAAGTGACCTTCTTAAACAGCTTCTTCACGAGTGTTCAGCTGCTTTGGTTTCGAAATTCACTAGAGAGGAGGTTAAGTTGGCGGTTTTCGATTGCGCGTCTGACCGGGCTCCGGGTCCGGACGGTTTTAATTTTCACTTCATTAAGAGTTTTTGGAGCTATCTTGAAGATGACTTCTTTTCTTTGTTGGATACTTTCTATGATTCGGGTGCTTTTGGTAAAGGCTGCAGCTCAGCGTTTATCACTTTGATTCCTAAGATTAAGAATATGATGGGTTTGTCTTATTGTAGGCCTATTACTTTGGTTGGTGCCATTAGTAAAGTGGTTTCCAAGGTGCTTGCTCTTCGGGTGAAGAAAGTGCTTCGTTATGTGATTTCTGATACACAATCGGCTTTCCTCAAGGACAGATTTATTTTAGATGGGCCTTTGGTTCTTAATGAAGTCTATGGGTGGTTAGAAAGAAAAAAGAAAAAAGCTTTTATGTTGAAAATTGACTTTGAGAAAGCTTATGATAATGTTAACTAGGGATTTTTAATTGATATGATGGATCAAATGGGTTTTCCTGATAGATGGGGAAGGTGGGTGAAAGGGATTTTGGAGTCCGCTAGGTCGTCGGTGTTAGTAAACAGTTCTCCTACTTTCGAGTTTCAATGCGAGAAAGACCTTCGTCAGGGAGATCCTCTTTCGCCTTTTCTCTTTTTGATCGTTATGGAAGCTTTTACTTGTATTCTGGAGAAGGCTTGTGAAAGTGGAGAGTTCAAAGGCATTGATGACTCGAAGACTGGCTTGAAAATCTCTTATTTATTGTATGCTGACGATGCCTTGATTATTGGGGAATGGTCGGAGGGTAATATAGAGACTACAGCCAGGCTTCTTCGGATATTTCACATGTGTTCCGGGTTGAAAATCAATTTAAAAAAATCGCATCTTTTTGGCGTTGGGGTTAATAGGGACGAGATAAATGTTATGTCTAATATCCTTGGATGTAAGGTTGGAGATTTCCCGTTTGACTACTTGGGAATAAAAGTGGGAGCTAATATGAACCGAATGTGTCATTGGAATTCGGTCATCGAGACGGTTAGCTCCCGGTTATCGAAATGGAAAGCGGAGAGTCTTTCTATGGGTGGACGTCTTACTCTCATTAAATCTGTTTTATCTAATATTTCGATTTATTATTTATCGTTGTACAAAGCCCCGGTTGGAATTGTAGAACAAATAGAGAAGTTGATGAGAAGTTTTCTTTGGGGCGGCTCAAATGGTGTGAACAAAATGCATTGGGTTTCTTGGGACATTGTACTTTGCCAAAATCGTACGGAGGCTTGGGTATTTCAAGATTATCTGATGTGAATAATGCTTTAATTACTAAGTGGGCTTGGAGGTTCAAGAAGGACCCGTATAGTAATTGGTGGCGTATGATAGAGGCAATCCATGGTGGAAAAGGGAAATAACGATTTCTTTCGATAAACAAAAGTCAACCCGGATGCTGGAAATCGATCACTAATTTAGTGGGCACTCTGAGACTTGGTGGAAAAGAGATACAAAACATCATAAGGGGGTCAGTGAGTTCAGGGACGGAAGTTAGCTTTTGGCATGATAAATGGTACGGCTCGACAACTCTATGTCAACGCTGGCCATGCCTTTTCTCGCTGGAAAAAGTCAAAAGATGCACAGTTCGGGACAGAATACAGGTGAGTCATGGTATGCTCTCCTTCGTGGACAATTGGCAGCGCGGTCTTTCTACTGTCGAGGAGTTATCGGAGTATCGAGATTTGCAGGAAATGGTTTCTAAATGCTCTTTTTCGGGTGGTAAGGATAGCTGGTTTTGGGATGTTGATCCGAGCAATAGCTTCTTAGTGCAGAACGTTAAAAAGCTTCTCATCACTGACCGTAACGACAGGAGAGACCACAATATGGTTTTGACCGGCTGGATCCCGTTAAAGGTAAATATTCACGCTTGGAGACTTGACATGGATCGCCTCCCGACCAAGAATAACCTACGCAGAAAAAATATTAATGTGGGTGATGGCCCGTGTGTTCTATGTCAGTCGGAAGAGGAATCGGCCCTGCATCTTTTTACCGGATGTATTGTGTCTAGTGGAGTATGGCAAGGGATAGAAAAATGGTGTCGTCTGGATCCGATCTTCTTTTTTGATATAAAAGACATCTTCTCTTTGCCTTCGACGGTTCAAGGTACTAAGACGAAGATGAAAGTTATTAGAGGGATTGTGATGACGACTTCCTGGGTTATTTGGAGAACTCGTAACAAGGTGATCTTCGAAGATGCCAAGCCTCGGGTTTGTGATATGGTTGCTTGTATCAAATCTTGGTCTTATTTGTGGTTTCGTAGTAGATCTAAAGTCGAAAACATTAGTTGGAAGGATTGGTGTAGATACCCATTGTACATGATGTAGTTGTTTTGGCGGTCCTCTTTTTGTGGGCTTAGCCGTTTTCTAATGAAATTTAACGTTAAAAAAAAAGAGACTTGGATGGGTTCAAATGTAATTTTATGTCTTTTTTAAGATGGCATTTTAAGGGTTTCATACTTAAAACCCAACAAAAGAACTTTCATACACTACCCCTATTCTTGCATTATCTAGTGGTACATTCTTTTGTATATAACCAAAATTTATTACACATTAATACATTTAATTGTTGTCTTATTTATTTAACTTGGAGATTGGATCGTGCACAACCTTGAACTCGGAGAATGAATCGTTGTCTTCATTTAATCTCATAAACTCCATGATTGATGACCATTTTAAATCCTACACTAAATTTTATTTTCTGTTTCCTATATCGGCCTATTTTAATACCCCTATAACCCTTCAATAGAAGTAGATCATTTTATGAATCGGAAATGGAGTCCAATGTTTGGCAGATCATATAATGACCTTTGCTGGCTTTATATTGTAGTGGATTGATGAGGTATTATTTTGTTTAGTCTCAGTTTATTTTAACATTATGTCTGATTTGATCAGTGATTCAAAGAATTTTGGTACAACTTCACTGATATAGTTGATGAACTGAAGAAATTCAGCCTTAAGTTATCCTTCATTTTTCTTTCATTGATTCTCATTGTCATTGCTTCGACAATAGAGAACCAGGTAATTAATCAATTTATCCTTAGTTTCATGACATAATTATACCCTATGCTATTCGCGGTTGGATGTTTTTGTTTTCTACGACAATAGAGAACCAGGTAATCAATTTATCCTTAGGTCCATAACGAAGCCTAGGAAGTAAAGAGTTGCTCTGACTCTCATCTTCGTTCACCATGCTCACCACTTTGTTACTTTTACCTAAGCTCCGCGTATTCTTTCTATGGTAAATTTTACATTATTTCAGCAAGGTAATTTTTTATGTTGTTCGTTAAGTTTTCAGTATCACAGTGGTCACAATTAGAGTCCTTAAAGAGAGTGTGCGTTATCAAGATGATATTTTAAAATCTGAATATAATAATTAGGGCTCCAAGTTTGGCATCAACAGTCGAGAATGTTTTGCAGTCAACAGTCAAGTAAAAAGACTTTGTGGATGCATTTATCAGGAAAAATGGTGTTGAGGCTCCCTCATGTGTCTGCACTTGAATCATGTCATGCTCTATGCATTAAAGTTGGAGAACATGACCTTTTAACAATAATGTTCTCTTACACGTTTGTATTTTTATACTGAATTACAATATTAATCATTTCTTCTCATTTAATTGTTGTTGATAAAAAGTTATATACTTTATTTTCTGTTTGTACTCAATATCATTAATACATAAGCATATGGGAACAAGGGAAATGATGCACTTTTTTAGTATTGTCCATGATCATTAATTATTAGTGGTGACAATTTCAGTCGTAGACTGTAATAATGTAGTTGTTTTTTTTTTGCTGACAAAGTGGGCATTAGTTCAAACGAGTCAGGTTGAACTATATTCTTGTTTTCCACATGTTTTGTTTATATTTACTATGTTAAGTATGATTACAAAACCTATACTAATTTTATATAAGTTACCTTTCTGAATTTAGTGACCTAAAAATGATAAAGAACATCGGTTTTGACTTGCCATGATTGATGATCACTTTAAATCTGACACATGGCATATGAAGCATCGTTCAAAAAAACATGGCATATGAAGCAACAACAATTTGGGGGGTGTATGGTAGCTGCTTTCGAGTTATTAATCTAAACCATTATGTTTTTAAGTAAAAGTCAGTTACTTGGTACGTCTTTATTAAAAAGAAGATTTGGATTTGGGTCTTGTGGTTTCACTCCAATAGTGAAAGATTATAAATTATGAATCCTCATTTACGTTATTAATAGCTTCTGGTTAATTACAATTAATATTTTCAAAACATTAGCACGAATCGACAAGATGGTGTTACCAATTAGCATTTATCCGAGATGTTGCTTACCAAATAGCAACCATTCAAATTATTGGCCGGATCTACACGAATTGGGCAGACGCTCATAAATTATTCAAGATTTACTTGTTAATTGAAATGTATCACCTTTTCGATTGGGTTATGACTTAACTTAGGCTTCTGTTGCTAACTTACAAATGTCAGTTGGGACACCCGTTGTAACGCGTGGGCATTCCCACTAGTACATATATTACATACATATCCAAATACACTTAATGTATTTATCAAGAATGGTGATGAATTGTTACAGGTTATATTGAAGTTAATTAGTCAAGTCTTGGATGGATATCAATTGGAATAATGATCAAATGCAACAAATTACCAAGTGCAACATATATCCTAAAGGTGAAAGATCAAAGCAACATGTAATAAATACTTGAAGATATAAATCTCAAGAACAAAAGATCATCTACAAAGAATGAGGACACCAAGAAGATGTTAGAAAATTAGAGAAGAAATTGAAAGAGTTTAGTTGGAAAGGTAATCACTATAGGAAGACAAAAGGTAATCACTTCCTGGAAAGGGACGTTTGTATAAGGTGATGATTGTGTAACGTGTATCCCTATTGAACTAAGGAAGACAACTAGTGGAGAAATACTCGATCGGAGGATCTGGGAGAGCATGTATAAGTATTAGTTAACATCTCTCAAAACTTTATAAATGGGTTTTGTCGTTTCTTCCATTAACTCTTTAAATATTTGAATATATATTTATTTATTGTTTACAATTGTTGAGTTTGTAACAAGAGATTAATCAAGTAAAACAAGTGTTTAACAGAGAAATTTAAATACACTTAGTTATGCCACTCTAGTTCTCTCTACCATGTAAACATCAAAACGTAGTTGTATATCGTTCTCTGTGTTAATTACAAACCTAAAGAAACATATTAAATCGGCTTGTTATCGGTATTAATGTCAAACACAAAAATAAAGAAAATTGTTAATTAAATTGACCCACTATTGATTTCAACAGTCAACACAACCTAAAATAAAAATGTCAAAGGGAGCTCAACTCGACACCGATCCCAACAATAGATTTTTTAAACGCCTAACTACACGTATTGTACATGAACTAGACTAAAAGAATACATATTTCTTTGTGATAGATGACTAGACATGATAATATGCATTTGGTATCACGCATAGTCTTAACTATGTTAAAGATTATAGCTTAAACTGTATGACTTTGTTTTTACTTCCCCTCATCAACAACCTTTGATCATGTTGGTTTTTTCTTAGGTTAATCATGCTCTTTGTGTGCTTGTTTAGTTACTCACATCACAAAGTTAAGGATAATATTGTTTTATAATTCATAAACTTCATTATTAACTAATCAAAATTTTATTTATTTAACTCGTTTAATACATGGATTTCTAACAAGTTTGATATCATGACGTGGAAAAACATATCAGACTAATAAGTTTGTCAAAAATGCATTAAGAATCTTAATGCACAAAGTATTTTGAGATATGTATCTACTTCCACTACTTAGCGTAAACATATGATAAATTTAATAAAAAAATGAAGCACCGTGATGAGGATCACGGTTTGTCGTCTTCACGGCCGTGATTGAATACGGTGGGCGGTGTTTCACGGTATCGCGGTAATCACGGGGTGGCCATCACGGACCACCCTGGCTGGCCTTAGAGCAGGGTGTGAGAAGTGAGGTTCGTGAACAACGATGCGACGCGATGAGGCATTTGTTGTCCGTGGACACTCTGAAGTAGCATCGATTGAAAAAGCGCCTTAATAACATGAAGAGGTATAAGGATTTATACCGGTCCATATGAGCGCCGGCTAAACCAAAGTGCCGAAACACAGTAAGTAGTCAAACCCCTTCCCGAAGCCATTGCACGAATGTACTTAGGGCTGTAAACAAACCAAATGTTCGACAAACAGTTTGTGAAATGTTCGGCGGGAAGTTCGTTTGTGTTCTATCATTTAATAAATGAACAAACACAAACACGAAAATTTGTTCGTTTAGTTAAACAAACAAACAAACATGAACATAGGTCGCGTTCGTTCATTTATGTTCGTGAACGTTCGGTAACGTGTTCATTTATGTTTGTTTATGTTCAATAGTTCAAGTTTAATATGATAATTTTGTGTTTTTATGAGACATTTTGTGATCAAGATTATGTCAAGTATATTGGAGTAATTAGATTTTTTTTGGGTGGATAATGTTCGTGATGAAATTTTCAGAATTCAATATGTGTTAGTTTGTGCTCGGTTTTGTTCATAGCATGTTTGTGTTCGTCTACACGTTCATTGATGTTTTTTTTTTGTATTCGCTTTTGTTTGATACCTAAATTTAACAAATAAATTCAAATGAACAAGAACATGTTCATTTCCTTAACAAGCTAACACGAACAAAAACCTCGTTCGGTAATTGTTCATGAACAGTTCGTGAACACGTTATTTCCTTAACAAACAAACACGAACAAGAAATCTCGTTCGTTAAGTGTTCATGAACAATTCGTGAACATGTTATTTCCTTAACAAACGAACATGAACAAGGCCATGTTCGTATTCGTTTGGTTCGTTTACACCCTAAATGTACTGCTTTGGTGGTCAAATACACCGAAGCATAGTACAATGAGTCTGAACCTACAAGAAGTACAACTTCTCTAACTAGTATGAATACTCTCATTTTAAGTACAGGTAACACACACAAACTCTTATAGTCCGAACCTCACTTTCTCTCTAAGTAAATACTTATCCGTACGCCGGAGGACGGTTACGGAGAGGCCCTCCTTCCTTCTCTGTGACGAGCCTAATGGTTTGCTACTTGTGCAGGTTTAATCAGAGTTCCATACAATCAAGATCTAAACACTTTCTTCCTTGTTCTTGGAAATTTAGGAAAAGCTATTGGATCTTCATAACATAAATTTGTATCTTAAAAAGAAGTTGTCGATATATCATTACATAACAAATTAGTAACCCCTTTGTAGAGAACTAAAATCTACATTACTACATTAGGAACATATTTGGAAGAATAAAATTACCTCAAATGTAAAAATAAACAAAAGAATAAAAAAAAAATCTAATTCCAAATGTAGGCAAACGTAGCCTTTCTTTTATTCCAACCAATCCATTCCAGCTCTATAAACACTGCTCCACCCATTGGGGCAGCTTCTCACCACCATACCTCTGCTTCTCCGACGAGCTATACAACCCAACACCAACCGATGAAACATCTTTAACCAATGTATTGACCCATGACACATCTGGCTCATGACCAACAC